>OY986964.1:17467749-17745504 GCA_963920575.1 Narthecium ossifragum | reverse complement strand
TAGACTTGATCAAGTCCTTCCTTGCCGTGGGTTGGGCTGGCCCAGGTTGAGCTTGGTTCGACTCGTATCAGATTTAAAGTACTCAAACCATATAACATTACGACCTTGGCAAAGAGATTGTTCATAGGAATACATTTTAACCGAAACAGGGAACAATCTTTTGCAAAAACATCCACCTTTGTAGAGATCAGACATAAACATACCCCTTTCTTGGAATATTAGGAGGATTCATAAACACATATTGTAACATGAGAAACAGTTTCCTCCTTCACTTTCTTTTTCTTTTCTTTTCTTTTCTTTTTTTTCAGAAACAACATACTCATGAATTGAGTATGAAAAATATACTCCACTTCACCAATCATAGCCATACCACGATCCAAACACCCCCACACTTGAAACTTGCACACCCATACATGTCATAATGATGATCAATGCTCCACTAGTTTTATGGTTTGGGTAACGGAAATATTTTTTTCAGGTTTAAAGCTTATAATGTGGGTTAACAATGAAGTCAATAAACTCAAAGGTGTTTAGCAAAAAGGAAAATTTAATCACAAGGTAGACTATTTGGCTTATGTAGCTTATAACAAAGAGGGCATTAATCATGTTCATATATACATGTGTCAATGTGATCTCAAATAGAGTCAAAGCAAGTTCTAGAGAAACAAATCCATGGAAAAATATCTCTCATGAAAGGAAATAGTGAGACTGATATGAATGTGTCAGTCTAAAGGCTCAAAATCTCACCAGCTTTTGTCTACTCATTTAATCCCTACTATCTCAAGGAAAATAACTCAACTAATTAATTCCAAGTCGCAAAATTACTCATTCAATCATGTTATGAATATGTCAAGCTTCTTTAATTCTTGCTCATGGCATATGCAACCTAAATCTCCTCCCCCACACTTGAAACTGACATTGTCCCCAATGTAAGGTGGAATGCAAAGAAAAGGTAAATATAACTAAAATGGAAATGCGAAAATAAAAAGAGAAAGGAATGAACTTCCCTTGGGTTGCCTTCCAAGCAGCGCCTTTGTTTATTGTCATTGGCTCGACTTCATGCGTTCTTCTTCAATCCTATGGGAGTTGCGAAACTTTGAATTTCAACTGACAAAATAGCTGAAATCTTACTCAAGGCTCCTCTGGGTGGCCGAATTTTCATAACAACAATGGTTGGGGTGAATTCTTCAGGTAGGATAAGGGATGCTCGATCACCTAAAAACAAAAGTAAAGCAAAGCAAAAACAAAAGCAACATGCAAGCACACAACCTAAAAATAATTCAAGCACGCTCAAGTACACAAGAAAGCAAATAAAACAACCTAAACCACTCTATACAATATAGAGAATTTTAAATCGTGCCCTCGGTGGACGTTATATAGCATGATGGGATGCAAAATCACCGGGTGCCAAATTCAGAATATTTAACCTCAATGGTTCCACCAAGGTTAATTTAGCATAAGAGTCCAAGTGGTATTTTTCAAAAATGAGAGTTAGTTTTTCCATACTCACACCAGTAAGCAAGATAGCTAGATCTCTCAAACAAAAATACATGTCATCCTGGTGATCAGGAATAAAGGAGTCAACATTATGCTCAAATATAATCGAATCATCCTTTGTCCTATTAATAATGTCTTCGTTCGGAGTGTCAAGGATGTCAAGATTACATGATCGAAAATAAATCCGTCGAGATATGAAAATATCTACTAAGGTCATCTCCTTTTTAACCACTAATGAAGATGAAATAGTCACAGGAAATATACCTCGCGGCGGAATAGGAATGCTTTCAAATTCAGTCGGAGGAGGTTCATCGAATAAATGCACCTGGTATTCTTGGCAATCGACCAAATCTTCCTTGTGATTGTCTGGCCAAGACTGGATAGCTTCTTCATCTGCCTTCTCTAGACACTTCCCCGAAGCATCTCTAACTGTAGCTTTCAATTCCCTCACATCAATAGAATAAACATGACAATCATTAGTAGGATACTTCTTGGCATCATATATTTCAAACTTAACAATTTCACCATCAAAGTCCATGGTAAGTGTACCACTACGCATATCTATCATAGTATTGGATGTCTTTAAGATTGGTCTTCCCAACAAAAAAGGAGTAGTCTGATCATCATTCTCCATATCAAGCACATAAAAATCAGCATGGAAAACTAAATCATTGACTTGCACAATAATATCTTCAACTACACCTTTAGGATAGGCGTTAGATCTGTCAGCCAATTGAATCACAGCACCAGTTTCATTCAAAGGTCCAAGTTTAAAAGAAGCATATATAGAATATGGCATAACATTGATAGAAGCTCCTAAATCTAACATGGCATTCTCAAATTTAGTGTTACCAATTGTACATGGGATAGTAAACATACCTGGATCTTTACACTTTGCAGGAATTTTTCTTTGAAGAATTGCAGAAACATTTTCACCTACTCTCACCTTCTCACATCCTTTAAGTTTCTGTTTCTTCTTAATTGTACACAATTCTTTCAAGAATTTAGCACAACGAGGTACTTGTTTAATAGCATCTAAGAGTGGAATATTTATCTCACATCGTCGAAAAGTCTCATATAGATCTGAATTCTTCTCATATCTTCTCGATTCTGTTAAAGCCTGAGGAAAAGGAGGCACTGGTTTATAATCAGAAAGAAGTGGAAACTTACGTTTAGGTACGTCGTCGTCATCAGGAAAGTCTTTGTTCGCAACGATGTTTTGCTCTTTTCCTTGCGGTGACGATGCAGTGACTTCCTTTGCTGGAATCTCAACTGCTTTACCATTTTTCAAAACAATTGCACTTGCATTTTCTCTTGGATTGATTACCGTTTGAGAGGGTAATTTTCTCGAACTTTGCACCTCTAGCTTGCTAATTGCAGTCGCTATTTGGCATACATGATGTTCCAAACCTCGAATACTAGCCATCACCTCTTGTTGAAATTGTTTAGTTTCCTGTTGAAATTGCAAAGTATTAGTAGTAAGGGATTTAACAATATCTTCTAAAGACATACCATAATTAGGAGTTGGTTTGGTTGTGGTCTCGGGGGGTATGGCGATCTATATTCTTGGTATTGCTGGCCACTTGGACGAAATTGAGTTGCGGGCTGATTTACTTGTGGATTACCATAGTTGAGATTGGGGTGATCCCTCCATCCCAGATTATACGTGTTTGAAAATGGATCATACTTCCTTTGCGGTAGTCCAGGGAAACTACCCGCAGCATTCACTTGTTCACTGCGTTCCTCTTAAAGAGTTAGGCACATATCGGTTGGATGTCCTGCCACCGAACAAATCCCACAAACCTTCGCTGTTTGTACATTACCTACAACCAATTAACGAACAAGAGAAGTTAGACTCTCAATCTGTTGTTCAAGAAATGAAACATTTATCTTATTAACATGTTTTGAATAAGAATCAAGCCTAGTGTTAAATTGTTGAGAGTTAGCCGCCATATTTGCAATTAAGTTCATTGCGGCTTCAGACGTTTTATCCACCAAAGCTCCTCCACTAGCGACATCAATCATACTCCTGTTAGTGGTTAGTAAGCCCTCATAAAAATATTGGATAAGTAATTGCTCACTACTTTGATGATGGGGACAGCTTGCACATAATTTCTTGACACGTTCCCAATACTCGTGTAGAGACTCTCCGTTATTGTGCCTCACACCACAGATCTCTTTCCGAATGTTGGCCGCCCTTGAAGCTGGGAAATATTTCTCCAAAAATAATGTCTTCATCTTATTCCATGTGGTAATACTCCCAGATGGTAAATAATAAAGCCAATCCTTAGTCGAATCCTTCAAAGAAAATAGGAAGCCTCTCAATTTGATCTGATCTTCAGTCACCCCCATGGGTTTCATACTTTTGCACACAACATGAAGTTCTTTTAAATCCTTGTGAGGATCCTCACCTGAAATTTCATGAAAAGTGGGCAAGAGATGTATTAGTCCAGATTTCAATTCAAAAGTAGTAGCAACATCCAAAGTAGGGAATGTAATGGATAAGGGTTGTTGATTCAAATCTATTGCTGCAAGTTCTTTCAAAGTCCGATTTCCGACCATGACTTCTTCCTCTTCTAATTCTGAATCACTAGCAAATGGAGAATCAAGATCCAAATCATTCTCCTCAAAGTTTCTCCGAGCTTCCCTCCTTAACCTGTGTAAAGTTCTTTCTATCTCTGGATCGTACTGTAAGTCACCTTGATTAAAAGATCGAACTATACTCATAAACAATCAAGAAGACTCTGATAAACTGAGAAAAACAAATTGAGAAAAGGTCTAGAGTAATGAAGATAAATAAAAATCCTACGCTAAATCACTGATAAACAAAGTAAACTTTTTTTTTTTATGAAATAAAGATCACAATAAGCACAAAAATCAACTAGAATCACTCCCCGACAATGGCGCCAAAATTTGATGTACTGTCGTAGGCACTAAAAAATAAAACCAATACTCGTTAAAATAAATGTAGTAGTGCAAGTACGAGTCGATCCCACGAAAAGTGTCTAATATAAGTTTTGTGCTATGAGAACAAAGATGGGGGGTTTTGAGTAAAACGAAAACATAATAGAAATAATCAAAAGCTATGAAACGAGTTGAATCAAGAGAACAAACCTTGGTCTAAGTTAACATCCACCATCGGAATCCTTATAACTGATCATTGATGCAAGTATATATCAATTCATACCATGAATATTCACCGTTTGAATTAAATTCGAATCACTCCTCGATCATAGCTAATTAGAAACAAGCGATCTAATCAACCCTAACTACTAAACAATCTAAGACAAGCGTTGTAGATTTAATCTAGTAGCAGCCTTAAGAACAGGGAGATCGATGAAGCTATACAACACAAGCACAAGCGGTTGCATTTAATTTAGTCGAACGTTCTTCCTAGGATCCAACAATCTGTGAAACACAGTAAATCAATAGATCCTAGTTGCTTCGCAGATTAGAGGGATCAAACAATTACGGATTTGATATTTAACCTAACAGTAGATCCCAATGAAAAATAAACTAGTAGGGCTCCTAGCAATTAGACAAGCAAATGATAAATATAATCACAGAATAACATTCAATACTCAAGTATAAACTAAACAATAAAAATAGATTATATCTCACAGTTTCATTGATTCCGAGGTTTCAGTTTACTTGACCAAGAATCAAGATTTAGCCATGCAGAGCCATCAAGAACAATCCTCCAGAACATTCCATAAAGTTAGAGAAAACTTAGGAAAATATAAAAGAGTCGAAAATAGTAGCCAAAAGTATCCAGAAATTCCCCCCTCAAACCCTAGAAAGAGTCATATTTATAGCCTTAAGTGTCTCCATCCTAGGATTAGATATGAACCGTTGATTTTCTCTACTGGGAAAGTAAGATCGATCCTTCCAGGGGTATAGGATCGATCCTTCCAGGGGTGTAGGATCGATCCTTTGCATCAAAATCTTAAATTTCTGGCTACGTCCGAGTCGGATCGATCCTTCCATGGGTGTAGGATCGATCATGCTCAGTAGGATCGATCCTACTGAGATCATCTGAAAAGTGTTGATCCTAACCTTGTTTTGATGATGCCAATATACATTAAATGATAAAATATATGTTTAATATTTATTACCCCTTTAATTGGAAATCTAAAATTCATGTTTAAGTCATTTTCGTACTGACGGTCGATGCAAGGATCGACCGTGGGAATGTGGCGGTCGATCCATGAATCGACCGTAGTGAATGGTTCATACTTGGCTATATGCGTATTGACGCGACGGTCGATCGGTGCATCCTCCGTCGGAAGCGTTTTTCTTGACAGAGGCTTACGGACGATGCGACGGTCGATGTGGCGGTCAACCATGGCGCATCAATGAAGAAAGTAAAGACGCGACGGTTGATCGGTGCATCGACCGTGGGAAGCGTTTTTCTTGACAGAGGCTTACGGACGATGCGACGGTCGATGCGGCGGTCGACCGTGGCGCATATATGAAGAAAAGTCAAGGAGCGACGGTCGATCCGAGCATCGACCCTGGGAAACGACCTTCTCAACAGAGGCTCACGGACGATGTGACGGTCGATGTGACGGTCGACCGTGAGAGCGACGGACAATGCGTGGCTCGACCGTCGACCAAAGAGGCTGAGTTTTTTATACGTGATGGACGATGGACGGATCGACCGCCAGGAGGGCGCAGTGTAAAAAACTAGCCGTTGGAGAGCTGAAAAGAGCCGTTGGGGCTCCTTAATGAGCTGGTTGAAGCCCATGTATAAGTAGTTCCTTCATGTATACTTGCTACAACTTTTATCATTATTATTGAGATCATTTGAGCAAGTTCTAGGAAAGATTTCTACTTATTCTCCTTGAGCTAAAACCTTTGTAAATCTTCTTCAAGTGTGAAGAAGTATTTTGAGAGTTGTTCAAACAGCAAGTGGCTGTGATTGTAAAGTCACCAAGCACCAGGAAGCTTGGAGGAAAAGCTTGTAAGGGATTTGCAAGTAGTGGAACCTCAAGGAGAGCCTTGAGAGAAGTGGACGTAGACCAAGAGTTGGGTCGAACCACTATAAATCGGTGTCATCTCTCTAACCCTTCCTTCAGTTAATGCTTGCATGCTATTGTAGTTAAGTTTCTTTTTATTTCCAAGCATTCAAGCTGTTAGATCTTTTTCTATCTGAATTTTCCATTAATCCAGTTTTTCGAAAAGAGTCCAATTCACCCCCCTCTTGGACCTTCAATTGGTATCAGAGCTAGGTCTCTAATTTAGTGGTGTAACAACCCTTAGAGGATCCTATCTAGAGATGGAAAACATAGAGGGACAAGCTACCAATAGAACACCCCACTTCAATGGCTCAAACTACAATTATTGGAAAACAAAGATGGAAATCATTGTTCAATCAATGGATTATGAGGCATGGTTAGTAATAGAGGATGGACCTTATGTCCCTACCAAAATTGTTGATGGGAAAGATGTCCCAAAGACAAAGAGTGACTACACCCCAATTGACCTCAAGAACCTTCAAACTAATACCAAGGCCAAAAGCTTTCTATTTTGTGCCCTTAGCCCTAGTGAATTCAATAGGGTCTCTGCATGCAAATCAGCAAAAGCGATATGGGACAAACTAGAGGTTACTTACGAGGGAACAAGTCGTGTTAAAGAGTCAAAAATCAATATGCTTGTACATGACTATGAACTCTTTTGCATGAAGAATGATGAGACTATTAGTGAGATGTTTACACGTTTTACTAATATATTAAATATGCTTGAATCTCTTGGAAGAACTTATGCTAACGATGAGGTTGTGAGGAAGATTCTTAGGTGTCTACCTAAGTCTTGGGATCCTAATGTGACAGCGATCGAAGAAGCCAAGGATCTATCCAAACTGCCACTAGATGAGCTCATGGGTTCCCTCATGACCTATGAGATGAACTTGAAGAGGAGCAACGAAGAGGGAGACAAAAAGAAGAAGACGGTTGCCTTCAAGTCATCTAGCAAAGACTCATCCGATTCAAGTGATGGAGATGACGATGAGGAGTTGGCGATGATATCAAGAAGAATACAAAAGATCTTCAAACGCCAAGGAGGAAAGAAATTCTTCAAGAAGAAATTCTCCAAAGGTGAAAAATACAATCCTACTTCTTCTAACTTAAATGAAATAATATGTTATGAGTGTAGAAAACCCGGACACTACAAGTCCGATTGCCCTCAACTCAAGAAGCCTTCAAGGAAGGAGTTCACTAGTAGGAAGGCAATGGTGGCTTCATGGGGAGAAAGCGATGTGGAGACTTCATCCGATGAAGAAGAACAAGAGGTAGCCAACATATGCTTAATGGCACATGGAGATGAGGAAGAAGAAGAAAATGAGGTAGAGGATGAGCTTGCATTTGAAGAACTTTTTGATGCTTATCATGCTTTAGCTAATGATTTCAAAGTCCTTAAAAAGAAATACTATGCTACTTGTAAGGACTTGAAGAAAGTAGAAGAAGAAAAAGTAGATGCCATGCATAGGATTGGGACTTTAGAAAAAGAAAACAAATGCATGCTAGAGAACAAGTCTTGTGACACAAATGATACACTTAAGGATGAACTCAAGGACACTCAATATGAGCTCACCATATTGAAGAATACAAATTATGATATGCAAAGAGAACTTATCTTCTTGAGGAAATCCAAGAGAGATCTCACTCTAGAGGTAAATGACCTAAAAATTACTATAGCTAAATTTGTGAAAAGTAGAGATAAGCTAGATGAGATCCTTGATAGCCAAAGGAACTCCTTAAACAAGGAAGAAATTGGCTACAACCCTAGGAAGGTGAACAACCAAAAGAAGACTAACTTTGTTAAAGCTTCTTCTCATCCTCCTAAGGTAACATAAGCACCTACATGTCATTATTGTTGCAAAGTAGGTCACATTGCACCTAGTTGCTATCTCATAAAGAATGCTAATGCTAAGAAAATCTGGTCACCTAGATATTCATCTTCTTCTCTTATGCATAGTACTAATGCAAATGGACCCAAAAAGATTTGGGTATCAAAAATCAAGGTTTGATCTCCTATTTGTAGGATTGTATGAGATCCAAGATCAAGACCAACTCAAAGGCTAAAAGATGGTACCTTGATAGTGGATGCTCAAGACATATGACGGGTGAAAGGAGCATGTTCTCAACCCTTCAATCTAAAGATGGAGGAATGGTGACTTTTGGAGATAATGGAAAAGGAAAAATTATTGGCATTGGCAATATTGGTAAATCCTCTTCCATTATTATTGAAAATGTTCTCTTAGTTGAAGGTTTGAAACATAACTTGCTTAGCATTAGTCAATTATGTGATAGAGGTAACAAAGTTATTTTTAAAGATTCAAAATGCTATGTTAAGAATGCTCTTAGTGATAAAATCTTGCTAGTAGGTCATCGTGATGGTAATGTATACACATTTTATCTAAATGATCTTGTTTGTCATGATGATCTATGTCTTAGTGCTTTAAATGATAATTCATGGTTATGGCATAGAAGACTTGGACATGCTCACATGGATTTAATTTCCAAACTTTCTCGAAAAGACCTTGTTCTTGAACTTCCTAAGATCAAATTCGAGAAAGACAAGATTTGTGATGCATGTCAAAGAGGAAAACAAGTAAAATCCTCTTTCAAGTCTAAAGATGTAGTTTCTACCACAAGAGCAATAGAACTCATTCATATGGACTTTTTTGGGCCTACTAAACCAACTAGCTTAGGTGGTAGCTCATATGGATTTGTTTTAGTAGATGACTACACTAGATACACATGGGTGATTTTCCTTGCACACAAAGATGAAGTCTTTGAGGAATTCACCAACTTTTGTAGAAGAGTCTAAAATGAGAAAGGTATTCTCATTACATGCATTAGAAGTGATAATGGAGGAGAATTCAAGAACTCCAATCTAGAAAAGTTTTGTAATGACAATGGGATTTCCCATAACTTCTCTTCACCTAGAACCCCTCAACAAAATGGTGTTGTTGAAAGGAAAAATAGAACCCTACAAGACATGGCTAGAACTTTATTATGTGAAAATAATCTTCCTAAGTATTTTTGGGCCGAAGCAATCAATACTTCTTGCCATGTGATAAATAGAGTAACCTTGAGACCCATTTTGAAGAAAACCCCTTATGAGCTTTGGAAAGGAAGAATTCCAAATATTGGGTACTTTAGAGCTTTTGGTTGCAAATGTTTTATCTTGAACAATGGCAAGGATAATCTTGGAAAATTTGATGCTAGATCCGATGAAGGAGTCTTTCTTGGATATTCGGGAAGAAGTAAAAGTTATAGAATCTTCAATAAAAGGACTTTGGTGGCTGAAGAATCAATGCATGTGACATTTGATGAAATGATTTTAATTCCTAGTAGAATTGATAATGGTAAAGATGAGGAAACCCCAAATGACAAATCAAAAGACTTATTGGATGAAACCCAAAATGATGTTAAAGAATTGAATGTTAGATTTGAGGAATCCCTTGAGATTATACCTAGTCATCAACATGATGAGTTGCCAAACGATAGGAAGTATGCATCTTCGCACCCAAAGGAATTAATAATTGGTGAACCATCAAGAGGAATCCAAACTAGATCTTCATTAAGTACTTGTGCAAATCTAGCCTTCCTATCTCAAATTGAGCCTAAAACGATAGAGGAAGCACTAGAGGATGATCATTGGATCCTAGCAATGCAAGAAGAGTTGAATCAATTTGAAACAAATAAAGTTTCGAATTTGGTACCTAGACCTCATGATCATCCCGTTATAGGTAGTAAATGGGTGTTTAGAAACAAAATGGATGAATCGGGAACAATTACAAGGAATAAAGCTAGACTAGTTGCAAAAGGTTTCAATCAACAAGAAGGAATTGATTTTGATGAGACTTTTGCACCGGTAGCTAGACTTGAGGCAATAAGACTACTTTTAGCTTTTGCATCTTACAAAGATTTCAAATTATATCAAATGGATGTTAAGAGTGCCTTCTTGAATGGTTTACTAAAAGAAGAAGTCTATGTTGAACAACCCCCAGGTTTTGAAGACTATAAATTGAGGGATCATGTATTCAAACTCACTAAAGCCTTGTATGGATTAAAACAAGCTCCTAGAGCTTGGTATGAAAGGCTTAGCAAATTCTTGATGGATAATGATTTTTGTAGAGGAAAAATTGATACTACATTGTTTACCAAATCAAAAGGCAAAGATTTGCTCTTGGTTCAAATTTATGTTGATGATATCATTTTTGGTTCTACAAATGATAAACTTTGTGAAGAATTTTCCAGATGCATGCAAAGTGAGTTTGAGATGAGTTTAATAGGTGAACTCAATTATTTTCTTGGTTTACAAATCATGCAAACTCGAGGAGGGATCTTTATTAATCATGCTAAATACACTAGAGACCTACTCAAGAAATATGATTTTGTAGAATCCAAAATTTATAGAACCCCCATGTGTACAACACTAAAACTAGACAAGGATGAAGATGCGAAACCCGTTGAACAAACACTTTATAGAGGTATGATTGGTTTTTTACTCTATTTGACCGCTAGTAGACCGGACATCATGTTTAGTGTTTGCCTTTGTGCTAGATATCAATCTTGTCCTAAGGAATCACATTTGGTTGCGGTCAAGAGGATTTTAAGATATCTAATAGAAACCGAAAATTATGGTTTGTGGTATCCTAGAAGATCATCTTTTGATCTAATTGGCTACTCCGATGCGGAATTTGCCGGATGTAGACTTGATAGAAAAAGCACAAGTGGTACATGTCACTTTCTTGGTCATGCACTTGTTTCTTGGTTCTCCAAGATGCAAAATTCAGTTGCTTTATCCACCGCCGAAGCGGAATACATTGCGGCGGGTAGTTGTTGTGCACAATTACTTTGGATGAAAATGCAATTGGAAGATTACAACATACATGTAGGCAAAATGCCCATTAGATGTGACAACACTAGTGCCATAAGCTTATCCAAAAATCCCATCTTGCATTCTAGAACAAAGCACATAGAATGTGGCGATTGTTGATCCTAACCTTGTTTTGATGATGCCAATATACATTAAATGATAAAATATATGTTTAATATTTATTACCCCTTTAATTGGAAATCTAAAATTCATGTTTAAGTCATTTTCGTACTGACGGTCGATGCAAGGATCGACCGTGGGAATGTAGCGGTCGATCCATGGATCGACCGTAGTGAATGGTTCATACTTGGCTATATGCGTATTGACGCGACGGTCGATCGGTGCATCGACCGTCGAAAGCGTTTTTCTTGACAGAGGCTTATGGACGATGTGACGGTCGATGTGGCGGTCGACTGTGGCGCATCAATGAAGAAAGTAAAGACGCGACGGTCGATCGGTGCATCGACCTTGGGAAGCGTTTTTCTTGACATAGGCTTTCGGACGATGCGACGGTAGATGCGGCGGTCGACCGTGGCGCATATATGAAGAAAAGTCAAGGAGCGACGGTCGATCCGAGCATCCACCCTGGGAAGCGAGCTTCTCAACAGAGGCTCATGGACGATGTGACGGTCGATGTCACGGTCGACCGTGAGAGCGACGTACGATGCGTGGATCGATCGTCGACCAAAGAGGCTGAGTTTTTTATACGTGACGGACAGTGGACGGATCGACCGCCAGGAGCGCGCAGAGTAAAAAACTAGTCGTTGGAGAGCTGGGAAGAGCCGTTAGGGCTCCTTGTTGAGCTGGTTGAAGCCCATGTACAAGTAGTTCCTTCATGTATACTTGTTACAACTTTTATCATTATTATTGAGATCATTTGAGCAAGTTCTAGGAAAGATTTCTACTTATTCTCCTTGAGCTAAAACCTTTGTAAATCTTCTTCAAGTGTGAAGAAGTATTTTGAGAGTTGTTCAAACAGCAAGTGGCTGTGATTGTAAGGTCACCAAGCACCAGGAAGCTTGGAGGAAAAGCTTGTAAGGGATTTGCAAGTAGTGGAACCTCAAGGAGAGCCTTGAGAGAAGTGGACGTAGACCAAGAGTTGGGTCGAACCACTATAAATCAGTGTCATCTCTCTAACCCTTCCTTCAGTTAATGCTTGCATGCTATTGTAGTTAAGTTTCTTTTTGTTTCCAAGCATTCAAGCTGTTAGATCTTTTTCTATCTGAATTTTCCAATAATCTAGTTTTTCAAAAAGAGTCCAATTCACCCCCCTCTTAGACCTTCAAAAAGTATGTGTTCTGTCAGGTCTGTGCGTAGAAGGATCGATCCTAGTAGGGAGACGGATCGATCTTTCTTTCCTGAGTATTTACTGTTTTGCCATCCAGAGCCATTGTACTAAAATTGCCGTAACTTCCTCTAGGAAACTCGGAATCACGAACCGTAAAATTCTCCAGAAACTATACTTCAATAGCTTTCCAACCATATATGGCACATCATCTAGTTCTTCATGAACAGACACAGTTTAATCTTTAAAGTTGATCCATATACTCTTTTCAGCTTCTTTTCGAACTTAAGGACTTCAATTGCATCCTAAATCAAAATATAAGAATAATGAGTGTATTTAGGTACCAAATAAGCACAGAAGACTAAGTATTAAGGGGTAAAAATATAACATTATGCATCATCATCTCCTCACCATATGTCTTGAGCATCCACCATCAAGATATCACCTTTTACTTTTGAATTTGTCTTGACAAATGGATCTCAAGCATCCCTAACACAAATCATGTCTTTATTTTTGGTACCGAAATCTTTTTGGATCCACTATCGTTAGTTCTAGACATGTACATATAAGATATATGCTTTGGAATCCAAAGGGTGTTAACACTAGCATTCTTCATTAAATGGCAATTAGGAGCAATATGTCCTATTTTACACCAATAGTGACAAGTAGGTTCCTTTGCAAATCTAGGAGGATGAGATGATGCTTTAACAAAGCTAGTGTTTTTAAGATTGTTCATCTTCCTAGGGTTATAGCCAATTCCATTTTTTTTCAATGAGCTATGTTGGCTTTCAAGGATCTCATTAAATTTAATCTTACTCTTCATAAACTTAGAAAGAGTAATTTTCAAATCATTATTTTCAAGGGTGAGATCCCTTTTTGATTCTCTCAAAATAATGATTTCTTTTTGTAAGTTACTTGAGTTATTTTGTAAAATGTCATGCACACATTTGCAATTTTCAAATTCTTTTCTAAGTGAGGCATGATCATCACTAGATGTCTTACTCATCATGCATTTGTTTTCATTTTCCAATAAGTCAATCTTATGCATGGCATGTAGTTTTTCTTGTTCTAGCTTCTTCAGGTACTTACATGAAGCATAATATTTCTTTTTAAGGAACTTGAAATCTTTAGCTAAGGAATGATAAGCTTCAAAAAGTTCATCAAAAGCTAGCTCATCATTTACCTCATGATCTTCTTCCTCATCCCCGATGACCATTAGACAAATATTTGTTTTTTCTTGTTCTTTTTCATCGGAGGAGGAATCCTTATCGGTTTCACTCCAAGTTGCCATCATGCCTCTCTTTTTCTTGAAACCCTTCTTGGTTGACTTCTTGAGTTGAGGGCAATCGGGCTTGTAGTGACCCGGCTTTCTACACTCATAACATATAATGTTATTTGAATTAGATGAGGTAGAGTTTGATTTTTCACCTTCGGAGGTTTTCTTCTTGAAATTTTTCTTTCCTCCTTGGCGATTGAGCATCCTTTTGATTTTTCTTGTATTTGATGCCAATTCCTCATCACTTGAATCCGATTCTCCATCACTTGAACTTGATGAATCTTGGTATGATGACTTGAATGCAACCGATTTGTCTTTCTTCTCTCCTTTATTGTTGCTCTTCTTCAAGTTCATCTCATAGGTCATGAGTGAACCCATGAGCTCATCATGTGATAGCTTGGAAAGTTCTTTGGCTTCTTTAATCGATTTGTCTTTCTTGGGATCCCATGCATTAGGTAGACACCTAAGTATCTTTCTCACAATTTCATCATTATCATAAGATTTACCAAGAGATTGAAGCACATTTAAAATATCATTAAAGCGTGTAAACATTTCACTAATAGACTCATTTTCCTTCATACTAAACAATTCATAGTCATGAACAAGCATACTTATTCTAGTTTCCTTAATTCTATTGGTTCCCTCATGTAATTTCAAGCTTCTCCCATATTTCCTTGGCTGATTTACAACTTGAAATTCTACTAAATTTATTGGGGCTCAATGCATAAATAAGAAAACATTTGGCTTTAGCATTGATTTCCAATTTCCTTATGTCGGATGGAGTGTACTCACTCTTAAGCTTGGGTACATTCCTTCCTTCATGAGTTTTAGTAGGAATGAAATGTCCATCCTCAATGGTAAGCCAAGCTTCATAGTCTAAGAATTGGATAAAAATTTCCATACTAGTCTTCCAAAAATTGTAATTTTCTCCATCAAAGTAGGGAGGCCTATTTGTAGATTGTCCTTATAGGTTTTCCATCTATACATAGGATCCTCTAGGGTCGTTAAACCTCGAATATAGAGACGAGGCTCTGATACCAATTGAAGGTCCAGGGGGGGTGAATTAGACCTTTTTGTGGAAATACAATAGATGAAAACCTAGATATAAAGCTAGAAGACTAGTATGCTTGTTTATTTATGAAAGCAATGAATAAAGTAATTAATGAAGGAAGAGTTAGGAGACTTGCACCAGATTTATAGTGGTTCGGCAAACCTTGCCTACGTCCACTTCACTCAAGCTCCTCCTTGAGGTTCCACTACTTGTAAATCCCCTTACAAGTTTTCTCAACAAACTTCCTGGTGCTTGGCAACCTTACAAATTCTCCAACAACTGCTGGAGCTCTCCCTCAAGCTTAAGGGTGCTTGAGAACCTTACAAATCACTTCCAAGCTCTCTCTTGGATATTTTTCTCTCAATGTCTATGTGAGGACCCGTCCCTCTACCCCTGTGGCTCGTTGTAGACCGCAAGGGCAATTTGGTGAATTGCGCCTTGTTGGTTTGTTTCACACCCGCGTGTGCACACACTGACCTTGTATGTGTTAGTGTTTGTTTAGAATGGCTAGGTGGACCCGGAATCGAAAGATCCGGACTTGGGCTTGAGTTCTTGCCTAAGTTTAGCTTTCAGTATACAAAGGATCGATCCTCTCTGGATAAGGGATCGATCTTCTTCGTGCAAGAAAGCCTTGTGAATTGTCATGAAGGATCGATCGTCCCTTGAGGAAGGATCGATCATTCATAAGTCGGTTGGTTTTTCTGCTTCGCGAGGACGGCCGCCGTTGGCCGTCGCTCTCTCCTGTCAGAGAGGGAGGACATTCCCTCCCCTCCCCTCACTTTTTCCCCTCTTTCCCGGCTGTCCCCTCCCCCTTTCCCCTCCTTTCTTCCCCTCCTCTTCCTCCTTCTCCTGTCTTTCTTCTTCCTTCCTTCTTCTCTCCCGAAGCTCTGTTTTTCCCCTATTTCGGGCAGCCACCTTCCTCTCCTCCGTTCTCCCTCCTCCGGCCATCTTTTCCGGCGTTCTTTGGCTCGTTGGATTCGTGACAACGAGAGGAAGATCCTTGAAGAGGTTTGGAGGCTTGTTCGTGATCAAATCGCGGGGAATCAGCCGAGGAAAGCGCAGCTAGGTAGGGTTATACCTACTGTGTTCATTTCGGGTTTTCTTGAGATCTAGCCGTTGGATCTTGTTGATCCTTGTTTTGTTGGATTCCTTATGCCTTGTAGAATAACTGATTTAAGTTTCATGTTAATCAGTTGAGACTTGAGTAGGTTTTATGCAAGATTAGTCTCGGATTTCTGGTTTTCTGCTGTTCTTGAGAAACAGCCGGCTTGCGGCGAGTTTTTCGGCCGACGAGTACATGATCTTGGC
Source organism: Narthecium ossifragum (assembly GCA_963920575.1). Taxonomy (NCBI): domain Eukaryota; kingdom Viridiplantae; phylum Streptophyta; class Magnoliopsida; order Dioscoreales; family Nartheciaceae; genus Narthecium; species Narthecium ossifragum. Next base: position 17,729,199 of record OY986964.1, on the reverse strand, counting down.
TTTTCATAAACATAAGAGTTGTAGATCTATTTGTCAGCTTTCCATTCCATCTTGTTTTCTACTTTCCAGATTTATCTACGATTTCTTATGATTTGTTTTCTGAAGGGCTGCGTTGCAGCAATTAATGGGTAAGTTAGTTTGATTAACGATTTTGATTAGCGTTTTCCTGTTAATCCAACCGTTGGATGATTATGATTTTTGGATATGATGATCCTCGTTTGTACACCTACTGGTGACTAAGTTGGATCTTGAATCCGACGTCATTTAGACATCGGATCGATGGGATCAATTAGCCCCTAAGTAGTGGTTTTGGGTGTTTGAATATAATATTATATTTCGGAATATAATATTATATTGTGTACTGTTCATCATCGGTTTCTGGGGTTGCTTCCCGTTGTAGGAGTCCGCGATTGACGGTCGCGGTACCGTCGTAATGCTGGGACCCGCTGCGGATCGGCTGGCAGCGGTTGGTAATATCGCTGCAGCGATCCAGTAGACTTTTATGATGTTTGACATACTGCTGCATGCCTTTCTTATTATATGTGTATGTCATAACATGCATTGTTGTTGTGTGCATTAGTTGCATTGGTTAGGGCGTGGGTGATCTTTGGGTCGCCGTCCCGAGGCTGGAAGCTCGGACTTAGCCCTAGGACCGGGGTTGGGTAGTTTGGACCCGGTTTGAATTGTGGTGTCCAGTCAACTTGATGATAGGCTTAGATGACTGGTACACTGTTGTGTTTGATGTTTAGAGGTCGTGTCGGCCTCGAGCCAAGTCGAGGTGTAGCCGGTACCCAGTCCTTCTAAAACTCTTGGGTGGCAGGTGTGACTACCCAGCGGTGCTATCCGCCAACAGTGCTCAGGATCCTGTTGTGAGTGGCAGTGCCGTGTCCTGCCTTACTGAGTGTGACCCAGTGTGTGACCAGTTCGCTGAATGACCATGACTGGGGCTCTCAGGGGTATCCGGTGGGGTTATGGGGCCCCTGTGATACACCTAGGCTTTGCTTGGGGGCGACACTGTTGCGTTTCCCTCTTCCTTCTGTGTGGCGTAGTGTAGATCTCTACTGAGCTTAGTGCTCACTCCTACCCGGGCTGCGTTTTACAGGTGCAGGCGTCAGTTCTTCTTCCTTGGCCCCTACCGGGCAGTTGGTCGGCGGTGCGGCGGCGCCTGGTGGACTTTGAGAGGTGGTGATCGTTTACTGCTTTTACCCTTATGTTAGATAGTCTCCTACGGGAGTGATGTTGTATTTTGAATCTTCCACTCTCCGAGGATTTGTATATTTAACACTTTGAGTTTTAATCTGTGGTTCGAGGCTTCATTATTATATTGTTTTATTTGAGGGTGCTTTTGGTGAATTGTTAGGGAGACCAATAGGTTAGAGGGAACCCTCGCCAGCTTTGTTTTTCCGCATTTGTTAGGTTCCGGTTCGCGTCGCCCGGCTCGGTTGGGCTTTCGCGGGTCAGGGCGCGACAGCTTGGTATCAGAGCATAGGTTGTAGATCCCAGGGTTTAGGATCAGGATTCGGTTGAGATTGAGCGTGGAATGGGTTAGTTCTATGTCTAGAACATCCGTGCATGCTCATTTTGATGTGTTATGTTTTTCCTCTTTATGTTGTGCTGCTTTGTCTTGGGTTCGAACGAGTGGACGCTCGTTTGTTGTTGGTGATTGCGCAGATGTCGGGAGCTCGAGGCCGACCTTCGGTTGATGGTCGGGGTGGGGCACGACTTGGTCGACCCGCCCGACCAGACAGGGTAGCACCTATCAGGGAGGTCAGAGCTAGACGGACTGAGCCATCACCAGCGACGGCTTCGGTCGCACGGGAGGAGACCCTTCTCGCCGAGAAGGGGGTTCTCGCTCCGGTCGACGCGCGGACCGTTGTGGTGGTCTTGCTAGAGTGTCAGCAGTATGCCACCCGGTTCACGCATTTGGTTCGTTTCGCGGGGGCAGTAGCAGCAGATCCAGTGGCCAGTGCATGTCAGTTTGAGCAGAGGCTTCGATCAGAGATCAGACGACGGACCAGTTCTTACCGCTTCCAGGCGTACTCAGCAGTTCTGGACTGCGCCTTGGTAGTAGAGGCGCAGTTGCGAGATGAGAGGTGCCGGGCTGTTCCACCGACATCCTCTACCAGCTCGCAGCAGCAGAGGCCCCAGTTCAGAGGGGGATTCGGCGGACACCATCGGCTTCAGCGACGCTTTCAGCAGCGGTCGCAGCGCCGGCAGCAGTTCCAGGCACAGTTGCCGAGTCCGCCAGGCTAGTTTCTCCTGACGGCCGGGCCGTCTGGGCAGGCTCCGTCAGGGGGAGGCCAGGGTCAGCAGCCTGATAGCGCGTCAGTCACGTGCTTCTCGTGCGGGCAGCTGGGACACTACCGTGGGGACTGCCACTTGCGAGGAGCGCGGGGCTCTGTGCCGCAGGGGAGTCGAGGCGGAGGTCCAGTGCTTGGCAGGGGAGCAGTGGCGAGAGCGGGTCAGGGGCTGGACAGGGCCACTCCAGGGGTGGAGGCGGCCAGCGAGGGCGTGTGTTTGCTTTTCCGGTGCAGGAGCAGCCGGACATCGTTCAGCTTCTCCAGTCGCCATAGCAGTACCAGTAGTACCAGCAGCCGCAGCAGTATCAGCAGGCAGCGGCAGAGCCATCCGTGCTCAGAGGGTTGGAGACGAGTTGGCTAGAGGTGGCACAGTCTGTAGACTCACCGATCAGCGGCACAGTCAGGGTAGACCGGGTCCGCCGATCTTGTTCTTTGGAGGTTGGAGGCCTACGTGTCAGTCTAGACCTGCGGGTGCTAGACATGACAGGCTTCGATGTGATACTCGGTATGGACTGGTTAGCAGCATACCGAGCTATCATCGACTGGGGTCGCCGGAGGGTGGTCGCTTGGACACCCGATGGGACGCAGTTTGTGTTGTTGGGGGATCGGTTTTCAGCCGATTCCTTAGCTTGTGGTGTAGGGAGGCGTGGCAGCGAGCTTTCAACCTTGCTGGCCAGCCTGTCCCTGTTTAGGTCAGAGGGAGTACAGCAGAGCAGTTTCCTCAGGATCGTGTGCGACTACACCGACATGTTTCCCGAGGTGTTGCCATGGCTTCCACCGCCCAGAGAGGTCGATTTTGAGATCGACCTGGTACCGGGTACCACACCGATCTCTCTCCTAGCTTTCAGGATGGCACCAGCAGAGCAGAGTGAGTTGAGGACCCAGCTAGATGAGCTTATCAGCAGAGGTTTCATCCGTCCCAGCATGTCTCCCTGGGGGGCGCCAGTGTTGTTTGCGAAGAAGAAGGACGGTACCCTTCGACTTTGCATAGACTACAGGCGGCTGAACAGGGTGACGGTGAAGAACCGGTATCCGATGCCGAGGATCGACGACCTGTTTGACCAGTTGCGAGGATCTTCAATGTTCTCGAAGATCGACCTCCGCACCGGCTACCACCAGTTGAGGGTTCCGGATTGCGACATCCCGAAGACTGCTTTTCGGACTCGGTACCGCCTGTACGAGTTCGTGGTGATGCCGTTTGGGCTGACGAACGCACCAGCAGCATTCATGGATCTCATGCAGAGGATCTTCAGGCCTTTCCTAGACGAGTTCGTGGTGGTATTCGTCGACGACATTCTTATCTACTCCCGGTCAGAGGCGGAGCACGAGCGACACTTGGCGACAGTGTTGCACCTACTTCGGGAGCATCGGCTTTATGCCAAGACTTCCAAGTGCGAGTTCTGGCTTGCACATGTGGGATTCCTTGGACACGTGGTGTCGGCAGCAGGGATCTCAGTTGACCCGGCCAAGGTCGAGGCAGTGGTACAGTGGCAGAGACCGAGAACAGTGTTCGAGGTCCGTAGCTTCTTAGGCATGGCAGGTTACTACAGACGGTTCGTGCGGGACTTCTCCAGAGTTGCCGCACCGTTGACCAGACTGACACAGAAGGCCGTCCCGTTCGTGTGGGATGATGCTTGTGAGCGAGCCTTCGTGGAGCTGAGGACCAGGTTGACCAGTGCACCAGAGCTGATCGTCCCCGAGCGAGGTGTTGGTTACAACATCTACAGCGACGCTGGATGGAGCTACTGGAGGACTACGACTTCGCGTTGCATTACCACCCTGGAAAGGCAAACGTTGTAGCAGACGCGCTGAGCAGACAGGTGAGAGACACCAGAGCAGCAGTTGCAGGGTTGTCAGCGCGGCAGTGGCAGGCTCTAGAGACGGCGGGCCAGTTTGGGCACGAGTTTGGGGATCGGGGATCCAGCAGCTTCCTCTACGCAGTGCAGAGTATGCCAGCAGTTCTAGCCAGAGTGTTGGAGGCACAGTACAGTGACCCAGAGCTCGTGGAGTTACGCACAGCAGCGGGCACGGAGGGCGCAGACGGAGACTGGACAGTATCGCCAGACGGAGGGCTACGGTTCAGAGGTAGAGTAGCGGTTCCAGCAAATCCAGTTCTTCGAGACGACGTCCTGCGAGAGTTCCATCACTCTCGTTTTGCGGTTCATCCCGGCGGCACCAAGATGTACCAGGATCTTCGGAGACTGTTCTGGTGGCACGGGATGAAGAGAGCAGTGACGGAGTTCGTATCGCGCTGCCTTACCTGTCAGAAGGTCAAGGCAGAGCACCAGCAGACTCCGGGGTTACTTCAGCCGCTTCCACTTGCCGAGTGGAAGTAGGAACACATCACGATGGACTTCGTGACCTGGCTACCGAGATCTCCTAGGGGGAATGACGCGATTTGGGTCATCGTTGATAGATTGACCAAATCGGCGCACTTCCTGCCTATGCGGGTGACAGACTTGACGGACAGGTTGGGCAGTTTGTACGTCAGAGAGGTGGTCAGACTACACGGAGTTCCAGTTTCTATCGTGTCAGACCGTGACCCCAGGTTCACCAGCAGGTTCTGGCGCGACTTTCAGGAGGCAGTTGGCACACTCCTGACTTTCAGTACGGCATTCCATCCGCAGACAGACGGACAGTCAGAGCGGACTATCCAGATCCTGGAGGACATGCTAAGAGCATGTGTCCTCGACGCAGGAGGCAGCTGGGAGGGGCACGTTCCCTTGGTGGAGTTCGCCTACAACAACAGCTACCAGTCCAGTCTTGGAGTAGCACCTTTCGAGGCATTGTACGGTAGGCCGTGTCGTTCCCCAGTGTGCTGGACAGAGGTTGGAGAGGCTTCACTCACCGGTCCAGACATCGTCAGGCAGTCGTCAGAGAGGTTAGTGCAGATCAGGCAGAGGCTTCTGACGGCTTAGAGCCGACAGAAGAGTTATGCAGATCAGAGGCGACGACCGTTAGAGTTTGCAGTCGGCGACCGAGTGTTTTTGCGAGCATCGCCGTACAGAGGTTGTGTCAGGATTGGCAGAGGTGGCAAGTTGGCGCCGAGGTTTGTCGGGCCGTTTGAGATCTTAGAGAGGGTCGGCGAGGTAGCTTACCGCCTGGATCTTCCTCAGCACATGTCTGCTGTGCACCTGACTTTTCATGTGTCGATGCTGAGGAAGTATCACCCAGACCCGTCTCATGTCATCAGGGTGGATGACATTGAGCTTGAGGCAGACGTGAGCTTTGTTGAGCAGCCGATTCAGGTACTTGACCGGAGGGATCAGGTCTTGCGGGGCAAGACGATTCCCTTGGTCAAGGTACTGTGGAGGAACAGAGGCACCGAGGAGGTCACTTGGGAGCGCGAGGCGCGCATGCGGCAGGAGTTTCCGCAGTTGTTTTCTTCTCCAGGTACTTCTTGTCCTGTCCTCTAGTATAGCTGTTTTATTGTTCCGAGCCCTACCCTTATCGAATCTCGGGACGAGATTTCCTTTAAGGGTATTAGGATGTGAGTACCCGTCCCTCTACCCCTGTGGCTCGTTGTAGACCGCAAGGGCAATTTGGTAAATTGCGCCTTGTTGGTTTGTTTCACACCCGCGTGTGCACACACTGACCTTGTATGTGTTAGTGTTTGTTTAGAATGGCTAGGTGGACCCGGGATCGAAAGATCCGGACTTGGGCTTGAGTTCTTGCCCAAGTTTAGCTTTCAGCACACACAGGATCGATCCTCTCTGGATAAGGGATCGATCCTCTTCGTGCCAGAAAGCCTTGTGAATTGTCATGAAGGATCGATCGTCCCTTGAGGAAGGATCGATCATTCATAAGTCGGTTGGTTTTTCTGCTTCGCGAGGACGGCCGCCGTTGGCCGTCGCTCTCTCCTATCAGAGAGGGAGGACTTTCCCTCCCCTCCCCTCACTTTTTCCCCTCTTTCCCGGCTGTCCCCTCCCCCTTTCCCCTCCTTTCTTCCCCTCCTCTTCGTCCTTCTCCTCTCTTTCTTCTTCCTTCCTTCTTCTCTCCTGAAGCTCTGTTTTTCCCCTGTTTCGGGCAGCCACCTTCCTCTCCTCCGTTCTCCCTCCTCCGGCCATCTTTTCCGGCGTTCTTTGGCTCGTTGGATTCGTGACAATGAGAGGAAGATCCCTGAAGAGTTTTGGAGGCTTGTTGGTGATCAAATCGCGGGGAATCAGCCGAGGAAAGCGCAGCTAGGTAGGGTTATACCTACTGTGTTCATTTCGGGTTTTCTTGAGATCTAGCCGTTGGATCTTATTGATCCTTGTTTTGTTGGATTCCTTATGCCTTGTAGAATAACTGATTTAGGTTTCATGTTAATCAGTTGAGATTTGAGTAGGTTTTATGCAAGATTAGTCTCAGATTTCTGGTTTTCTGCTGTTCTTGAGAAACAGCCAGCTTGCGGCGAGTTTTCCGGCGATGAGTACATGATCTTGGCTTTTCATAAACATAAGAGTTGTAGATCTATTTGTTAGCTTTCCATTCCATCTTTTTTTGGAATTTTCGGATTTATCTACGATTTCTTATGATTTGTTTGCTGAAGGGCTGCGTTGCAGCAATTAATGGGTAAGTTAGTTTGATTAACGATTTTGATTAACGTTTTCCCGTTAATCAAACCGTTGGATGATTATGGTTTTTGGATATGATGATCCACGTTTGTACACCTACTGGTAACTAAGTTAGATCTTGAATCCGACGTCGTTTGGACGTCGGATCGATGGGATCAATTAGCCCCTAAGTAGTGGTTTTGGGTGTTTGAATATAATATTATATTTCGGAATATAATATTATATTGTGTACTGTTCATCATCGGTTTTTGGGGTTGCTTCCCGTTGCAGGAGTCCGCGGTTGACGGTAGCGGTACCGTCATAATGCCGGGACCCGCTGCGGATCGGCTGGCAGCGGTTGGTAGTACCGCTGCAGCGATCCAGTAGACTTTTATGATGCTTGACATACTGCTGCATGCCTTTCTTATTATATGTGTATGTCATAACATGCATTGTTGTTGTGTGCATTAGTTGCATTGGTTAGGGCGTGGGTGATCTTTGGGTCGCCGTCCCGAGGCTGGAAGCTCGGACTTAGCCCTAGGACCGGGGTTGGGTAGTTTGGACCCGGTTTAAATTGTGGTGTCCAGTCAACTTGATGATAGGCTTAGATGACTGGTACACTATTGTGTTTGATGTTTAGAGGTCGTATCGGCCTCGAGCCAAGTCGAGGTGTAGCCGGTACCCAGTCCTTCTAAAACTCTTGGGTGGCAGGTGTGACTACCCAGCGGTGCTATCCGCCAACAGTGCTCAGGATCCTGTTGTGAGTGGCAGTGCCGTGTCCTGCCTTACTGAGTGTGACCCAGTGTGTGACCAGGGGTATCCGGTGGGGTTTTGGGGCCCCTGTGATACACCTAGGCTTTGCTTGGGGGCGACACTGTTGCGTTTCACTCTTCCTTCTGTGTGGCGTAGTGTAGATCCCTACTGAGCTTAGTGCTCACTCCTACCCGGGCTGCGTTTTTGCAGGTGCAGGCGTCAGTTCTTCTTCCTTGGCCCCTACCGGGCAGTTGGTCGGCGGTGCGGCGGCGCCTGGTGGACTTTGAGAGGTGGTGATCGTTTACTGCTTTTACCCTTATGTTAGATAGTCTCCTACGGGAGTGATGTTGTATTTTGAATCTTCCCCTCTTCGAGGATTTCTATATTTAACACTTTGAGTTTTAATCTGTGGTTCGAGGCTTCATTATTATATTGTTTTATTTGAGGGTGCTTTTGGTGAATTGTTAGGGAGACCAATAGGTTAGAGGGAACCCTCGCCAGCTTTGTTTTTCCGCGTGTGTTAGGTTCCGGTTCGCGTCGCCCGGCTCGGTTGGGCTTTCGCGGGTCGGGGCGCGACAGTCTACTTCACACTTGAAGTAGTTTTACAAAGGTTAAAACTCTCAAAAGAAGACTAAAACTTGTTACAATTTAAAATAATATCTCCCTTAGTCTTTCCCCAAGTTTGCTGCTTCTTCTCATATATACTTGAGCTTTAGGGCCTCAAAAAATAGCTTCCAACGGCTATTTTCCATTTCTACAACGGCTCTTTAACGGCTAGTTTCTGAGCTCATGGTCGACCGTCGCATCGACCGTGATATTGTCCGTCAGGCTCTGTCAAGAAAAAAGCTTCCCATGATCGATGTACGGATCGACCGTTGCTTCTTCATTTATCTTCATAAATGCTCCACGGTCGATCCACGGATCGACCGTCGCATCCCACGGATGCATCCATGCATCCTCCACGGATGCATCCATGCATCATCCGTCAATCCCACGGATGCATCCATGTATCATCCGTCAATCCCACGGATGCATCCATGCATCATCCGTCAATCCCACGGATGCATTCATGCATCTTTCGTCAATCCCACGGATGCATCCATGCATCATCCATCAATTCCACGGATGCATCCATGCATCATCCGTCAATCCCATAATAGATCAAATATGATAGTTAAAGCTTGTTATCAACATATATTTTATCACATATATATTTTAACATTTAAGAACATATTGACATCATCAAAACATAATCAAAACGTCATTAGGGCTAACAATGAGTGTAAGAAGCCCGGACACATCAAGTTTGATTGTCCTCAACTCAAGAAGCCCTCAAAGAAGGAGTTCAAGAAAAAGAAAGCAATGATGGCTAGTTGGGGAGAAAGTGATGTGGAGACCTCATTCGATGAAGAAGAACAAGAGGTAGCCAACATATGCTTAATGGCACATGGAGATGAGGAAGAAGAGGAAAATGAGGTAGAGGATGAGCTTGCATTTAAAGAACTTTTTGATGCTTATCATGCTTTAGCTAATGATTTCCAATTCCTTAAAAAGAAATACTATGCTACTTGTAAGGACTTGAAGAAAGTAGAAGAAGAAAAATTAGATGCCATGCATAGGATTGGAACCTTAGAAAAGGAAAACAAATGCATGCTAGACAACAACTCTTGTGACACTAGTGGCACACTTGAGGAGGAACTCAAGGACACTCAATATGAGCACACCATATTGAAGAACACAAACTATGATATACAAAGGGAACTTATCTACTTGAGGAAATCCAAAAGAGATCACACTCTTGAGCTTAATGACTTAAAAATCACTATTGTTAAATTCGTAAAGAGTAGAGACAAGCTAGATGAGATCCTTGATAGCCAAAGGAGCTTCTTAAACAAGGAATTGGCTACAACCCTAGGAAGGTGAACAACCAAAAGAAGACTAACTTTTGTAAAGCTTCTTCTCATCCTCTTAAGGTAGCACAAGTACCTATATGTAATTATTGTTGCAAAGTAGGTCACATTGCACCTATTTACTATATAGTGAGGCATGTTAATGCTAAGAGAATTTGGGCACCTAGACATTCATCTTCTTCTCTTATGCATAGTACTAATGCAAATGGACCCAAAAAATTTTGGGTACCAAAAATCAAGGTTTGATCTCTTATTTGTAGGAGTGTATGAGATCCAAGATCAAGGCCAACACAAAGGCTAAAAGATGGTACCTTGATAGTGGATGCTCAAGACACATGACGGGAGAAAGGAGCATGTTTTCAACCTTTCAATCTAAAGATGGAGGAATGGGGACCTTTGGAGATAATGGAAAATGAAAAATGATTGAAATTGTCAATATTGGTAAAAACTCTTTCATTATTATTGAAAATATTCTCCTAGTTGAAGGTTTGAAACATAATTTTCTTTGCATTAGTCAATTATGTGATAGAGGTAACAAAGTTATTTTTGAAGATTCAAAATGCTATGTTAAGAATGTTCTTAGTGATAAAATCTTGCTATTAGGTCATCGTGATGGTAATGTATACACATTTATCTTGATGATCTTGTTTGCCATAATGATGTATGTTGTAGTGTCTCAAATGATAATTCATGGTTATGGCATAGAAGCCTTGGATAATCTTCGAACATTTGATGCTAGATCCGATGAAGGAGTTTTTCTTGGATACTCGGAGAGAAGCAAAAGCTATAGAATCATCAATAAAAGAACCTTAGTGGTTGAAGAATCAATGCATGTTACTTTTGATGAAATGATTCTAGTTCCTAGTAGAATTGATGGTAAAGATGATGATATTCCTAATGTCAATTCAAAAATTGTAGTAGATAAAACCAAAAATGATGTTGAAGAATTGAATGATAGATTTGAGGAATCCTTTGAAATTACACCTAGTGATCAACATCATGATTTGCCCAAAGATTGGATATATGCATCTTCACACCCGAAGAAATTGATAATTGGTGACCATCAAGAGGAATCCAAACTAGATCTTCAATAAATGCATATGCAAATCTTCAATAAACTATATCTTCCAAAGATAGCTCTTGATGCATTTGTGACTGAGCAGTGAAGGGGTTCTCAACTTCGTCACGTTCCCTAGGAAATCATTCCTCAGCCCAAGAATTACGCATTTCTCTTAAAGAATTAGTATTTTCTTCCATTACCTTCAGAATCTCTTGCATTTGTGCTTGAAACTGCCAACTAGGGTAGGTATGACCTCTAAAATCCGAGTTATAAGAATATGAATATGAATCATAGGCCGGGTTTGGGAAACCATGATACTGCCAACTAGGGTCGGTATGATTTCTAAAATCCGAATTATAAGAATATGAATATGAATCATAGGCCGGGTTTGAGAAACCATAAATGTCATTATTGCAAACGGGTTCATAACCAAAACACAAATCATCATTCCATATGTCACCCGGTGGCATATTATAATGGGCCATACATTCAAACCATAAAAACTTTTTTTTTTTTTTTTTTTTTGAAAATAAAGATCACTATAAGCACAAAAATCAACTAGAATCACTCCCCGGCAACGGCGCCAAAATTTGATGTGCTGTCGCAGGCACTCAAAAATAAATCCAATACTCTTCAAAACAAATGTAGTAGTGTGAGTACGAGTCGATCCCACGAAGAGTGCTCAGTCTAGTTTTGTGCTTAGTGAACAAAGATAGGGGGGTTTTTAAACGTGAGGAAAAACAATAAAGAAATAATCTAAATAAAAGAAACAAGTTGAATCAAGAGAACAAACCTTGGTCTGAGTCAACATCCACCATCGGAATCCAACAACTGATCATAGATGCAAGTATCAATCAATTCATACCATGAATATTCACCGTCCGAATTAAATTCGAATCTCTCCTCGATCATAGTTAATTAGAAACAAGCGATCTAATCAACCCTAACTACTAGACAACCTAAGACAAGCGCTGTAGATTTAATCTAGTAGCCGCATTAAGAATAGGGAGATCGATGAAGCTAAACAACACAAGCACAAGCGGTTGCATTTAATCTAGTTGAATATTCTTCCTAAGATCTAACAAGATCTGATAAGCAGTAAATTATTAGATCCTATTTGCTTCGCAGATTAGAGGGATCAAACAATTCCGGATTTGATATCCAACCTAGCAGTAGATCGCCATGAATAATAAACTAGTAGCGCTACTAGCCATTAGACAAGACAATCATGAAGATAAACACAGAAGAACATTCAATACTCATCTATAAACTGAACAATAAAAATAAATTAGATCTCACAGTCTCATTGATTCCGAGGTTTCAGTCTTCTCGACCAAGGATCAAGATTTAGCCACGCAGGGCCATCGAGAACAATCCTCAAAAGATTCTAATAAAGAAAATAAAACCTAGAAAAAATATAAAGGAGGAGAAAGAGCAGCCAAAAGTGTCCAAGAATCCCCCCTCAAACCCTAGAAAGAGTCCTATTTATAGCCTCAAGTGTATCCACCCTCGGATTAGATCACAATCGTTGATTTAATTCACTGAGAAAGTCCGATCGATCCTTCTCGGGGTGCTGGATCGATCGGTTGCGTAAAAATCTTCAATTTCTAGTTCCTCTCGAGTCCGATCGATGGATGGATGGATCGAACTTTGCTCCTTTAGAAAGCATACGTTCTGTCAACTTTAATTTCCAAGTCCGATCGATCGAACTTTAAGTGCTGGATCGATCGGATGCATAAAAATCCACCTTCTCTGGCTATTTTTGAGTCCGATAGATCCAACTCTAGGAGTCGGATCGATCTAGCTCAATAGGAGGGATGGTTCAATCGATCGAACCATATTCAACCAAAAACTACATGTTCTGTCACGGTTTTGCCAGGTCCGATCGATCGGACCTTCGCTCGGACTTCCAGCTTATTTTCCTTTCTGCCATTCAGACTGCGCATCGGTACTGAAATTGCCGTAACTTCCTCTAGGAAACTCGGAATCACGAACCGTAAAATTCTCCAGAATCTAGACTTCAAGAGCTTTCCAACTATGTATGGCACATCCTCTGGTTCTTCATGAGCAGGTACAGATAAATCTTTAAAGTTGATCCATGCACTCTTTTCAGCTTCTTTTCGACTTAAGGACTTCAATTGCATCCTAAATCAAAATATAAGAATAATGAGTGTATTTAGGAACTAAATAAGCACAGGAGACTAAATATTAAGGGATAAAAATATAACATTATGCATTCTCATCAAACAACCCCTCGGATTTGAGGATTACAAATTGAGAGATCATGTATTCAAGCTCACTAAAGTCTTGTATGGATTAAAACAAGCTCCTAGAGATTGGTATGAAAGGCTTAGCAAATTCTTGATGGATAATGATTTTTGTAGAGGAAAAATTGATACTACATTATTTACCAAATCAAAAGGAAAAGATTTGCTCTGGGTTCAAATTTATGTTGATGATATTATTTTTGGTTCTACAAATGATAAACTTTGTGAAGAATTTGCCACATGTATCCAAAGTGAGTTTGAGATGAGTTTGATGGGTGAACTAAATTATTTTCTTGGTTTACAAATCATGCAAACTCGTGGAGGGATCTTTGTAAATCAAGCCAAATATACTAGAGACCTACTCAAGAAATATGAATTTCAAAGCCATAAAGTTACACGTGTATGCAAAGTTTTGTGATGTTTTGATTTAAAAATGATTTTAAATTGAATTTCAAAATACACTTTCTGGAACTGACAGTTGATCCAGACATCTTGACGGTCGACCGTGTGTACATTGGCACTAGACAGTCGACCGCCAACTCCTTGGATCGACTGTGGGCTTTCATTTTTACACCTATCGTGTGCCACGGTCGACCGCCAACTTCCTCGGATCGACCGCCAACTTTTGAGGGTCGACCGCCACGGATCGTGTGACAATAAGTGAGGGCTTTTCAGTCATTTTCACATAATCTCCCCTTATAAACATCCCCGGATCAAAGCTTCATAGGTTCACCCGTGCTCTAGCCCTTCTCCAACGTCCGCCATGTTCATTGGTTCGACCGTGCCCTAGCCCTCTCCATCGACCGTGCTCCCTAGTTCGACCTTGCCCTAGCTCTCCATCATCCGCCACACCTCAGGATCGACCTCTCCTTTCCCCTCTCCTCTCAAAACCATAACTGAGCCTTGCACCATGCCTCGCACCAAGAACGCCGGACCTCCTCCATCTCCGGCGCCGACTGCTCCGACGCAAGCTGAGAAGAAGAGGCAAGCAGTGGCAAAGAGAAGGTTGATGAAGAAAGCCAAAGGTTCACTTAGACAGTTCTCATCCATGCCTTCTTCTACTCCTTCCTTCGATAACTATTTCTTCCTAGATAAAGATAGGTATAACTCTTGGCCAGAATTTAAGGATAAATTTATGGTTTCTGGTAGAGTTCTTCAGTTGCCCATAGGAAAGGACTATGTAGTTGAAATTTTTTTCACTGTTATGGGTTGGAAGAAATTCTTAGATTTGCCCCAATTTATGTATCTCGAAATGGTTCGATATTTTTATTGCAATATGACTGAAGATATTGATGATGAAGGATATGTGGCCATTAGTAGGTATATCTATGGAAATGAAATCAAGATTACCGTAGAGTGGCTAAATGAGATGCTAAGTGCACCAAATCGAGGAGAGTGTGCATATTTCACTTCATATGAGGATTTCAAAAGAATTGATCGGGATAAACAAGGGAGAAGAGCAATTCTTAGACCTGATCTAGTTGATAAAAATCCAATAGAATTAAATAGCCTACACCAAAACTATAGGGAGCTTGCCCACTTTCTAGGAACAAATCTTTTTCCTAAGCTTGGCCATCATGATCACTTGAAGCCCCTTCATGCCTATGTTCTTTCCTGCATGGTTAGGAAGAAGCCTCTAAACCTAGGTTATCTCATTATCAAGGAGATGCTTAACCTTATGGCTAGGCAATCACTACCTTTTGGAGGCCTTCTAACCCATATTTTCTAAGCCCTTACCCTTCACCTAGCTGTTGATGAAAGAAAACCCCTCTCCCAACCCTTCAATAAATCTACCTACAAAAGGATGAATTCCGCCAAGCGAGCCTTAGGCCTAAGTGTTCCTCATGTTAGTAGTGATGAGGAAGGCGAGCATCAAGAAGAGCATGATGAGGAAAACTTAGGAGGAGAGCCTAGACTTCAAGGACATCAAGGTGAATCTTCCCAAAGTCGAGCTCGTCGCACCACATCTCAAAGATTTGATGATCTTGAAGCAAGATTGGAAAGAATGGAAGTGAATCAAGGTGACATCAAGACTTCCCAAGCACAGATCACGGCGCATCAAGCAAAGATGTCCAAGCAACTTGAAGACATTTCTACCTACATCAAAACTGAATTTCCACCTTCCACACCTTCAGTTGATTGATCCTAAATCCCCATCCATGTTACTACTTTTTGATGATGCCAAAGGGGGAGAAAAAGTTGTGATGAATGTTGAAAACAATTTCCCTACATTTCATATTTTTCTACTCTTGTATTTTGGAAAACCTTGTCTTTGAAATACTCTTATAATCCAAAGTTTTTCGAAATGTTTTTGAATGGAAGTATTGTAATGCAAGTGTTGAAATCTTTTGAATAAATGAAAAACAATGTTGTTGGATAATGATAATTTCTTGATCATGATACGATGTTGGATAATGTTAAGTTGTATTAGTACAAATTTTTGAACTCCAATATCCATATGAACTATTCCATGATAGCCAATTTTTACTTTCTTAAAAGAAGTGAACATGCTATAATCTAAGTTTACTTGTTATATCTCAAAATTAACTTTTCTTATCCTCCTAGTGATATATGACTTGTGTGCATCTTAAGAATTCACGTTAGAACATATTCCTTCAAAGAAATGGATGCATAGATTAAGGGGGAGCCAATATATTTTATCATCACATTTAAAAGGGTTGTCATCATAAAAAAAGGGGAGATTGTTGATCCTAACCTTGTTTTGATGAAGCCAACATTCATTAAATGATAAAACATATGTTTAATATTTATTACCCCTCGATTCAAAGTCTCAATATCAAAATTTAATGAGTTATTGTACTGACGGTCGATGCATGGATCGACCGTGGGAATGCGACGGTCGATCCATGGATCGACCGCGGATGATGCACCATACTTGACGAAATGAAATGTTGGCTCGTGGTCGATCGTTGCATCGACCCTGCGAAGCCATTTTCTTGACAGAGCCTGACTGTCGATGGGACGGTCGATGGACCGGTCGACCGTTAGGTTTGGACCTTGCGTTTTTAAATGTTGTAGGCTCACAGACGATCCGACGGTCGACCGTGGAGGATGTTGGTGAAAAGTGAAGAAGCGACGGTCGATCGGAGCATCGACCCAGGGAAGCATTTTTTACAACAGAGCCTGACGGACGATGCGACGGTCGTTGGGTGGATCGACCGTGAGTCACAAAGGCTGAGTTTTTGTACATGACGGTCGATGTCACGGATGATGCATGGATCGACCGGCAACAACGCACAGAGTAACAAACTAGCCGTTGGAGAGTTGCATTGAGCCGTTGGAGGTCATTTCGAGCTGGTTGAAGGCTACATATAAGTAGTTCCGTGTTGTAAATTTGCCACAACTATTATTCATATTAGTGAGATCATCTGAGCAAGTCTAAGCAAGAGTTACTACTTATTCTCTTTAGAGCAACAACCTTTGTAAATCTTCTTCTAGTGTGAAGAAGTACTTTGAGAGTTATCCAACAGCAGTTGGATGTGATTGTAAGGTCACTAAGCACCGTGAAACTTGGAGGAAAAGCTTGTAAAAGATTTGCAAGAAGTAGAACCTCAAGGAGAGCCTTGAGAGAAGTGGACGTAGACCAAGAGTTGGGTCGAACCACTATAAAATCGGTGTCATCTCTCTAACCTCTCTTTGACATAATTCTTACATGTTGTTTTACTTTAATTTCATTTCATCTACAGGCATTTAAGGTGTTGTCGTGCCCCGACCCGTGAAAGGTGCTGTCGTGCCCCGACCCATGAAAGCCCAACCGGGCCGGGCGACGCGAACCGGAACCTACAAACGCGGAAAAAGACGGCGAGGGTTCCCTCTAACCTATTGGTCTCCTTAGCAATTCACCAAAAGCACCCTCAAATTAAAACAACAATTGAACAACATCGAACCACGGATTTAAAACTCAAAGTGTTTAATATACATATTCTCGGAGAGGGGAAGATCCAAAATACAACATTACTCCCGTAGGAGACTAACTAACATAAGGTGTAAAAACAGTAATGATCGCTACCTCTCAAAGTCCACCAGGCGCCGCCGCACCGCCGACCAACTGCCCGGTAGGGGCCACGGAGGAAGAACTGTCGCCTGCACCTACAAAACGTAGCCCGGGTAGGTGTGAGCACTAAGCTTAGTAGGGATCTAGACTACGACACACAGAAGGAAGAGGGAAACTACCGCGCCCCGACCCGCGAAAGCCCAACCGGGCCGGGCGACGCGAACCGGAACCTACAAAACGCGGAAAACAAAGCTGGCGAGGGTTCCCTCCAACCTATTGGTCTCCTTAGCAAATCATCAAAAACCCCCAATTAAAACAACATTAATAAGGAAGCCTCGAACCACAGATTTACAAACTCAAAAAGATTTAATATACATAACCTCGGAGAGGGGGGAGTTCAGATACAACATTACTCCCGTAGGAGACTATCTAACATAGGATAAAAAACTGTAAAGGATCACCACCTCTCAGACTCCACCTGGCGCCGCCGCACCGCCAACCAACTGCCCGGTAGGGGCCACGGAAGAAGAACTGACGCATGCACCTGTAAAACGCAGCTCGGGTAGGAGTGAGCACTAAGCTCAGTAGGGATCTACACTACGACACACAGAAGGAAGAGGGAAACGCAACAGTGTCGCCCTTAAGTAGGACCTGGGTGTATACAGGGGTCCCATAACCCCACCACGTGTCCCTGAGGCCTAGGAGCAGCACTCAATAACAGGAACAACACTGGCGATACACAAGCTGAGTAGGAAACTTCACTACTCGCCGGGTCAGCACAGTAGGACACCGGCTACACCTCAGCATCCGACTCAAGGCCGACACGACCTCTACAATCATCAAGCAACCAGTGTACCAGTCATCTAAGCCTATCATCGAATCGACTGGACACTACAATTCAAACCGGGTCCAAACAACCCAACCCCGGTCCTAGGGCTAAGTCTGAGCTTCCAGCCCCGGGACGGCGACCCATAGATCACCCACGCCCTAACCAATGCAACTAATGCACAAGTCAACGATGCATGCTATGACATACACAAATAAGAAGCGAAGCACGCAACAGTATGTCAAAGATCATATAAGTCTACTGGATCGCTGCAGCGGTACCACCAACCGCTGCCAGCCGATCCGCAGCGGGTCCCGGCATTACCACGGTACCGCGACCGTGAACCGCGGACTCCTGCAACGGAAAGCAACCCGGAAAACCGCTGATGAACAGTACACAATATAATATTATATTCCAAAATATAATATTATATTCAAACACCCAAAACCACTACTTATGGGCTAATTGATCCCGTCGATCCGACATCCAAACGACGTCGGATTCAAGATCCAACTTAGCCACCAGTAGGTGTATATACCAGGATCATTATGTCCAAAAATCATAATCATCCAACGGTTGGATTAATGGGAAAAATACAAATCAAAACCGCTAATCAACTCACTTACTAATTTAATTGCTGCAACGCAGCCCTCCAGCAAACAATTCATAAAAAATCATACATAACTCGGAAAAATACGAAATAAGATGGAATGGAAATCTAATGAAGAGATCTACGACTCTTATGTTTATCAAATGCCAAGATCATGTACTCGCCGGCCGGAAAACCCGCCGCAAGCCGGCTGTTTCTCAAGAACAGCAGAAAACCAAAAATCCGAGACTAATCTTGCATAAAACCTACTCAAATCTCCACTGATTAACATGAAACTTAAATCAGTAATTCTAACAGGTATAAGCAATCTAACAAAGCAAGGATCAACAAGATCAAACGGCTAGATCTAAAGAAACCCCGAAAAGGACATCAGTAGGTATAACCCTACCTAGCTGCGCTTTCCTCGGCTGATTCCCCGTGATTTGATCACCAACAAGCCTCCAAATCACTTCAGGGATCTTTCTCTCGTTGTCACGAATCCAACGAGCCAAAGAACACCCAATTTGATGGTCGGAGGAGGGAGAACGGAAGAGGGGAAGGTGGCTGCCAGAAAAACAGGGGAAGAGCAGAGCTTCGGGGGAGAAGAGAAGAGAAGAAGAAGAAAGGAGGAGGAGGAAGACAGGGGAAGAAAAGGAGGGAAAAGGGGAGGGGACAGCTGGGAAAGATGGGGAAAAGTCAGGGGAGGGGAGGCAAAGTCCTCCCCCCCTCTGACAGAGGAGAACGACGGCCAGCGGTGGCCGTACTCGCGAAGCAGAAAAGCCACCGACGCGATTCGATCGGTCGCTCCAAGCAGCGATCCATCGTTCTCGCCCCGGATCAAAACCCACCGACTCGTTCACGAGTCCGATCGATCGTTTCAAGGAGCGATCGATCGCTCAAGGGTCGTCAGCTGCCCAGCGGCAAGCTTTCGCGCGCCCGAGCTGGGATCTTCCGATCCCGGGTCCACCTAGTCATTCTAAACAAACACTAACATATACAAGGCCAGTGTGTGCACACGCGGGTGTAAAACAAACCAACAAGGCGCAATTTACCAAATTGCCCTTGCGGTCTACAACGACCCATAGGGGTAGAGGGGCAGGTCCTCACATCCTAATACCCTTAAAGGAAATCTCGTCCCGAGATTCGATAAGGGTAAGGCTCGGAACAACAAAAAGAGCTACACTAGAGGACATGACAAGAAGTACATGGAGAAGAAAAGAACTGCGGAAACTCCTGCCGCAAGCGCGCCTCACGCTCACAAGTGATCTCCTCGGAGCCTCTGTGTCTCCACAGCACCTTGACCAAGGGAATCGTCTTGCCCCGCAAGACTTGATCCCTCCGGTCAAGTACCAGAACCGGCTGCTCAACAAAGCTAGCGTCTGCCTCAAGCTCAATGTCATCCACTCTGATGACATGAGACGGATCTGGATGATCCTTCCTCAGCATCGACACATGAAAAGTCGGATGCACAGCAAACATGTGCTGAGGAAGATCCAGGCGGTAAGCTACCTCGCCGACCCTCTCTAAAATCTCAAACGGCCCGACAAACCTCGGCGCCAACTTGCCACCTCTGCCAATCCTGACAGAACCTCTGTACGGCGACGCTCGCAAGAACACTCCAACGGTCGACTACAAACTCCAACGGTCGTCGCCTCTGATCTGCATAACTATTCTGTCGGCTCTGAGCCGCCAGAAGCCTCTGCCTGATCTGCACCAACCTCTCTGACGACCGCCTGATGATGTCTGGACCGGCGAGTGAAGCCTCTCCAACCTCTGTCCAGCACACTGGGGAACGACACGGCCTACCGTACAACGCCTCGAAATGTGCTACTCCAAGACTGGACTGGTAGCTGTTGTTGTAGGCGAACTCCACCAAGGGAACATGCTCCTCCCAGCTGCCTCCTGCGTCGAGGACACATGCTCTCAGCATGTCCTCCAGGATCTGGATAGTCCGCTCTGACTGACCGTCTGTCTGCGGATGGAACGCCGTACTGAAAGAGAGGAGTGTGCCAACTGCCTCCTGAAAGTCATGCCAGAACCTGCTGGTGAACCTGGGGTCACGGTCTGACATGATAGAAACTGAAACTCCGTGCAGTTTGACCACCTCTCTGACGTACAAGCTACCCAACCTGTCCGTCAAGTCTGTCACCCGCATAGGCAGGAAGTGCGCCAATTTGGTCAATCGATCAACGATGACCCAAATCGCGTCATTCCCCCTAAGAGATCTCGGTAGCCCGGTCACGAAGTCCATCGTGATGTGCTCCCACTTCCACTCAGCTAGTGGAAGCGGCTGAAGTAACCCCGGAGTCCGCTGGTGCTCTGCCTTGACCTTCTGACAGGTAAGGCAGCGCGATACGAACTCCGTCACTGCCCTCTTCATCCCGTGCCACCAAAACTATCGCCGAAGATCCTGGTACATCTTGGTGCCGCCGGGATGAACGGCAAAGCGAGAGTGGTGGAACTCTCGTAGGACGTTGTCTCGAAGGACTGGATCTGCTGGAACCGCTACTCTGCCTCGGAACCGTAGCCCTCCGTCTGGCGATACTGTCCAGTCTCCGTCTGCGCCCTCCGTGCCCGCTGCTGTGCGTAACTCCTCGAGCTTTGGGTCACTGTGATGTGCCTCCAACACTCTGGCTAGAACTGCTGGCATACTTTGCACTGCGTAGAGGAAGCTGCTAGATCCCCGATCCTCAAACTCGAGCCCAAACTGGCCCGCCGTCTCTAGAGCCTGCCACTGCCGCGCTGACAACCCTGCAACTGCTGCTCTGGTGTCTCTCACCTGTCTGCTCAGCGCGTCTGCTACGACGTTTGCCTTACCAGGATGGTAATGTAACTCGAAGTCGTAGTCCTCCAGTAGCTCCATCCAGCGTCGCTGCCTCAGGTTGAGGTCACGTTGGGTGAAAACGTGCCTCAAACTCTTATGGTCTGAGAAGACTGAGAACTTCTCGCCATAGAGATAGTGCCGCCAGGTCTTCAAGGCGAAGACCACCGCTGCTAGCTCCAAGTCATGGGTCGGGTAGTTCCTCTCATGGTTCTTCAGCTGGCGAGAACCATAGAAAACTACGTGGCCCTCCTACATGAGGACACACCCCAAACCCTCTCAACTGGCGTCGCAGTAAACACTGTAACCAACCCCTCACTCGGGGACGATCAGCACTGGCGCACTGGTCAACCTGGTCCTCAGCTCCACGAAGGCTCGCTCACAAGCATCATCCCACACGAACGGGACGGCCTTCTGTGTCAGTCTGGTCAACGGTCCGGCAACCTTGGAGAAGTCCCGCACGAACCGTCTGTAGTAACCCGCCAGGCCTAAAAAGCTACGGACCTCGAACACTGTCCTCGGTCTCTAACACTGAACCACTGCCTCGACCTTGGCTGGGTCAACTGAGATCCCTGCTGCCGACACCACGTGTCCAAGGAATCCCACCTGTGCAAGCCTGAACTCGCACTTGGAAGCCTTGGCATAAAGCTGATGCTCCCGAAGTAGCTGCAACACTATCGCCAAGTGTCGCTCGTGCTCCGCCTCTGACCGGGAGTAGATAAGGATGTCGTCGACGAACACCACCACGAACTCGTCTAGGAAAGGCCGGAAGATCCTCTGCATGAGATCCATGAACGCTGCTGGTGCGTTCGTCAGGCCAAAAGGCATCACCACGAACTCGTACAGGCCGTACCGAGTCAGGAATGCCGTCTTCGGGATGTCGCAATCCCGAACCCTCAACTGGTGGTAGCCGATGCGGAGGTCGATCTTCGAGAACACCGAACATCCTCGCAACTGGTCAAACAGGTCGTCGATCCGCGACATCGGATACCTGTTCTTCACCGTCACCCTGTTGAGCCGCCTGTAGTCTATGCAAAGTCGAAGGGTACCATCCTTCTTTACGAACAACACTGGCGCCCCCCAGGGAGACATGCTGGGACGGATGAAGCCTCTGCTGGTAAGCTCGTCTAGCTGAGTCCTCAACTCACTCTGCTCTGCTGGTGCCATCCTGAAAGCTGGGAGAGAGATCGGTGTGGTACCCGGTACCAGGTCAATCTCAAAATCGACCTCTCTGGGCGGTGGAAGCCCTGGTAACACCTCTGGAAACACGTCGGTGTAGTCGCACACGATCCTGGGAAAACTGCTCTGCTGCACTCCCTCAGAACCGAACAGGGACAGACTGGCCAACAAGGCTGAGAGCTCGCTGCCACGTCTCCCCACACCACAAGCAAAGGAATCGGCTGAAAACCGATCCCCCAACAACACAAACTGTGTCCCGTCGGGTGTCCAAGCGACCACCCTCCGGCGACCACAGTCGATGATAACTCGGTGTGCTGCTAACCAGTCCATACCGAGTATCACATTGAAGCCTGTCATGTCTAGCACCCGCAGGTCTAGACAGACACGAAGGTCTCCAACCTCCAAAGAACAAGATCGGCATACCGGTCTACCCTGACTGTGCCGCCGATCGGTGAGTCTACAGACTGTGCCACCTCTAGCCAACTCGTCTCTAATCCTAGCGATGCCACACACATGCTAGCAATATAGGAATGAGACGCCCCAGAGTCTATCAGCACATCTACTTAAGAACTAGAAAGCTGAAAGATACCTCTTAGGACGGTTGGCTCTGCCGCTGCCTACTACTACTGCTGCGGCTGCTGGTATTGCAACGGCTGCTGGTACGGCTGGTAAAGCTGAACGGTGTCCGGCTACTCGCACCCCGGAAGAGCAAACACGCACCCCCGCTGACCGCCTCCACCTCTGGAGCGGCTCGGTCCAGCCCCTGACCCGCGCCCACTACCGCTCCCCTGCCAGGCACCATACCCCCCGCCTCTACTGCCCTGCGGCACAGCTCTCTGCGCCCCTCGCATGGGACAGTTCTGGCGGAAGTGTCCCGGCTGCCCGCACTGGAAACAAGTGGCTAGCGCACCACCAGGCTGCTGACCCTGGCCTCCCCCTGACAGAGCCTGCCCAGACGGCCCGGCCGTCAGGAGAAACTGGCCTGGCGGACTCGGCAACTGAGCCTGGAACTGCTGCGAGCGCTGCGACCGCTGCTGAAAGCGTCGCTGACGCCGCTGGTGCCCTCCGCCATATCCCCCTCTGAACTGGGGCCTCTGCTGCTGTGAGCTGGTAGAGACTGTCGGTGGAACTGCCCGGCGTCTCTCGTCCTGCGACTGCGCCTCCACAACTAAGGCGCAGTTCAGAACTGCTGTGTACGTCTGGAAGCGGTGGGAACACGACTGGCGCCTGATCTCTGGGCGAAGACCCCACTCAAACTGCCGTGCCCTGGCCACCGAATCTGCTGCCACTGCCCCCGCAAAACGGACCAAGTGCGTGAACCGGTTGGCATACTGCTAAACAGTGCGAGTACCCTGCAAGAGGTACTGGTACTCGCGAGACAGGGCGTCACGCGTACTCTCCGAGAAGTACGCGTCCAAGAACAACGCCCTGAACTCTTCCCACGTCGGCTCCTCTCCGCCACTGGTGTGTTGGGCAGTGCACCACCAGTCAAGGGCGTCACCATCGAGCTGGAACGCCGCGAGGGTGACCCGGATCCGGTCATCCCCGACGAAGAGAGCGTCGAGAACGCGCGTGACTCCTCAGAGCCAGCCGTCTGCCGTGGTCGGATCTCCAGTCTCATCGCTGAACCTAGGCGGGTTCAGCCGCTGGAAGTCCATCATGACCGCTGCCGCGGCCCGCCCGTCGACCGGAGCGAGGACTCCCTCCTTGGCGAGAGGAGCCTCCTCCCGTGTGACCGCAACTGTCACTGGTGACGGTCCAGTCCGTCGAGCTCTGACCAGCCTGACAGGTGCTACCCTGTCTGGTCGAGCGGGCCGACCAGGTCGTGCCCTACCTCGACCAACAACCGAAGGTCTGACTCGAGCTCCCGACATCTGTGCAATCACCAACGACAACGAGCGTTCACTCGTAAGAAACCCAAGACAAAGCATCACAACATAAAGCGGAAAAGCATAACACATCAAAAGGAGCATGCAAGGATGTTCTAGACATAGAACTAACCCATTCCACGCTCAATCTCAACCGAATCCTGATCCTAAACCCTGGGATCTACAACCTATGCTCTGATACCAAGCTGTCGCGCCCCGACCCGCGAAAGCCCAACCGGGCCGGCGACGAGAACCGGAACCTACAAAACGCGGAAAACAAAGCTGGCGAGGGTTCCCTCTAACCTATTAGTCTCCTTAGCAAATCATCAAAAACCCCCAATTAAAACAACATTAATAATGAAGCCTCGAACCACAGATTTACAAACTCAAAGAGATTTAATATACATAACCTCGGAGAGGGGGGAGTTCAGATACAACATTACTCCCGTAGGAGACTATCTAACATAGGATAAAAAAACTGTAAAGGATCACCACCTCTCAGACTCCACCTGGCGCCACCGCACCGCCAACCAACTGCCCGGTAGGGGCCACGGAAGAAGAACTGACGCCTGCACCTGCAAAACGCAGCCCGGGTAGGAGCGAGCACTAAGCTCAGTAGGGATCTACACTACGACACACAGAAGGAAGAGGGAAACGCAACAGTGTCGCCCTTAAGTAGGACCTGGGTGTATACAGGGGTCCCATAACCCCACCGCGTGTCCCTGAGGCCTAGAAGCAGCACTCAATAACAGGAACAACACTGGCGACACACAAGCTGAGTAGGCAACTTCATTACTCGCCGGGTCAGTACAGTAGGACACCGGCTACACCTCAGCATCCGACTCAAGGCCGACACTACCTCTACAATCATCAAGCAACCAGTGTACCAGTCATCTAAGCCTATCATCGAATCGACTGGACACTACAATTCAAACCGGGTCCAAACAACCAAACCCCGGTCCTAGGGTTAAGTCCGAGCTTCCAGCCTCGGGACGGCGACCCAAAGATCACCCACGCCCTAACCAATGCAACTAATGCACAAGTCAACGATGCATGCTATGACATACACAAATAAGAAGCGAAGCACGCTACAGTCTGTCAAAGATCATATAAGTCTACTGGATCGCTGCAGCGGTACCACCAACCGCTGCCAGCCTATCCGCAGCGGGTCCCGGCATTATGACGGTACCGCGACTCCTGCAACGGAAAGCAACCCCGAAAACCGCTGATGAACAGTACACAATATAATATTATATTCCGAAAATAATATTATATTCAAACACCCAAAACCAGTACTTAGGGGCTAATTGATCCCGTCGATCCGACATCCAAACGACGTCGGATTCAAGATCCAACTTAGCCACCAGTAGGTGTATATACCAGGATCATTATGTCCAAAAATGATAATCATCCAACGGTTGGATTAACAGGAAAAATACAAATCAAAACCGCTAATCAACTCACTTACTAATTTAATTGCTGCAACGCAGCCCTCCAGCAAACAATTCATAACAAATCGTACATAAATTTGAAAAATTTGAAATAAGATGGAATAGAAAGCTAACGAAGAGATCTACCACTCTTATGTTTATCAAAAGCCAAAATCATGTACTCCCCGGCCGGAAAACTCGCCGCAAGCCGGCTGTTTCTCAAGAACAGCAGAAAACCAAAAATCCGAGACTAATCTTGCATAAAACCTACTCAAATCTCCACTGATTAACATGAAACTTAAATCCGTAATTCTAACAGGTATAAGGAATCCAACAAAGTAAGTATGAACAAGATCCAATGGCTAGATCTAAAGAAAATCCGAAAAGAACATCAGTAGGTATAACCCTACCTAGCTGCGCTTTTATCGGCTGATTCCCCACGATTTGATCACCAACAAGCCTCCAAACCACTTCAGGGATCTTCTTCTCATTGTCACGAATCTGACGAGCCAAAGAACACCCAATTTGATGGTCGGAGGAGGGAGAACGGAAGAGGGGAAGGTGGCTGCCGGAAAAACAGGGGAAGAGCAGAGCTTCGGGGGAGAAGAGAAGAGAAGAAGAAGAAAGGAGGAGAAGGAGGAAGAGAGGGGAAGAAAAGGAGGGAAAAGGGGAGGGGACATCCGGGAAAGAGGGGGAAAAGTGAGGGGAGGGGAGGGAAAGTCCTCCCCCCCTCTGACAGAGGAGAACGACGGCCAGCGGTGGCCGTCCTCGCGAAGCAGAAAAGCCACGCGATTCCGATCGGTCACTCCAAGCAGCGATCGATCGTTCTCGCCCCAGATCAAAACCCACCGACTCGCTCACGAGTCCGATCGATCGTTCCAAGGAGCGATCGATCGCTCAAGGGTCGTCAGCTGCCCAACGGCAAGCTTTCGCGCGGCCGAGCTGGGATCTTCCAATCCCGGGTCCACCTAGCCATTCTAAACAAACACTAACACATACAAGGCCAGTGTGTGCACACACGGGTGTGAAACAAACCAACAAGGCGCAATTTACCAAATTGCCTTTGCGGTCTACAACGAGCCACAGGGGTAGAGGGGCAGGTCCTCACAGAAACGCAACAATGCCGCCCTCAAGTAGAACCTGGGTGTATACAGGGGTCCCATAACCCCACCGCGTGTCCCTGAGGCCCACGATCATGGTCTTCCAGCCGGGCTGGTCACATGTCAGGTCACACTCAGTAGTAGGAAACAACACTGCTGACTCTCAACAGGACACTGAACACTGTTTGGTGGAAAAAGACACCACTGAGTAGGCAACTCCTCTACTCAAGAGTTTAAGAACACCGGTCACCGGCTACACCTCAGATCCGACTTGAGGCCGACACGACCTCTACAATCATCAAGCAACAAGTGCACCAGTCATCTAGGCCTATCATCGAATCGACTGGACACCACCATTCGAACCGGGTCCAAACTACCCAACCCCGGTCTTAGGGCTAAGTCCGAGTTTCAAGCCTCGGGACGGCGACCCACAGATCACCCACGCCCTAACCAATGCAACTAATGCACAACAGGGAAAATGCATGCTATGAACATACACATACAGGAGATAGCCATGCAACAGTATGATAAGGCATCATAAAAGTCAACTGGATCGCTGCAGCGGTACTACCAACCGCTGCCAGCCGATCCGCAGCGGGTCCCGGCATTACGATGGTACCGTGACCGTCAACCGCGGACTCCTGCAACGGGAAGTAACCCCGAAAACAATGATGAACAGTAGAAAATATAATATTATAATCCGACTTATAATATTATATTTAAAACACCAAAAGTTCTCTATTAGAGGCTAATTGACCCGTCGATCCGACGTCCAAACGTCGTCGGATTCAAGATCTAACATATCCACCAGTAGATGTATATACCAGAATCAACATATCCAAAATCCATAATCCTCCAACGGTTGGATTAATGGGAAAACACTAAACAAAATCGCTAATCAAACTAACTTACCAATTAATTGCTGCAACGCAGCCCTCCAGTAAACAATTCATAACAAATCATAGGAAACTCGGAAAATTATGAAATCAGTTGGGTTTGTGAGTAGATTCAAAGATCTACAACGCTTATACTCATCACAACCCAAGATCATGTACATACCGGCCGAAAACCTCGCCGCAAGCCGGCTGTTCTTCAAGAACAGCAGAAAACAGAGAATCCGAGCTTAATCATGCATAAAACCTAATAAGATCTCAACCAAAGATCATAAACCTCATATCAGAAATTCTAATAGGCATGAGGAATCCAACAAGACAAAGATCAACAAGATCCAACGGCTAGATCTAAAGAAACCCATTAAAGAACACAGTAGGTAGAAGAACCAACCGAAGAACGCTTTCCTCGGCTGATCCCTCGCAACCAGTCACTAACAAGCCTCCAAACCACACCAGGAGCCTTCCTCTCGTTGCCACGGATCCAACGAGTCTTAGAACACCCAAAATGATGGTCGGAGGTGGGAGAACGGATGAGAAGAAGCTCGCAGGCGGGAGAAGAGAGAAAAACAGAGCTTTCGGGTGAGGAGAAAGAAGAAGAGAAGAAGAAGGAAGGAGGGGAAGGAGAAAAGGAGGAAAGGGGGAGGGGACAGCCGGGAAAGAGGGGAGAAAGGCGATGGAGGGGAGGGAAAGTCCTCCCTGACAGGAGAGAGCGACGCCCAACGGCGGCCGTCCTCGCAAAGCAGAAAAAGCCACCGACGCGAGTCCGATCGATCGCTCCAAGGAGCGATCGATCGCTCACGAAGGAAAAGCCAGTCCGGATCGATCCAACACCAAGTCGGATCGATCCGAGACTCCGATCGATCGTTCCTAGGAGTGATTGATCGCTCAAGGGTCATAAGCTGCCCAAAAACAAGCTTCAGCGCGCCCGAGCAGGAATCTTTTGATCCTGGGTTTACCTAGCCATTCTAAACAAGCACTAACACATACAAGGTCAGTGTGTGCACACGCGGGTGTGAAACAAACCAATAAGGCGCAATTTACCAAATTGCCCTTGCGGTTTACAACGAGCCGCAGGGGTAGAGGGACAGGTCCTCACACGTTAGTTCTCTCCTACCTGATTTTTTCATTAATCTAGTTTTTCGAAAAGAGTCCAATTCACCCCCCTCTTGGACCTTCAGGTAGCCCCTACCGGGCAGGTGTCTGGTGCAGTGACGTGGCGGTATCTGACGGTGCTTGAGGAGCGGCGATCTCAGTTTTACCCTTTTGTTATAGATAGTCTCCTTTGGGAGTGTTAAATGTATAATTTCCCTGTTTTGTGGATTTGTATTATATCCAGTTCAGTGTTTTTAGGTTTGTGATTGTTTGTATAATACAGGATGATTATGAATTGCTACGGAGACCACTACGATTAGAGGGAAACCTCACCAAATTTTCCACAGTAGGTTAGGTTACGGTTCACGTCGCCCGGCCCGGTTGGGCCTACGCGGGTCGGGGCGCGATAACTTGGTATCATAGCATAGGCTGTAGATCCCAGGGAGTAGGATCAGGTTTCGGTTGAGATTGAGCGTGGGCTGGGATAGTTCCATGTCTAGAACATCCGTGCATGCTCGCCTTATGTTGTGTATGTCTTCCGCTTTATTGATATGTTGTTTGTTTTGCCGTTTTCTGACGAGTGAAAGCTCGTCTGCTGTTGGTGATCGTGCAGATGTCGGGAGCTCGTGACCGACCTCCGGTTGCCGGTCGGTGGTGGGGTACGACCTGGTCGACCCGCGCCGACGGACAGGACTGCTCCTGTCAGGGTGGTCCGGGCTAGACGGACTATACCATCACCAGCGGCTGTTTCGGTCGCGCAGGCAGAGGTCTTCCTCGCCGAGGAGGAGGCCTCTGTTCCTTTTGACGGGCTGACCTCGGTGGCTATCACGATGGCTTTCCAGCGGCTGAACCTGCCTAGGTTCAGCTGTAGGTCTGGAGACCCGACCGCGGCGGACGTCTGGCTCGACGGAGTCTCGCGCGTCCTGGATGCTCTCTTCGTCGAGGACGACCGGGTTTGGGTCACCCTCGCAGCGTTCCACCTCGATGGAGACGCACGTGACTGGTGGCACACCGCCCAGCACACCAGTGACGGAGAGGTGCCACTGTGGGAGGAGTTCAGGGTGATGTTCTTGGACGTGTACTTCCCAGCGAGTGCACGTGACGCCTTGACCTGTGAGTACCAGTCCCATTTGCAGGGTACTCGCTCCGTTCAATAGTATGCCTCCACGTTCACGCACCTTGTTCGCTTTCCGGGGGCAGTTGCAGCAGATGAGACAGCCAGGGTGCGGTAGTTCGAGTGGGGACTTCGGCCAGAGATCCGGCGGCAGACCAACTCACATTGCTTCCAGTCGTACTCAGCGATCCTGAACTGCGCATTGTCAGTAGAGGCTCAGTTGTGGGACGACAGGTGCCGGGCAGTTCCACCGGCACCCTTCACCAGCACGCAGCAGCGACCCGAGGGCAGAGGGGGGATCGATGTGGGGCAGCAGCGGCGTCAGCGACCCTTTCAGTAGCAGCCGCCACGTGCACTACAGTACCAGCAGCGACTACCGAGCCCGCCAGCCCCGTTTCTACTGACAGCCGGGCCATCTGGGCAGGCTTCGTCAGGGGGAGGCCAGGGTCAGCAGCCTGGCGGTGCGTCGCCCACGTGCTTCCAGTGCGGGCAGCCGGAGCACTACCGTAGAGACTGTCCTTCGCGAGGAGCGCGGAGCGCTATGCCACAAGGCAGTAGAGGCGGAGGGTCCGGTGCCTGGCAGGGGAGCAGCAAGGGTGGACGCGGGTCGGGGCGTCCCAGAGGTGGAGGCGGCCAGCGGGGGCAGGTGTTTGCCCTCCCAGTTCGCGAGCAGCAAGACACTGTTCAGCTGTATCAGCCGCCACCACAGTACCAGTAGCCGTTACAGTAATAGCAGTCGCAGCAGTACCGGCGGGCAACAGCAGAGCCTTTCAGCTTTCTAGTTCCTTAGTAGATGTGTTGATAGATTCAGGGGTGTCTCACTCTTACATTGCTAGCATGTGCGTGGCATCGCTAGGGTTAGAGACGAGTCGGCTAGAGGTGGCACAGTTTGTAGACTCACCGATCGCCGGGGCAGTCAGGGTAGACCGGGTCTGCCTATCGTGTTCGTTGGAGGTTCGAGGCCTCCGAGTCTGTCTAGACCTGCGGGTACTAGACATGACCGGCTTTGACGTGATACTCGGTATGGACTGGTTGGCAGCATACCAGGCCATCATCGACTGTGGTCGTCGGAGGGTGGTCGCTTGGACACCCGACGGGACACGGTTTGTGTTGTTTGGGGATCGGTTCTCCGCCGATTCCTTTGCTTGTGGCGTAGGGAGGCGTGGCAGCGAGCTCTCAGCCTTGATGGCCAGCCTGTCCCTGTCCGGTTCTGAGGGAGTGTAGCAGAGCAGTTTTCCCAGGATCGTGTGCAACTACACCGACGTGTTTCCCGAGGTGTTGCCAGGGCTTCCACCGCCCAGAGAGGTCGATTTCGAGATCGACCTAGTACTAGGTACCGCACTGATCTCTCTCCCAGCTTTCAGGATGGCACCAGCAGAGCAGAGTGAGTTGAGGACCCAGCTAGACGTGCTTACCAGCAGGGGTTTCATCCGTCCCAGCATGTCTCCCTTGGGGGCGCCAGTGTTGTTCGCAAAGAAGAAGGATGGTACCCTTCGACTTTGCATAGACTACAGGCGGCTCAACAGGGTGACGGTGCAGAACAGGTACCCGATGCCGAGGATCGATGACTTGTTTGACCAGCTGCGAGGATCTTCAGTGTTCTCGAAGATCGATCTCCGCACCGGCTACCACCAGTTGAGGGTTCGGGATTGCGACATCCCGAAGACGGCATTCCGGACTCGGTACGGTCTGTACGAGTTCGTGGTGATGCCGTTTCGGCTGACGAACGCACCAGCATCGTTCATGGATCTCACGTAGAGTATCGGCCTTTCCTAGACGCGTTCGTGGTGGTGTTCATCGACGACATTCTTATCTACTCCCGGTCAGAGGCGGAGCACGAGCGACACTTGGCGACAGTGTTGCAGCTACTTCGGGAGCATCGGCTTTATGCCAAGGCTTCCAAGTGCGAGTTCTGGCTTGCACAGGTGGGGTTCCTTGGACACGTGGTGTCGGCAGCTGGGATCTCAGTCGACCCCGCCAAGGTCAAGGCAGTGGTACAGTGGTAGAGACCAAAGACAGTGTTCGAGGTCCGCATTTTCCTGGGCTTGGCGGGGTACTACAAGTGGTTCGTGCAGGACTTTTCCAGAGTTGCCGGACCGTTGACCAGACTGACACAGAAGGGCCTCCCGTTCGTGTGGGATGATGCTAGTGAGCGAGCATTCGTAGAGCTGACGACCAGGTTGACCAGTGCACCGGTGCTGATCGTCCCCGAGCGAGGTGTTGGTTACAGTGTCTAGTGCGACGCCAGGGGGTAAGGGTTTGGGGTGTGTCCTCATGCAAGAGGGCCACACAGTTTTCTATGGTTCTCGCCAGCTGAAGAACCATGAGAGGAACTACCCGACCCATGACTTGGAGCTAGTGGCGGTGGTCTTCGCCCTGAAGACCTGGCGGCACTACCTCTATGGCGAGAAGTTGTCTGTCTTCTCGGACCATAAGAGTTTGAGGTACGTTTTCACCAAACGTGACCTCAACCTGAGGCAGCGACACTGGATGGAGCTACTGGAGTACTACGACTTCGAGTTGCATTACCATCCAGGTAAGGCAAACGTTGTAGGAGACGCACTGAGCACACATGTGAGTGACACCTGAGTATGCCAGCAGTTCAAGCCAGAGTGTTCGAGGCACAACACAGTGACCCAAAGTTCAAGGAGTTACGCACAGCAGCGGGCACAGAGGGCGCAGACGGAGACTAGATAGTATCGCCAGACGGAGGGCTACGGTTCCGAGGCAGAGTCGCAGTTCCAGCAAATCCGATTCTTCGAGGCAACGTCCTACGAGAGTTCCACTACTCTCGCTTTGCAGTTCATCCCGGCGGCACCAAGATGTACCAGGATCTTCGGCGACAGTTCTGGTGGCGCGGGATGAAGAGGGCAGTGACGGAGTTCGTATCGCGCTGCCTTACCTGTCAGAAGGTCAAGGCAGAGCACCAGCGGACTTCGGGGTTACTTCAGCCGCTTCCCTAGCTGAGTGGAAGTGGGAGCACATCACATTGGACTTCGTGACCGGGCTACCGAGATCTCCTAGGGGGAATGACGCGATTTGGGTCATCGTTGATCGATTAATCAAATCGGCGCACTTCCTGCCTATGCAGACGACAGACTCGACGGACAGGTTGGGCAGTTTGTACGTCAGAGAGGTAGTCAGACTACACGGGGTTCCAGTTTCTATCGTGTCAGACCGTGACCCCAGGTTCACCAGCAGGTTCTGGCGGTGCTTTCAGGAGGTAGTTGACACACTTCTGACGTTTAGTACGGCGTTTCATCCGCAGACCGACGAGCAGTCATTGCGGACGATCCAGATCTTCGAGGACATGCTGAGAGCATGTGTCCTCGACGCCAGAGGCAGTTGGGAGGAGCATGTTCCCTTGGTGGAGTTCGTCAACAACAACAGCTACCAGTCCAGTCTTGGAGTAGCACCTTTCGAGGCGTTGCACGGTAGGCCGTGTCGTTCCCCAGTTTGCTGGACAGAGGTTGGAGAGGCTTCAGTCACTGGTCCCGATATCGTCAGGAGGTCGTCAGAGAGGTTAGTGCAGATCAGGCAGAGGCTTCTGATAGCTCAGAGCCGGCATGTCGCGCCCCCACCCGCGGAAGCCCAACCGGGCTGGGCGACGCGATCCGGAACCAAACTAAATGCGGAAATAATGGCGAGGGGTTCCCTCAAACTTACTGGTTTCATTAAATAGTTCATAAGCACCCCTGAATAATACAATAATTTCAAACCTCAAAAGATATAATATAATATTCAAAAACCTCAAAGGGGATACAACAGTTTATACATCATACTCCCGTGGGAGACTAACTATAACAAAAGTGTAGAAAGTGATCACCGATCCTCAGACCTCGCCAGACACCGCCGCGCCACCAAACACCTGCCCGGTAGAGGCTACAGAAGAAAAGCTGGCGTCTGCACCTACAAAACGCAGCCCGGGTAGGAGTGAGCATAAAGCTCAGTAGGGTTCTACACTACATCACACAAAAGGAAGGGGAACACAAAAGTGTCGCCCTCAAGTAAGACCTGGGTGTACACAGGGGTCCCATAACCCCACCGCGTGTCCCTGAAGCCCACGATCATGGTCTTCCAGCCGAGCTGGTCACATGTCTGGTCGCACTCAGTAGCAGGAAACAACACTGCTGGACCACAAGCAGGTACCGGCACTGCAGGCGGGAAACTGCACCGCTAAGTAGGCGACCCCTCCACTCAAGGGTCAACACAGTGGAACACCGGCTACACCTCAGAATCCGACGTAAGGCCGACACGACCTCTATAATCACCAAGCAACATGTGTACCAGTCATCTAAGCCTATCATCAAGTTTGACTGGACACCACAATTCGAACCGAGTCCTAACTACCCAACCCTGGTCCTAGGGCTAAATCCGAGCTTCCAGCCTCGGGACGGCGATCTGATGCGGGAATTATTTCCACACATCTTCTTAAGATTGATTGTCAGATTCAAGTGTTTTACATCATTCCTTGCTCTTTTATCAAGAATTTTAGGTGACTTCTGCATTTACTTAATTCTTGGGAATTTTTGGATAATTGCAGGTATTTAGATATTGAATCATTTGAACTTTGGCTGATGGGAAGAAGCAGAATTCGGGCTAGGCCTGGATGCAATTGAATACCTAAAGTGCAAAACGAAGTTAATTGAGCAATTCTGGACATTCTGCACAGCAGTTAGTAATTTGAACATAACTTCTTCATACAAACTCTGATTGGGATGATTCAGGATGCGTTGGAAAGCTAAGGAAGAGGGCTACAACTTTGATGTTTGGAGTTTTTGCTGATTCAGGCTGAATAAAGACAGAAAAATTGATGAAGCCATCAGACTCGGAATTGCTGCACCTGCACTTGGGTTGGACGAGATTCATTTTCTTGGAGTCCAGATTTGATTCATGAAGATCCCAGCTGGGAGCACCACATTTCCTAATTATATTAGGAGTTTATTTGATCTTTCCTTGATTAGTGGGATTGGTATGTGGTTAATGGAAGAAAGGGTGGACACTTTAGGAAAGATGGCTGGAATTTGAATAGAAGGAGCAGAGAAAGCAGAGAAGGAAGGGAGAGAAGCCAGAAAAGGAGCAGAGAACGGCTGGAGGAAGGGAGGAGACAGCAGAGAACGGCTGGAGGAATAGAGGATAGAGCATAGAACGGCTGGAGGAATAGAGAAGATAGAAAATAGAGCAGAGAACAGCTGGAGGCAGAGAGGAAAGAAGGAGAAAAAGAGGAGAACGGCCAGGAAAAAGAAGCAGAAAAGGCCAGAGAAAGCAGCAGAGAAAGCAGAGAACGGCCAGGAAAAAGAGGCAGAAAAGGCCAGAGAAAGCTGCAGAGAAAGCAGAGGACGGCCAGGAGAAGAGGATCAGAGTTTTCATTCTATTCTCTCCATCCTAGTTCTGATTGATGATGTGTATTAATGAAACATTGGTTTTCTTTCTTTCAACCATGAATACCTAGTTTTCTTATTCTAGGGTTTGGATGAAGTCATTGAGTTTCTGATTTGAATTGAGTTGGGTTGTTGAGAATATTCTTGTTAGTTGTAATTTGATGAAATCGTTTCTTTTTCTTGCAAGTTACTGGCCATGACTTGTATGTTTCAGATGTTGAACGAAGTAACGAAAGTTGAAGTTTAACATTAGTTCGTGGTTTCATCAAACCTTGATAGTATATGTTAGAAATAAATATATGACAAGGTGACTTTTGTTTAAGGATTCCTAAGAGCCCAATGAATCTAAATTAATTCCTGTGATCACGAAAGTAGACATAGAATTAATTTAGGTATTTGAGTTATACCTTGAAAGAGGATTTCACATAAAAATAGGGAATTCAGTCATGATGATTAACAAAGTTCTATTTTCAGCTACCAGATTTAAATTCATTAAAGAGATTCAATCGATGAAATCGAAATCCTAGAAACCTTTCATACTCCTCTATTTAATATTTATTTGCTTTCAATTCAGATTTGTCTGTGTTATATCTCGTTTGGATTGCTTAGATAATATAAGAAATTGGATACATTGGTACTTGAATCATCCTCCTTGTGGAAACGATACTCTTTTTGCCCTATTCTACTTGTCACGACCCATGCACTTGTGGTAGAGTCTAGGGAACATCAAGTTTTTGGCGCCGTTGCCGGGGAGGATTGTTTTCAATATTGATGCAAGTTGCTCTTGTATTAATCTAGGCTATTTTTGTGTTTTGGTTTAATTTATTTTTATATATATTTCTCTTTATTGATTGTATGCAATGCACTGGTCGACTAATTCAACTTTTTGATCCAGAAATCGAGAGAACCTTACGTGCGTTAAGGAGAAAACGAAGGTTGGAGTTGGAGCAAGAATCAGTAGAATATATGCAGAGGAAGAAAATCAAAGGGTGTTGCGTGACTATGCTATGCCAAGTATCAATGGTGCTCAATCTAGCATTGCGAGACCTGCGGTAAATGCTAATAACTTTGAGATTAAGCCTGGTTTAATCCAGATGGTGCAACAAGACCAATTTGGTGGAGGAGCTGTTGAAGACCCACATGCACACATTGCTCATTTCTTGGAAATATGTGACACAATTAAGATGAATGGGGTAAGTGATGATGCTATTCGGCTTAGACTTTTTCCATTCTCTCTAAAAGATAAGGCCAAGGCCTGGTTAAATTCCAAGGCACCTAGCTTTTTCACCACTTGGAATACTTTGTCTCAAGGTTTTCTAACCAAGTATTTTCCCCCAGGTAAAACTGCTAAACTTAGAACTGATATTACTAGTTTTGCTCAGTTTGAGAGTGAGTCTTTATATGAAGCTTGGGAAAGGTTTAAGGAGTTGCAGCGGAAGTGTCCACATCATAGTATTCCTGAATGGCTGATTATACAAACTTTTTATAACGGACTAACACCTTCACTTAGGATTACCTTAGATGCAGCTGCAGGAGGTGCCTTAATGGGTAAGTCGTTTGATGACGCATGTGACTTGTTGGATGAAATGGTTTCTAATGATTATCAGTGGTCTAATGAAAGAGCTATGTCTAAGAAAGCTCCAGGTATGTATGATTTAGATGGCATAAACATGTTGAATGCCAAGGTTGATTCTTTGGTAAAAATCTGTGGTAAGTTAGGTAATATGAATGCTGTTTCTAGCCCTGTAATGACTTGTGAATTTTGTGGAGGAGCTCATATAAGTTCCGATTGTATGCAGGTAGAGCAGGCTCAATTTGTGTCTAATTTCAGCAAGCAACAATACCAAAATAATCCTTATTCCAGTACATACAACCAAGGTTGGAGGAATCATCCGAACTTTTCATGGAAAGATCAAGGTAATACAGGGAGCAGTAATCCGAGACCTTTCATTCCTCCTGGTTTCCAGCCAAGACCTCCTCAACAAGAGGGTAAGCAACCATGGGAGATAGCTATTGAGAAGTTAGCCAATGCTAGTTCAGAGAGGTTTGAGAGGATGGAAGCAAAAGTTGAGCAATTGGCGAGTTCCAACAGAAATGTAGAGTTACAATTGGGGCAATTAGCCAATTCCATCAACTCTCGTGGACAAGGTAATTTGCCTAGTAAAACAGAGGTTAACCCAAAGGAGCATTGCAAGGCAGTTATCTTGAGAAGTGGTAAGCAGCTTGGTCAGGTAAGTGGTGAGCCTATACATGGTGATGAAGAAGATCAGTATGAAGTGAGCAAGAATGTCAGAGAAGAAGTCGATGACTTAGTAAATGCACCAGCTACATTACCACCGGTTGAACCATATATCCCTCCCATTCCTTTTCCTCAAAGACTTAAGCAGAATAAAATGGATCAACAGTTTGAGAAATTTTTAAAAGTGTTTAGGCAACTTCAAATTAATATTCCTTTTGCAGATGCCTTAGCACAGATTCCTGCTTATACAAAGTTTCTAAAGGAGATCATGTCAAAAAAGAGGAAATTGGAGGACTTCGGGACCATTGCCTTGACAGAGGAATGCAGTGCCATCATTCAAAATAAGCTTCCACCAAAGCTGAGAGATCCAGGGAGTTTTTCTATTCCCTGTACTATCGGTGATGTTAATTTTTCTAAAGCTTTGTGTGATTTAGGTGCTAGTGTCTCGCTAATGCCTTTATCTGTTGCTAGGAGGCTTGGATTAAAGGAGTTGCAACCTACTACCATTTCATTACAGCTAGCTGACCGATCAGTGAAGTATCCAGTCGGTATTCTTGAGAATGTTCTGATCAAGGTAAAAAAGTTCATCATACCAGGTGACTTTATTGTGTTAGAAATGGAAGAAGACACCGAGATCCCTATAATTTTAGGCCGACCTTTTCTAGCCATGGCTGGAGCTGTCATAGATGTTAAGAATGGTAGGTTGACTTTGAAGGTTGGGGAAGAAGAGGTAGAGTTCAATTTGTTTCAAGCTACTAAATATCCTTCTTTTACTGACCATATTTGTCGAGTTGATGTAATAGATGAGGCAACCAAGGAGGTTCTTATATATGGAATAACAAAGGAACCTCTTGAGACTTGTTTAGTGAATGCCGGGACAACTAATGATGATAACATGGAGGTTGCAGAAGTGGCGTGTGCATTGGATGCTACAGGTCCAAAGTTGAAGCAAAGAGGTAATCATTTTGAGGATCTTGGTAAAGGTAAGCCACTCCCTCTTCCTTCTAATGAGCAAGCACCAATTTTGGAGTTGAAACCATTACCGTCACATCTCAGGTATGCATTTTTAAGTGAGAATAATACTTTACCTGTGATTGTGAGCTCTTCTTTGTCTGATGTTGAAATTGACAAGTTGATGCGTGTTTTGAGATTGAGAAGAAAAGCCATAGGATGGACTATATCAGATCTTAGAGGAATTAGCCCTTCACTGTGTATGCATAGAATTCTCATGGAGGATGACCATAAACCTATTGTTGAAAATCAAAGAAGGTTAAATCCTAACATGAAAGAAGTGGTGAGGGGTGAAGTTTTTAAATGGTTAGATGCCGGAATTATCTATCCTATATCTGATAGTTCATGGATTAGTCCAGTACAGGTGGTACCTAAGAAGGGTGGGATGACTGTAGTGCATAATGAAAATAATGAAATAATTCCCACTAGGATAGTAACTGGGTGGCGAGTATGTATAGATTATAGGAAACTTAATAGTGTTACCCGTAAGGATCATTTTCCTTTACCTTTTTTAGATCAGGTGCTAGAGAGACTTGCTGGGAATAACTATTATTGTTTTCTAGATGGTTACTCAGGGTACAATCAAATTCCTATATCCCCTGAAGACCAAGAAAAGACAACCTTTACTTGTCCTTATGGTACATTCACATTTCGTAGAATGCCTTTCGGATTGTGTAATGCACCTGCTACATTCCAAAGATGCATGATGGCTATTTTTTCTGACTTTGTTGAAAGAATAATGGAGGTTTTCATGGATGATTTTTCGGTTTTTGGATCTTCTTTTGATAGCTGCTTGGACAATTTGTCTCAGATTTTGCTGCGTTGTGAGGAAACAAATTTGGTTTTGAATTGGGAGAAATGTCACTTTATGGTGCAGGAAGGTATTGTGCTAGGCCAAAAAATTTCAGGTAGAGGTATTGAGATGGACCGAGCAAAAATAGAGGTTATTGAAAAACTGCCACCACCTATCAACGTGAAGGGTGTTAGAAGCTTCCTTGGTCATGCAGGATTTTACCGGCGGTTCATTAAAGATTTTTCTAAAATCTCTAAACCTCTTTGTAATTTGTTAAATAAGGATGTGGTGTTTGACTTCGATAAGGATTGTTTAAATGCTTTTAGCAGGTTGAAACAAGAACTGATGTCAGGACCAATTATGGCAGCCCCAGATTGGAGTTTACCATTTGAATTAATGTGTGATGCGAGTGATTTTGCTTTGGGAGCTGTTCTTGGCCAAAGGAAAAACAGGAAGTTGCATGTTATATATTATGCTAGTAGAGTTTTAAATGATGCACAGCTGAATTATGCAACTACTGAGAAAGAAGTTCTTGCTGTTGTATTTGCTTTTGACAAGTTTCGATCTTATCTTGTAGGTTCCAAGGTGATTGTATTCACGGACCATTCAGCGATCAAGTATTTGCTACAAATGAAAGATGCCAAACCACGCCTAATTAGATGGGTGTTGCTCCTTCAAGAATTTGATATTGAAATTCGAGACAAGAGAGGCATGGACAATGTTGTGGCAGATCATTTATCTAGATTAGAAGGGCAGTCAAGAGAAGATGAGGTTCCCATTAATGAAAGTTTTCCAGATGAGCAGTTATTGGTGGTTTCAGCCATTCCTTGGTATGCGGATTTGGTAAACTATTTAGTAAGTGACATTGTTCCCCCTGATTTGAGCAATCAACAAAAGAAAAGGTTTTTCTTTGATGTGAAGCATTACTTTTGGGAGGAACCACTTCTTTATAAACATTGTGCAGATGGGATGATTAGAAGATGCGTTCCTGAGGATGAGATGAATGATATCCTTGATCATTGCCATTCCTTGGAGTGTGGTGGACATTTTAGCACCTCCAAGACAGTTGCAAAAATATGGCAATCTGGTTTT
Organism: Narthecium ossifragum; assembly: GCA_963920575.1. NCBI lineage: Eukaryota > Viridiplantae > Streptophyta > Magnoliopsida > Dioscoreales > Nartheciaceae > Narthecium > Narthecium ossifragum. Next base: position 17,688,931 of record OY986964.1, on the reverse strand, counting down.
TATTGGCCAACCATGTATCATGATGCTAGGAAATATGTGAGTATGTGTGATAGATGTCAGAGGGTTGGCAGTATTTCGAACAGGAATGAAATGCCCTTGACGAGTATCCTGGAAGTTGAATTGTTTGATTTATGGGGAATTGATTTCATGGGCCCATTTCCTTCATCCTTCAACAGTCAGTATATTTTGGTAGCAGTGGATTATGTTTCCAAGTGGGTTGAAGCTATTGCAATCTAGACAAATGATTCTCGGGTGGTGATGAGATTTGTGAAGAAGAATATATTTTCAAGATTTGGTGTGCCGAGAGCCATTATTAGTGATGGAGGCTCCCATTTTTGTAACCGGTCATTTGAGAACTTGTTGAAGAAATATGGGGTTACTCATAAGGTGGCGCTTGCTTATCATCCCCAGGCAAATGGGCAAGTGGAACTTGCTAATAGGGAACTGAAGCAAATTTTAGAGAAAACAGTGAGTAGTTCAAGGAAGGATTGGGCAAACAAGTTGGATGATGCTCTTTGGGCATATAGGACAGCTTTCAAGACACCCTTGGGTATGTCTCCTTACAAACTTGTCTTTGGAAAGTCTTGTCACTTACCAGTTGAATTGGAGCATAGGGCCTATTGGGCAGTTGAGGAGCTAAACATGGACTTGCAAGCTGCAGGAGAAAAAAGGTTTTTACAGTTGAGTGAGTTGGAGAAATTCAGGTTGGATTCCTATGAAAATGCTAGGATTTATAAGGAAAAGACCAAGCATTGGCATGATAAGCACATTCAGATTAAAAACTTTGAAATTGGACAGCAAGTGTTACTGTTCAACTCAAGACTTAAGCTATTACCGGGCAAGCTTCGATCTAGGTGGTCCGGTCCATTCACGGTAACAAAAGTATATCCTTATGGTGCTATTGAGGTGCAGAGTGAATCCACTGGGACATTCAAGGTTAATGGGCAGCGTTTGAAGGCTTATTTTGGTAGCAATGCAGTTCCTAAAGGAGTTACTTACCCCTTGGAGAATCCTACCTATGGTTGATGATGTGGTTGTCAAGCTAATGACATTAAACAAGCGCTTCATGGGAGGCAACCCAAGCTACATCTATTTAAATTTATTTTTCTTGTTTTATTTGTTTTAGTTTTCAATAAATGATGCACTGACCCACTCATTTTGCTTGTGTGGTACAGGTTCAAAAGAAGGAAGAATTTGTTGTTATCAAAATGCTCGTTCAATAATGATCAACTGGGCACTCGTTCAAGTTTCTTACAAGGGGAGTATTAGTCTTCCATTTTTCTTTCCTTTTACATTGAGGACAATGTGAAAAATAAGTTTGGGGGAGTGACTTTTGCTGGTTTGGTTATGATAGTGGTGTTGGTGTTGATGCTGAATTTTTTTTTCTTGATGATAACAAGCCTATGATATTACCTTATTGCAATTTGTGGAAAATGCTATTCTGGTCTTGGTTTGTGCTTAATTCTTGTGCTAGCTTGGTTTATTTGAATTCCTTTGAACAATTCTGTGCACAATACCGTAATCAATAAGTTATTTTTTTAGCTTAGAGTATATTTATGTGAATGAGATAGTTTTTCAAGATCTCACTGAACTCTAGAACCTATTTGATAATCTCTCGAGGCGAAATTCTAGGCAGCACACCATTAGAGAAATGATTTAGGCCATCGTTGGAACGTTTGAGCTTTTCTAGCCTACCTTTGTTATATCTATCTCTAGTCACCCTTTTGAGCTTTAACGTTAGCCATTTTTCTTGCATTAAGCTGCAATAATCGCACCATTCAACCCATGAACACTTATCCTACCTCTCTTCAAGAAAATTTGCATTTGCCGAGCCATTGGAGAAGGGAATAGTTTGTAAAAGGAAGAAGAGCAATTGCAAGCTTTGCAACTTTATAAATGAAAAAAAAAAAAAAAGAGTGTGTGACTATCTAAGATTCGAAGCCTATAGGGCTCGAGTAGAAGATCCAAGGGGTATTTTATACCTAGTGCCCTAAAGTCATCTGGCTTGGGAGCCACTGATTTGATACTCGCTACATGGGTCCTGTAGACAGCTTAATGGATCAAGGTATTTTGTGTGTGACTAGCTAAGATTCGAAGCCTATAGGGCTCGAGTAGAAGGTCTGAGGGGTATTTTATACCTAGTGCCCTAAAGTCATCTGGCTTGGGAGTCACTGATTTGATACTCGCTACATGGGTCCTGTAGACAGCTTAATGGATCAAGGCATTGCACAGTCATACCACATAAGTTGCTCTTGAAAGTAAATGTAAATTTTTCGTTCTCTTCCTTTCATTGGTGAAGCTTGTGTTAAATTTTCTTGCTTTGAATTCCATATCCATTGTGTTAGCAAACACCCTCAGCTGACCATTACAAGCCCTTGTGAAGTCCTTTTGATCTTTGATGGTGTGCTTGTACTACATTAGTGGAGAGCTGATTTGAAAAATAGGCATATGAAGTTTGAGAAACTCATTCTCATAGAGATCAGACATACTGCAATCAAGTTTGCATAAATTGATCCGAGTTGATAGAGTAGCAAGTTGAGATTGGTATTCACACACACACACTCAAAGGATTTCTTGTGAATCTAAGCATGTTCTTGAAATAATCTCAAAACTTGTATCATGTTTAGACTTTTCCCTATTGACAATCTTGAGGCAATTATTGTGAGAAATCAATCTAATCTGTTCATTTTGTTTCCGTTCCTGTTACTTCTTGCTTGAGGACAAGCAAACATTCAAGTTTGGGGGTATTTGATGCGGGAATTATTTCCACACATCTTCTTAAGATTGATTGTCAGATTAAAGTGTTTCACATCATTCCTTGCTCTTTTATCAAGAATTTTAGGTGACTTCTGCATTTACTTAATTCTTGGGAATTTTTGGATAATTGCAGGTATTTAGATATTGAATCATTTGAACTTTGGCTGATGGGAAGAAGCAGAATTCGGGCTAGGCCTGGATGCAATTGAATACCTAAAGTGCAAAACGAAGTTAATTGAGCAATTCTGGACATTCTGCACAACAGTTAGTAATTTGAACATAACTTCTTCATACAAACTCCGATTGGGATGATCCAGGATGCGTTGGAAAGCTAAGGAAGAGGGCTACAACTTTGATGTTTGGAGTTTTTGCTGATTCAGGCTGAATAAAGACAGAAAAATTGATGAAGCCATCAGACTCGGAATTGCTGCACCTGCACTTGGGTTGGACGAGATTCATTTTCTTGGAGTTCAGATTTGATTCATGAAGATCCCAGCTGGGAGCACCACATTTCCTAATTATATTAGGAGTTTATTTGATCTTTCCTTGATTAGTGGGATTGGTATGTGGTTAATGGAAGAAAGGGTGGACACTTTAGGAAAGATGGCTGGAATTTGAATAGAAGGAGCAGAGAAAGCAGAGAAGGAAGGGAGAGAAGCCAGAAAAGGAGCAGAGAACGGCTGGAGGAAGGGAGGAGACAGCAGAGAACGGCTGGAGGAATAGAGGATAGAGCAGAGAACGACTGGAGGAATAGAGGAGATAGAAAATAGAGCAGAGAACAGCTGGAGGCAGAGAGGAAAGAAGGAGAAAAAGAGGAGAACAGCCAGGAAAAAGAAGCAGAAAAGGCCAGAGAAAGCAGCAGAGAAAGCAGAGAACGGCCAGGAAAAAGAGGCAGAAAAGGCCAGAGAAAGCTGCAGAGAAAGCAGAGGACGGCCAGGAGAAGAGGATCAGAGTTTTCATTCTATTCTCTCCATCCTAGTTCTGATTGATGATGTGTATTAATGAAACATTGGTTTTCTTTCTTTCAACCATGAATACCTAGTTTTCTTATTCTAGGGTTTGGATGAAGTCATTGAGTTTCTGATTTGAATTGAGTTGGGTTGTTGAGAATATTCTTGTTAGTTGCAATTTGATGAAATCGTTTCTTTTTCTTGCAAGTTACTGGCCATGACTTGTATGTTTCAGATGTTGAACGAAGTAACGAAAGTTGAAGTTTAACATTAGTTCGTGGTTTCATCAAACCTTGATAGTATATGTTAGAAATAAATATATGACAAGGTGACTTTTGTTTAAGGATTCCTAAGAGCCCAATGAATCTAAATTAATTCCTGTGATCACGAAAGTAGACATAGAATTAATTTAGGTATTTGAGTTATACCTTGAAAGAGGATTTCACATAAAAATAGGGAATTCAGTCATGATGATTAACAAAGTTCTATTTTCAGCAACCAGATTTAAATTCATTAAAGAGATTCAATCGATGAAATCCAAATCCTAGAAACCTTTCATACTCCTCTATTTAATATTTATTTGCTTTCAGTTCAGATTTGTCAGTGTTATATCTCGTTTGGATTGCTTAGATAATATAAGAAATTGGATACATTGGTACTTGAATCATCCTCCTTGTGGAAACGATACTCTTTTTGCCCTATTCTACTTGTCAAGACCCATGCACTTGTGGTAGAGTCTAGGGAACATCACGATCCACAAATCACCCACGCCCTAACCTTATGCAACTAATGCACAACTGAAAATGCATGCTATGAACATACACAAGCAAGAGAAATAGGGATGCAACAGTATGTCAAGGCAGCATACAAGTCTAAATGGGTCGCTGCAGCGGTGCTACCAACCGCTGCCAGCCGATCCGCAGTGAGTCCCGACATTACGACGGTACCACGACCGTCACCCGTGAACTCCTGCAACGGGAAGCAACCCCGAAAACCAAAGAACAATAAAATATAATATTATAATCCGAACATATAATATTATATTAAAACACCAAAACATTCTCTACATAGCAGCTAGTTGACCCCATCGATCCGACGTCCAAATGACGTCAGATTCCAGATCCAACTTAGACTAATGTAGATCTACATACTGGGATCAACATATCCAAAATCGGGAAACATCCAACGGTTCGATTACCGGGAAAACACTAATCAAAACCACTAAAAATAGTCCAGAAAACCTCATCCACCAGCCTTGGGATCGATCCAGAACATATGAATCGATCCAGAAAGTATTGGATCGATCCGGAACATTTTGGATCGATCCAAACAGCTTCTGCTTCATACCTGCTTCAGATCAGTCTCGTCGCTGGCCACGAGAAAATTCACCACAATTAGTAGAAAAATCGGACAAATATGAAATAAACTGGAATGGAAAAATAACTCAGAGATCTACAACTCGTATTCTCAACACAACCCAAGATAAGACACGTACCAATCGAAAAACGCGCCGCAAACCGGCTGTTCTTCAAGAACAGCAGAAACCGGAAAATCCGAGATAAAACATGCATAAATTCTACTGAAATCTTAACCAAAGTTCATGAAACTTAAACCAGAGATTATACTAAGCAACATGCATCCAACAACACAATTACAGCAAGATCTAATGGCTATACTAAGAGAACACCCCTAAACCACTCTCGTAGGTAGAACACCTACCGGAAACGCACTCCTCGGTTGATTCCCTGCTAAACAGTCACCCACCCATCTCAAAACCACACCAGGGATCTTCCTCACATCGCCACGGATCCAACGAGCTTTAGAACACCCCAAACGGTGGCCGAAGGAGGGAGAACGAAGGAGAAGAAGATGGCTACCCCGGAAGGAAACAGAGGGAAAAACAGAACCGCGGAAGAGAAGAAAGGAGAAGGAAGAAGAAGAGAAGGAAGAAGAGAAGGAGAAGGAAGGGGAAGGCCAAGGAAGGAGGGGGAAGGTGAAGGAGAAGGTGAAGGAGCGGGTGAAGGAGAGGTCCTCTCCTCTGACAACGGAGACCGACGGTCATGCCGGCCGTCCTCGCCGCTCAACTGCCCTGCTACAAGCTCAACTGCGCTGCTACAGTACCCGGATCGATCCAAGGCCAAAATGGATCGATCCAAGACTAAGCGGGATCGATTCAAGCCAAGAGGGATCGATCCAAGACTTGGCTGGATCGATCCAACACCAGTTTGGATCGATCCACAAGCCAAAAAAAAAACCCTAAACAGATCTAGTCAAACACAATCATCAATCAGAGGCTATATGTGCACACGCGGGTGTGAAACAAATCGACAAGGCACAATTTACCAAATTGCCCTTACGGTCCACAACGAGCCAGGGGACCGACCCAGGCGGTCGACCCAGGAATGGAGGGATAGGTCCTCACATCCTAATACCCTTAAAGGAAATCTCGTCCCGAGATTCGATAAAGGTAGGGCTCGGAAACAGAAAAACAGTTACACTAGAAGACAGGACAAGAGGTCCCTCGAGATGAAAATAACTGTGGAAACTCCTGCAGCATACGCGCCTCGCGCTCCCAGGTCGTCTCCTTGGTGCCTCTGTGCCTCCACAATACCTTGACCAAGGGAATCGTCTTGCCCCGCAAGACCTGATCCCTCCGGTCAAGTACTCGAACTGGCTGCTCGACGAACGTCGCGTCTGCCTCAAGCTCGATGTCATCCAACCTGATGACATGAGACGGGTCTGGGTGATACTTCCTTAGCATCGATACATGGAACGTCGGATGCACATCTGACATGTGCTGAGGAAGATCCAAGCGGTAAGCTACCTCGCCGACCCTCTCTAGGATCTCAAAGGGCCCGACAAACCTCGGCGCCAACTTACCACCTCTGCAAAACCTGACGAACCCTCTGTACGGCGATGCTCGCAGGAACACTCTGTCGCTGACTGCAAACTCTAACGGTCGTCGCCTCTGATCTGCATAACTCTTCTGCCGGCTCTGAGCCGTCATAAGCCTCTGCCTGATCTGCACGAACCTCTCTGACAAGTGAACTGCTATGTGGCACACATACTCATCTCATATGTGCTGACCTGACCTCTGCATCTGGTCTCTGCATATAATCTCTATATCTGATCTCTGCATCTAATCTCTGTATCTGATCTCTGAACCTAACCTCTATATCTGGTGTCAACCAAGCTGACGACGAAATCCATGATTTATCTCCATGCCTCCTGAATGAGCAGCAACAGGAGAGGAGTGAACCTCACGTAGGATGTCCTCATGTAACTCTAGATCTGCTACACCTCTGGGGTACTATCAACTGTCTGATAAAGCCGTCAGGAAACTCTATAGGCTTGATGTCGTCGTCGCTCCACGCCGTCATGGTCCTGGTGCAGACTCTCGGGGTAGGGTTTCCTCGGCCTCCACCTCGTTTGGTCTCTGCTCTCTGCCAACTCTGGCTGATCCTCTGCACGGAGGAACCTTCATGAATACCCTATCAGGGACTGAGAACTCCAAAGATCATCGCCTCTGACCTGAGTAGCTCTCTCGTTTGCTCTGTGCTGATCTCCCTGAGGACTGTCTGACGACGTCTGGGATGGTGGATGGTGCCTCAACAACGTCGGTTGAGCAATCGGATGAACGACACGAACTGCCGTGCTACACCTAGAATGGCACTGCACCCGTCTGGACTGATGGCTGCTGGAAAAGGAAAACTCTAGCAGTGGGACGTACTCTACCTAGCAGCCCCCTGCAATCGGGTGATGACGTTCGCCATGGTATGCTTCCGCTCCCACTCTAACACTGAAACGGGCTGTAATGGGTCTGCCGAATCTGCAACACTGCTACCTAAGCACGACCTGCCGTCTGCTGACGCTGTCAAGCCCTCTATCATGAGCTCGATACCAACCACAACATGGATCTCCACGAGCTCCGGATATATACCCTAGGTCTATATCTCTCTGGCCGGGAGAGCTGAGATGCTGCAAACACCGAAATGAAGGTCATTTGGAATCTGATCCTTGAAACCTGATCCAACTGATTGTCTGTCTCTGATGAGCTGACAAATCCACTAAATCTGCTCTAGCCTCTTTAACCACTGCTGATGGCTATTACCCTTAAAGGCACTGACTCAGTGACTTTAAGGCAAAAGCTCCGGTCTCCTGGTCACTCTGGTCAACGGTCCCGCAGTCTTGGAGATGCCTCTACTGAATCTTGAACACCGTCTTCAACCTCTGCTGTCGCACATCTGTGTCAAGCCCGGCTGAATCAATTGATCTGCCTGCCGCTGAGACTGCCCGTCCGTCGAAACCTGCCTCTGAAGGCCAAATAACGCCGATACACCCTCGGCAGCTGCGATGCAAATGCCAAATATCGCTGGTGCTCCTCCTCAACGCGCCAGTAAATAGGATGTTGTCGATGAACACTACTGCAACTGATCAGGGTACGGCCTGAAGATCCTCTACATCGGATCTGTGAAAGTTGCTGGTGTGTTCGTCAGACTAAACGGCATCACTGTGAACTCGTACAGTCCGTTCCTCGTATGGAAGGCTGCCTCCGGGATGTCGCAATCCCGAATCCTCAGTTTGTGTAGTCAATGCGAAGGTCAAACTCTGAAGGGGTCGATGAGTCTCTCACCTGCTAACACATCACAGTTACTCTGCAGCGGGCGCATACTTTGTGCTGCAACACTGACTAGCTTCCAGACGCCCATGCATGTATGGAGGGAACCATCCACAATGAGAACCGGAACACACTCTGAGGTAACACACCTGGGCCAACGAAATCCCGAGCTACCGACTCGGCCGACTGAGTCCTCGACTCTCCAAATGCTGCTGGCATCCACATGCAAACTCGCAACGCTCACAACTGCCCAAAGGAATCTCGACCTCGAACTCGGCGTCCCGCAAAGGCGACAACCAGAAAGCTCCTCAAGAAGGACAGCTGCACAAACAACAACAACACAAGGGGAAAGCTGCTCTCAAGAGCACCCTCGAAAACAACGGGGAAGGAGTTCACTACAAGCCGCTGAACAAACCCCAGCTCTCGACAAGCAGAAGGATCACCGAACCACGATCTTCAATGAGAGCGAAACAGCGCCGTTAGGTGTGCTCACAACACCTTCCCACGGCCAACGAAGCACAACCCGGTGCGCGACCAACCGACGCAACCGAGGAAGCCGTCGAACCCCAACGTGCACCACACGTGGGCGACGGACACCTAGAGGTTCCCAACCTCTAGGAAACGCCCCGACAAGAGTAACCAACCCAAGCTCTTGTCCCAATCGGTGTCTACTCTCAAGCCACACTCGACTCAGGTCCCAACCCGGCACGGCTACATAGGGATGAGTCACAAGGGTGAAAACCCAGAGCCACAAAGGAAAACGCAAGCTGCGAGAAGCTCCGAAAGCTGAAGGTGGCGGCTCTGAAACTGGCTGCTGCTGAAGCTACCAACTCCTGCGTCTACCCCAGGTACCTGCACCAACTGAGACACTAGTCCACCACTCTGGCCCACACCGTGTGTCACGCCCGACTGATCTGCGGTAAGCGCCCAGCGCCCGTTGCAACCAGCACCGTCGACGGAAAGACACCCGGCGGCTAGCACTCGAGCACTCGGTGGAATCCCTCTCAGTATGGTGGCCCAGGATACCTCTCAAGGGAATGGCACGACGCTGCTGCTGCCACGGTTATCATTGATGCTGAAACCACTGCCTCTGCCGACGGCCAACCTGCCGTTCCCCAGAAGCAGGAACGACAACACCAAAACTCACCACGACCACCAGCCAACTGCCCGGTGTCAACCCTCAAGTCACCTGTCTCAGTAGCTAGCGCACAGTACAGGGTACATCCTGCTGTCGCTCTAGCATACCGAGCCAGATGAACCAGCCAACCCACGTGTCACCACGTGGTGCGAGTACCCAGAACCAGAGGAGGGTACTCCCAACTACACCACCCTCCAAGGGTAGGTGCCAGAGAACAGTACGTGAACTGTTCTCAACACACAACCAACAGTGTCCCTAGTGGCCCCGACAAGCGCCACTGTGCATCGCTTCATGGGAAGGCAAGAAAACAACAGCTCCCCAAGAAAGCGATACTCCAGGATGTACCAAACATCCGGGATCCGGGTCACCTCCTTCAATCAGTCCTCTATTGTCGAAGGATCTCCAACATCGCCTCTGGACCACAACAGGTCCACCTCTTGGGATTCCAAGAGCACAGAGGCAACACACGTCCAATCCCTACTCGCTCGTCTCCAGCACGAAGGGAGACACTGTCAAGCGAGGGAACGGACAACACCGGTACACATGCACATCTCCCCCTGAGACGTCATGACGCAACCGGGAAGCAACAAAACACAACAGCAAACAGAAAGGCAAACCCATCGCACACGATCGCAAACAGACAAGCAAGGATGTTCTAGACCTAGAACTATCCCATCCCACACTCAATCTCAACCGTATCCTGATCCTAACCCTGGGATCTACAACCTATGCTCTGATACCAAGCTGTCACGCCCCGACCCGCTGAAGCCCAACTGAGCCCGGGAGACGCGAACCGGAACCTAACTAAATGCGGAAATAATGGCGAGGGGTTCCCTCTAACTTACTGGTTTCATTAAACAGTTCATAAGCACCCCTAAATAATACAATAATTTCAAACCTCAAAAGATATAATATAATATTCAAAAACCTCAAAGGGGTTACAACAGTTTATACATCATACTCCTGTAGGAGACTAACTATAACAAAAGTGTAGAAAGTGATCACCGATCCTCAGACCCCGCCAGACGCCGCCGCGCCACCAAACACCTGCCCGGTAGGGGCTACAGAAGAAACGGTGGCATCTGCACCTGCAAAACGCAGCCCGGATAGGAGTGAGCATAAAGCTCAGTAGGGTTTTACACTACATCTGTTACGAGCGGTCTACTCGTGATCCTCTCGTAATGGGTCTCTACTGCTCCAATCGATCAGAATCGGCCTGATCGGACTTGATTTGAGTCCAATGGGCTGAAGCTGGATCGAATCTGGTTCAGATCTGGCTCAGATTGGGGTAGGACTCGACTGGGTCAAGTCTGGATTGGTTGATTGGCTCTTGGAATTGAATCTGGCTCGGATTGGGTTTAATGGCTTGGCTGAACCGGCTAGGAGTGGGTTAAGTGGCTGAGCCAAATCAGAGTGGGCTGAGTCTGAATCAACTGGCTGGCTGAACCAAGTTAGAGTTGGCTGAGCCAACTTGGTTGGGCTGAACCGGAGTTGATCCAAGGGCTGTGGTTCGCCGGAGTTGATCGCCGGCGTAGGGGCGGCGGCGGCGGTCGGGGTAGTGGCAGGAAAGTTCGTGGGTTGATGGGGAAGAGATCCACCGGAGTGGATTGGTCGGAAGTGGGCTAGATCGGCGGGATCTAGAGGTCAAGGGCGGCGGGGTTGGGTTCACCGGCGTCGGGGACGACGGGGAGCTCGGCTGCGGCTTGGGACGTCGGGAAGATGGTCGGGAAAGGGTCGTGGGGAGACGAGGAAGGCTTTAGGGATGTTTTGGAGGTGGAATAGGGATCGGGCGTGGTTGATGGCAGTGAGGACGAGGGTCGGGTTGCCGGGGGAAGAGGCCGGAGACGACGACGCGGGCGATGGAGGGTATGGCCGGAGTCGTGGTGCCAAGGGGAAGAGGATGGCGGGTTTAGGTGGCGACGGAGGTGGCCGGAGAGGGGAGAACGGCGGTGAGCTAGGGTTTCGGGATAGAGGAGAGAGGAGGAAGAAGATGAACAGTAGCGGGTGACGTGGCGCTGACGTGGCGGTGGGGTCGCTGACATGGCGGAGAGAGAAAGTGACGGGAAGAGAGAGAAACACTGGTGGAGGCGGTGCCGGCTGCGGGGAAGATGACCGACGGGGAAGAAAGGTGGATCTATGGGGGATTTCGGGTGGAATCTACTTTACTTCTACTCCTATGATATTCTATTCCTAAGATAATTTATCAACTACTCTTAATCATTCATCTCATGCATCATTACCTAATACAAACTACTAAGGTCCTTTTATAGAGACCTTGACAGAGTCCTAATCCACTAGAAAAACCCCCTTGCTTGATTAGCAAGTAATAAGGTTTCTGACTCAACTCAACTTCCTAACTCAAAGGGACTCTTAATTAATTCCTAACAATCAACTAGGACTCAATAAAAGACTAATGATAAATACTAATTAAATACTCTAGTTTGAACTAGGGAAGTCCAAGTCAAACTAGGAAAGAGGTTGAACCAGCTTGGTTCCTCTTCTTCGTTCGGGTCCAGTTGGTCGAGTCGGATCGACTCGTATCACCATCACACAGAAGGAAGGGGAACACAAAAGTGTCGTCCTCAAGTAAGACTTGGGTGTACACAGGGGTCCCATAACCCCACCGCGTGTCCCTGAGGCCCACGATCATGGTCTTCCAGCTGAGCTGGTCACATGTCTGGTCGCACTCAGTAGCAGGAAACAACACTGCTGGCTCACAAGCAGGTACCGGCACTGCAGGCGGAAAACTGCACAGCTAAGTAGGCAACCCCTCTACACAAGGGTCAACACAGTAAAACACCGACTACACCTCAGCATCCGACTTAAGGCCGACACGACCTCTATAATCACCAAGCAACATGTGTACCAGTCATCTAAGCCTATCATCAAGTTTGACTGGACACCACAATTCGAACCGAGTCCTAACTACCCAACCCCGGTCCTAGGGCTAAATCCGAGCTTCCAGCCTTGGGACGGCGATCCACAAATCACCCATGCCCTAACCTTATGCAACTAATGCACAACAGAGAACGCATGCTATGAACATACACAAGCAAGAGAAGCATGCAACAGTATGTCAAGGCAGCATACAAGTTTAAATGGGTTGCTGTAGCGGTGCTACCAACCGCTGTCAGCCGATCCGCAGCGAGTCCCGGTGTCGTGCCCCGACCCGCGAAAGCCCAACCGGGCCGGGCGACGCGAACCGGAACTACAAAACGCGGAAAAAGACGGCGAGAGTTCCCTCTAACCTATTGGTCTCCCTAACAGTTCACGAAAAGCACCCTCAAATTAAAACAACAATTGAACAACATCGATGCAAGGATTTAAAACTCAAAGTGTTTAATATACATAACCTCGGAGAGGGGAAGATTCGAATACAACATTACTCCCGTAGGAGACTAACTAACCAAAGGTAAAAGCAGTAAAGATCGCCACCTCTCAAAGTCCACCAGGCGCCGCCGCACCGCCAACCAACTGCCCGGTAGGGGCCACGGAAGAAGAACTGACGCATGCACCTGCAAAACGCAGCCTGGGTAGGTGTGAGCACTAAGCTCAGTACGGATCTACACTACGACACACAGAAGGAAGAGGGAAACGCAATAGTGCCGCCCTCAAGTAGAACCTGGGTGTATACAGGGGTCCCATAACCCCACCGTGTGTCCCTGAGGCCCATGATCATGATCTTCCAGCCGGGCTGGGTACATGTCAGGTCACACTCAGTAGCAGGAAACAACACTGCTGACTCTCAACAGGACACTGAACACTGTTTGGTGGGAAGAGACACCACTGAGTAGGCAACTCCTCTACTCAAGAGTTTTAAGAAATACCGGACACCGGCTACACCTCAGATCCGACTCGAGGCCGACACGACCTCTACAATCATCAAGCAATAAGTGCACCAGTCATCTAGGCCTATCATCGAATTGACTGGACACAACAGTTCAAACCGGGTCAAAACTACCCAACCCCGGTCCTAGGGCTAAGTCCGAGCTTCCAGCCTCGGGACAGTGACCGAAAGATCACCCACGCCCTAACCAATGCAACTAATGCACAACAGAAAATGTATGCTATGATATACACAAACAAGAGATAGGCATGCAACAGTATGACAAACATCATATAAGTCAACCGGATCGCTGCAGCGGTACTACCGACCGCTGCCAGCCGATCCGCAGTGGGTCCCGGCATTACGACGGTACCGCGACCGTCAACCGCGGACTCCTGCAATGGGAAGCAACCCCGAAAACTATGATGAACACAAACAATATAATATTATATTCCGTAAATATAATATTATATTCAAAACACCCAAAAGTTCTCTACTAGAGGCTAATTGAACACAAACAATATAATATTATAGCATGCATCGTTGAATTGTGCATTAGTTGCATTGGTTAGGGCGTGGGTGATCCTTGGGTCGCCGTCCCGAGGCTGGAAGCTCGGACTTAGCCCTAGGACCGGGGTTGGGTTGTTTGGACCCAGTTTGAATGGTGGTGTCCAGTCGATTCGATGATAGGCTTAGATGACTGGTACACTTGTGGCTTGATGATTGTAGAGGTCGTGTCGTCCTCGAGTCGGAGGCTGAGGTGTAGCCGGTGTTCCACTATGTCGACTCTTGAGTGGTGGAAACGGCCCCCTCAGCGGTGTCATTTCCCGCCTGCAGTGTCGGTTCCCTGCATGTGAGTCAGCAGTGTTTCTTGAGCTTACTGTGTGCTGCCCCTGGGCACCAGGGACACGCGGTGGGGTTATGGGACCCCTGTTTACACCCAGATCCTACTTGAGGGCGACACTGTTGCGTTTCCCTCTTCCTTCTGTGTGTCGTAGTGTAGATCCCTACTGAGCTTAGTGCTCACACCTATCCGGGTTGCGTTTTGCAGGTGCAGGCGTCAGTTCTTCCTCTGTGGCCCCTACCGGGCAGTTGGTTGGCGGTGCGGCGGTGCCTGGTGGCTTTTGAGAGGTGGCGATATTTACTGCTTTTACCCTTATGTTAGTTAGTCTCCTACGGGAGTAATGTTGTACTTCGAATCTTCCCCTCTCCGAGGATATGTATATTAACACTTTGAGTTTTTAAATCTGAGGTTTGAGGTTTGGCTATTTAATATTGTTTTGAATTGAGGGTGCTTTTGGTGAATTGTTAGGGAGACCAATAGGTTAGAGGGAACCCTCGCGAGCTTTGTTTTCCGCGTTTTGTAGGTTCCGGTTCGCGTCGCCCGGCCCGGTTGGGCTTTCGCGGGTCGGGGGATGACATGTTCCCTTCTCGAGGTAACTTTTGTCTTGTTTTCTAGTTTAGCTGTTTCTTTTGTTTCCGAGCCCTACCTTTATCGAATCTCGGGACGATATTTCCTTTAAGGGTATTAGGATGTGAGGACCCGTCCCTCTACTCTTGTGGCTTGTCGTGGACCGCAAGGCAATTTGGTAAATTGCGCCTTGTCGGCTAGTTTCCCACCCGCGTGGGCACACACTGACCATGTTTGTGGTAATATTTGGCTAGAATGGTTAGTGGGACTCGGGATCGAAAGATCCGGGTTTGGGCTTAAGTTTTAGCCCAAGTCTAGCTTCCTGCGAAAGACGGATCGATCCCTCCTTGCTAGAAGGATCGATCGGTCAATGCCAAGAAGTCGGATCGTTTAGAAGGATCGATCGTTCCTCTTGGGCCGGATCGATCGTTCTCTTGGGCTGATCGATCGCACCTTTTGGACAGATCGATCGCGCTTAGGTCGGTTCATTTGTTTATAAAACGGACGTAACCTTCTTCCTTGAATCTCTTTTGAAATCCGAGTTCTTGAGCTGAGATTTTCTGGATTTCGAAGAGCTTGTGAACGATCCAAGGCCTAGCAGCTGGGATTGAAGCTGCTATTGCATAGGTAGGGATCCTACCTACTTTTCTTTCGGGTTTTTGGAAGTTTTTCCGGTTGTCTGTGATCTTTTGCTTAGATCTTGAGATACACTTGTTAGATTGTAGTATTTCCGTCGTTTTTGGACTCGTGGTCCTTCTACTACTAGATCCCAGGTTTTGGTGGGATTTGGTAGAGTTTTTCGACATTTTTTCTCGCCGGAGGGTTGCCGGAGAAACCATTGTGATCGATCCTTCTGAGACAGGAATCGATCCTTCTTTGTTGGTCATGCTGAACCCGAGCTGGATCTATCATTCTCGGGTGAGAACGATCGATCCTTGTGCCTTGGGTAGCATGGGATCTCCCTCGTCGCGAGAAGGATCGATCGTCCCTTGGGGGGAAGGATCGATCCTCCTCGGCACGGCAGTGAGGATGTTCCCTATCGCGAGTAGGATCGATCATCCCTTGAGGGGACGTATCGATCTTACTCGACACGATATGGAGAGATTGTTCTCTGCCATTAGTAGGATCGATCGGCCCTTGGGGAGAAGGATCGTTCCGTCTACGGCAGAGAGAGAAATTCATCTTGTTTTGCTCGCGGGGCTTTGCATGTATCGTTTGCTTTACTGTCTTATATCTTGTACATATATTTAAGCATGGTAGCCCCATATTAGGGGCAGTGGTGAACCGGGGGAGTGATGACTTCCGGGATGTTTAGAATAAACGGGCGGGTTGCCCTAAAGCTTTCCTTAGCCCTGCATGTCGGCGTGCGCCGAGGGCTTTATCTGTGATATCTGTGAGCTGTTGTTTGCGGGGCTGCTTCCCGGTGCAGGTGTTGTGGTGGACTGCTGACAGTTGGTGGTGGTACCACTGTAGCAGCTCCTTGACCTTACTTACATGTTCACCACCCCGGGCCGGCAGGGTGCCGTGCCCAAACCTTGTCTGATATACATCACATACTGTTGCATGCTTATCTGTATGTTCCTGCGTGTGCTCATAACATGCATTGTTGTGTGCATTAGTTGCATCTGTGTAGGGCGCTGGCGATGGGTTGATCGCCGATCCGGGGTTTTCGGGTAGTCCGGATCTAGCTCTAGGACCGTTGCGGGTAGCTTGGCCCAGGACTCGATTTGTAGTATTCAGTCGTTTTCGATGATTGGGATAGATGACCTGAATACATGTGGTTTGATGTTTAGAGGTTGTGTCGACTCCAAGTTGTATCTGAGGTGTAGCCGGAGTTCGGTGTTCTTGACTCTTGGGTCGAGGAGTACCTACCCAACGGTGTCCTGGCCCGCCAAACAGTGTTCAGTGTCCTGTTGTGAGTCTGCAATGTTTTGGGCCTGCGTTCATGGACTTCCGGTAGGGTTATGGGACCCTTGTATACACCTAGGATAGATTTGGGGGCGGCACTGTTGTGTTCCCTTCCTTGTGAGTGTCGTAGTGTAGTATCCCTGCTGAGCTTAGTGCTCACTCCTACCCGGGCTGCGTTTTGCAGGTGCTGGCGCTAGCTCTTCTTCGGTCGCCCCTACCGGGCCGGTGTTTGGTGATGTGGCGGTGTCTGGCGGTGCTTGAGGAGCGGCGATCTCAGTTTTACCCTTTTGTTATAGATAGTCTCCTACGGGAGTGTTAAATGTATAATTTCCCTGTTTTGACGATTTGTATTATATCCAGTTCAGTGTTTTGAGGTTTGTGATTGTTTGTATAATACAGGATGATTATGAATTGCTAGGGAGACCACTACGATTAGAGGAAAACCTCGCCAAATTTTCCGTAGTAGGTTAGGTTCCAGTTCGCGACGCCCGGCCCGGTTGGGTCTACGTGGGTCGGGGCGCGATAGATTTGCTCCTCCTTTGGTAAGTTTGGATCCCCGACCCTTGCTGCTGCAATGCTGCTTGATTCCTAACACTAAGCGCCTAATAATATCCTCCACATAATGTTTTAATTTATGCCCATTAACAGTGAAAATTTCATTTGTGTGTGGATGTCTACTTTCTATAGCACCATGTGGAATTACTTTATTTATAATAAAAGGCCCTGTTCATCTAGAGCGTAATTACCTGGAAAAAGATGCAATTTCGCATTGAAAAGCCAAACATTTTGTCCTACAACCAAAGTCCTTCGAGAAATATGTTTATCAAGGAAAGCTTTTGTCTTGTCTTTGTAAACTTTGGAATTCAAATATGCTTCATTACGAATTTCCTCAAGTTTACATAGACTCGGTTTCCTATGTTCAGTGGCAGCGTTTGTATCAGTATTGAGCTTTTTAATTCCCCCACATAGCTCAATGTTCTAATTCTACTGGCAAATGACAAGGTTTACCAAACACTAATCGATATGGGGATATACCAATAGGCGTTTTATAAGCTGTCATGTAAGCCCAAAGTGCCTCGTCTAGATTTATGGCCCAATCCGTGCGATCAAGACGAATAGTTTTCTCTAATACGCGTTTTATTTCCCTATTAGAAAGTTATACTTGGCCACTAGTTTGAGGATAATAAGGGGTGGCTACCTTATGTGTGGTAGAGTACTTTCTAAGAAGGGATGCAAAGTGTTGACTAGTGAAATGAGAACCACCATCGCTAATAATTGCATGAGGACAACCAAATTGAGAAAAGATATTGCTTTGAAGGAATTTAATTACAACTTTATGATCATTCGATTTGGTTGTTATAGTTTCTACCCATTTAGAAATATAGTCAACTGCTACAAGGATATACTGAAAACCAAAAGAAAAAAGGGTCCTATAAAATCTATACCCCAAATATTAAAAATATCGGCAACTAAAATCGGAGTTTGAGGCATCTCACTCCTACGAGAGATATTTCCAGTTTTCTGACATCGATTGCAAGATTGGAAAAAATTATGAGAATCCTTAAAAATTGAAGGTCAATAAAATCCGCTTTGCAGAACTTTTGCAGCAGTTTTCTTTCCGGAAAAAAATGACCACCACATGCATGCGTATGACAAAAAGTGAGAATATCATGAACTTCTGACTCAGGCACGCATCATCTAATTTCTTGGTCCGAATAGTGCTTAAATAATTCAGGGTCTTTCCATATATAATATTTAATTTGAGAAAAGAATCTATCTTTAGCATTTTTAGACCATGAATCAGGAAGCTTGCCTGAAACGTGATAATTAACTAAATGTGCAGACCAAGGCAGTGAAATATGAGTCACCTGAGAAAGTTGCTCGTCTAGAAAGGAAGTATCAACATGAGTGTTATCAAGAATATGTTCTAAAGGAAGGCGAGACAAATGATCAGCAACTATATTTTCTGAGCTTTTCTTATCCCTAATCTCTAAATCAAATTCTTGCAAAAGTAAGACCCATCGAGTCAGTCTAGATTTTGCATCCTTTTTAGATCGTAGAGCAGCATGATCAGTATAGATAAGGATTTTGGAACCTAGGAGGTAGGGACGGAGCTTTTTCAATGCAAATTTTAGGGCTAATAATTCCTCCGCTGTGGTTGTATAATTCAATTGGGAATCAGAGAGAGTGTTACTAGCATAATAAATCACAAATGGAACTGTATTAACTCGCTATCCTAAAACAGCTTCTATGACAAAATCAGAAACATCACACATAAGTTTAAAAGGTAGAGAATAATCAGGTGCATGAACTATAGGTGCGGTAGACAATAAATCACAAATAGTTTGAAAAGCAGTCAAACATGCATCAGTTACGACAAAGGGGGGCATCTTTGGCCAATAATTCGCATAAGGGTCATGAAATTTTGGAAAGATCCTTAATGAATCGACGATAGAATTCAGCATGACTTAGAAAAGAACGAATTTGACGCACAGATGAAGGTGGAGGTAATTTAGCAATCAACTCCACTTTAGCTTTATCAACCTCTACTCCACGTTCAGAAACAATGTGCTCTAAAACAATTCCTTCCTGGACCATAAAATGACACTTTTTCCAGTTCAAAACTAAATTAGTTTCAATGCATCGATCTAAAACTTTAGAAAGATTATTTAAACATATTAAAAGAATTTCCAAAAATAGAAAAATCATCCATGAAGATTTCTAAGAATTTATCAATCATATCAGAGAAGATAGCCATCATACACCTTTGAAAAGTCGTAGAAGCATTACATAGACCAAACGACATCCTACGGTAAACAAAAGTACCAAACGGGCATGTGAAAGTGGTGTTCCCTTGATCTTGAGGATCAATTGCAACTTGGTTATACCCTAAATATCGATCTAGAAAATAATAATAACTCTGACCAGAAAGTCTTTCTAAGATTTGATCAATAAAATGAAGAGAGAAGTGATCTTTCCTAGTCAAGGCATTAAGTTTCCTATAAACAATGCAAACATGCCATCCCGTTGTCCGGTGTATTGGGATTTGCTCATTGTTCTCATTTTCTACAACTGTTAAGCTCGATTTCTTAGGAACTACTTGTGTAGTAGCCGACTGACTATCAGAAATTGGGTAAATGATACTTGCATCAAGAAGTTTCACCACTTCGTTCTTCACCACCTCTTTCGTATTAGGATTAAGTGGCGTTGCATTTCCCTAATAGTTTTAGATTCATTCTCGACATTAATCTTATGCATGCAAATCGAATGGTCAATACCTTTCAAATCAACCACTGATCATCGTATGGCTTTCCTATGATGTTTCAGAACCTCTAGAAATTGACTCTTCTGATTGCTCGAAAGTGAAGAAGAGATGATAACAGGAAGAGAGGAATCTGACCTTACAAAAACATATTTTAGTGTTTTTAGTGGTGGTTTCAATTCTAAATCAGGTGGTGCTTTCAGAAAAGAAGGTGTAGGAGTAGAAGAGAGCAGTGGAAGGGGTTCAACTATCCAAGAAATAGTTTCAATCTCCGCTGTGTCCTGACCGATTGATCGGCCATCTGGGATGTGTGTTATGATGTCATCTTTCGATTGTGCAATTTCTAACATAACATTATCATCATTATCAGAGTCATAATCATGGACAATATCAGATAATTTATCAGAAGTCATATCATGAAATCTAGTATCAATACATTCAATTAAAGTATCATTATTATAACATTCATCATCATCATGCTCAGGTAAACATACAGTTTTGAAAATATTCAATTTAACATGCATATGTCCAAAAGAAACATCCATAACACCAAATCGATAATTTATACAGGCATTAACAGTGGCCAAAAATGGACGTACTAAGATAATAGATACGGTCTTTTTGCAGTGGACAACAGGCTCCAAATCTAACACAACAAAGTGAATAGAAAAGAAAAAATTATCCACTTTAACTAAAACATCCTCTAAGATACCTCTAGGTGTCTTAATGGATATATCAGCTAATTGCAAAATTACCGGTGTCTCTTTAAGCTCTCCCATACCAAATTCCTTGTAAAGGTAATAGGGCATAAGATTCACACCGGCACCTAAATCAAGAAGAGCATCATCTGTATGATAGTCTCCTATGCAACAAGGTATGGTGGGGTTACCAGGATCTTTTAGTTTGGGAGGTGTATCATGTTTCAGAATTGAACTAACTTGTTCAGAAAGAAAAATCTTTTTGGATGCTTTAGATTTGGCCTGGCGTTTATGGGTATACAGATCCTTAAGAAATATATCATAGGATGGGATCTGGCAATTGGCATTAAGTAAAGGTATGTTGATATTGACTTGTGTAAAGGTCTCAAGGATTTCCTCAGCGGTTTTTTCGGGATTTTATAGTTCAGGAAGGATCCTTGTTGACTACAGGAAAATGCACTTTTGGAATGTATTTGGCAGGGTCAGTGATGTGTTGCGAACGTGTCGTTAAAATATTGCGAACTCAATCAAATATTAAATTTATAATCCTTATTCAATCACTACACTACTAGGTAGAATAGCAGTGAAGTCTGGAGTCGAACCACATGGAATTTATCAAGAAATATTGAAATCAATTCTCAAAACTCTAAACCTAAGTAAAAGAAGCAATGATAAGTTTCAATCAACCTAAAACTATCTACGAAAAGTAATTAAAGATGATCAATTCGAATCAATGGATAGGATAGGTGACTTAGGAATTACTCAATCCGTCCTAGTTTTGCCATCAATCTTCTGTAGTTATCCTCTTGTTCTATTCTCTAAACATTATGGATCCACAGCTTCTTAAGCTTACATGTATCCCTAAAATAATGTAAGTGTTTTCCAAAGGCATACTTTATCTTCAATTAGCATAGCTTGTCTTCGGGGTAACCTTAGCACAACCTATCGTCACTAAGGATAAAGTATCTCATCGGGTATTCACAAACCACATGAAAACTATCTTATGAATCTCTATAATCAATCAAAGAAATCATATAGGACTAAAAGTACGTCAAGGAACTCTGTTCCCTCAACTCTATTAACATTAAAATCGAATCCATAAGATCATGTCTTGAGAATATTACAAGAGTCAAACCAAAGAAGAAAGAAAATTACGTAAGGGATTCATGAATAATCCTAAGTACAATAATTATCAACTCATATTTTGGATGAATGCCATCGGCTTGGAATAGGAAGTTGTCACCATCCGCATCCTCGCCATCTTCTTTTTCCTTCTCCAAAGATAGTCGAAAAGATGATTATTTTCATATCAATAACCCTATTTATAAGAGAACTCCCGAAATTAGAGTTTGAGTTGAGTTGGACTTCAATTACAACTCGGATTTCCTGAATTAATTCTAGCAGTCATATTCGGAGCGCAACGGGGTTCAATCCGTTCGTAAACGGAAACCTTGTCCAACACAAACATTGTATATTAGGAAGTCCTCTGTTATATCCCTAATATTTAATAATATTTAGACTTATCGGGAATATTTGATGAATATTGTTTTGAACGTCGACGGACCCATTTTCTAGCAGCTATATATCTTTATCTTCTTCAAAACTGGTATCCATCCATCAGGAGTCTCACAAAATGTCCAACATGAAACTTGTAGATCTTGAAGTCTTCTATCGTACACTAAATTTCTAGAATATTTGGACTTATACAGAAATTCTAGAGAATATTCTCCTGACAGGCTTTATCACATAAATTGATATTTTTAGTCGAATTTCTTGTATTTCTTTTCAAATCATGATTAAACCTGAAATCAACAAACAAACTATTAAATACAACTACTCTAGGCTTAACAAAGGTAATTTAAGGGGTTTAATCATGAATATTTAGTGACTCACCACACCTCTCAACTTACACTTTGCTAGTCCTCGAACAAAGAAAAGATAAAAAGAAAGCAATAAATCTAACTAGCCACTTTCGTAATTCTCACAATTACACTTTGCATGTGAAACAAGCCTTTAAACCACAGGATTACCCCAGTGGAGGAGTTATAGTCTCCTGAGGGTTTTCAGGGATGACACCCACAAACATCTATACATTTCCTTGAATATATCATTAGAAATCAATTACAATACTCATCAGTTTCAATGCATAAAATAGAAATCATACCCATGAATAAACTTTTCAACTAATAGTAAAATAAAAATATAGTAAATTAAAACATGTCGCAACATATTTCTAATACTTCAACCTATTTTTTCATGATTAAAAATAACTTTAACACTCCTCTGTGTGAATGGGGTTCCACAAGCTTCAGAGTATCTGGTGTGTTGTCGCAAGCAACCAAAAATAAATGTATTAGTGCGAGTACGAGTCGATTCCATGAGGAGTATCTAGCCTAAGTTTTGTGCTATGTGAACAAAGATGGGGGGGTTTTAAGCGTAATGAAAACAGTAAAGAAACAATTTAAAGCGAAGAATCGAATTGAATCAAGAGAACAAACCTTGGTCTAAGTCAACATCCACCATCGGAATCTTTATAACTGATCATTGATGCAAGTATATACCAATCCACATCTTGAATATTCACCGTTCAAATTAAATTTCAAGCTCTCCTCAATCATAGTTAATTAGAAGCAAGTGATCCAATTAACCTTAACTACTAAACAACCTAAGACAAGCGTTGTAGATTTAATATAGTACCAACCTTAAGAATAGGGAGATCGATGAAGCTAAATAACACAAGCACACGCGGTTGTATTTAATTTAGTCGAACGTTCTTCCTAAGATTTAACAATCTCTGAAACGCAGTAAATCAATAGATCTTAGTTGCTTCGTAGATTAGAGGGATCAAACAATTAATGATTTGATATTCAACCTAGCAGTAGATTGCGATGAATAATAAACTAGTAGGCCTCCTAGCAATTAGACAAGACAATCATGAATATAATCACAGAATAACATTCAATACTCAAGTATAAACTGAAAAATAAAAATAGATTAGATCTCACAGTTTCATTGATTTCGAGGTTTCAGTTTTCTTGACCAAGAATCAAGATTTAGCCACACAAGGGCATCAATAACAATCCTCAAAAGATTCAATTAAGCAAGAGAAAACCTAGAAAAAATATCAAAGAGTATAGAGTAGCAGCCAAAAGTATCTAGGAATCCCCCCTCAAACCCTAGAAAGTGTCCTATTTATAGCCCAAAGCCTCCCCATCCTCGGATTAGATATGAGCCCCTTAATTTCTTCACTGGAGAAGGGAATATCGATCTTTACATAGAGAAAGATCGATCCTTTGATCTCAATTTCTAGCTACGCCCCGAGGAAGATCGATCCTTTGATAGGGGAAGATCGATCGTTTGCATTGCCGATTTTCTCAATTTTCTCGGGTGAAGAGGGGATCGATCCTTTCATGGGAAATGATCGATCATCTGAAAGTATGCTCTCTGTCAGGATTTAATTCACAACAAAGATCGATCCTTTCAAGGGAATGATCGATCATCTGAATATATGCTCTCTGTCAGGATTTAATTTCCAACAAAGATCGATACTTTCAATGGCAATGATCTACCCTTGTTCCTTCAGCTTGGATTTCTTCATTATGTCATGATAAGATCGATCTCTCCATTATAGAAGATCTATCCCTTTATGCAGAAACTGCCCAAATATGCTCTTTTTGTCCTGTTTCACACTCAATGACTCCAATTGTAACCTAAATCTATTATATAAGGAAGGACGGTTTTTGAAATGTCCCCCCTATAAAACATAAAGAGTGGTCAGGATTTGCCTACAAACACATCCAATGGACCAGATCTTATCATCAGCTTTGAGATTCACAGCCAAATTTGAGTTCCCACCCAAAATTCCCGCCCATTCTCATCCACCCACATATTCAGCTGACCTGAGAGAGAGAGAGAGGAGTCCCATCCCTCTCGCCAGTCCCCTCTCCCTCTCCCTCTCCCTCTCCCCCTCACCCATCCCCTCTCTACTGCACACTCCAGCCATCACATCCCTCCCGCCGCCTCTCCACCCCTCCGTTTCCGCCCTCTTCTTTGACCTCCGCTCTTCCGGGGTTCCCGTCCTCCCTGGCCTCTCCCCCGTTGAGCTCGCCCGTGCTGAGGCCGAGCTCCGACTCAACCCCTCCCCTCCCCCCCGACCTCGGAGTCCCCTCCCTCGGAGTCCCCTCATCCCCCGCCCCGGCTTCCCTGACTGGCACAACCCCTCCCACCTCCGCCCCAGCCTCCAATCCCCTCTCGTGGCCGCCTCACTCCACCTCTCTCGCCGCCACCACAGCACCTCCTCTAGCGAAAGGTCCCTCCGAACCGCCAGTGCCGCGCTCCGCCGCGCGCCCTGGCTGATCCCCCTCTTCAACGGCTGCTACCTCCCAGCTCACCCCCTCCTCGCTGGAAACTCTGTCTGGGATCCAATGCTGCGCTCTGGACCTCCCGACTTCTTCCGCCGCTAGATCGCCTCCGCTGTCTCGGGCTCCTCATTCGGATCCCAATCCCCGCTTCGCCGCCTCCGATCAGCCAGCACCGCCGATGAGTTCCCCCACCACCTCCCCCGCCTCCGTCCCGGCGCAGCCTCGAATCCATTACCGTTCACAGACTCCAAACCCACATCCAGTGGCACGATCTACATCTTCAGCAAGGTCCACGCCGGTATCGCCTGGCGTTTCCATCGACCTATCTCCCCTCGACGCTGACCTCCAAACCCACATCCGGCAGCGCGATCTAGACCAACCACATTCCTCTGACTCCAGCGACGAAGCTCACACCCGGACGACGCTTCCCCGGGTTCCAGCCGACGCTTCCCTTGATTCCGACGGCTTCAAATCCCGGACGGCGCTCCCCCCAGCTCGCCTCTTCGTCGTCTCGACCATCGCGGCTGTGGACACCCCAAATCGCTTGGATCGGGATCATGGAACGGCTTTTTCGAATCCGATACGGCGGAGGCGGAGTCGCCTACGGTATGGTCTCTTGATTCCTTTTTGCTGTTTGTTTCTTGAGGTTTTAGAGATCTGTTCCCGTTTGTCCCTCCGATCGCGGCGACTCCACGGAGCGCGTCGCCTTTCACTTCGCTGTGTCATGTGTTAATTTGATGAGGATTTGTATAGTTTTGGCTTTGATTTTCTGGAAAAAGATGGAGTTCGTGTGGAACTCATAAGTTGTGCTTTGTAAGAATTAACAATGGATACAGTTGATGCTTTTCGTGCATTATAAATGCATACTGTTAAAGCTAAGGGCATAGAAAGGTTGGAGAAATTTTCTCTGTATTCTGTGTCCTTACTTTTAGAATGGTTTTGGATTTAGGTAGTTTCAGAAAAATTGTCTTGGTATACAGTATGTGCTTCTCTACTCTATATCGCTTAACTTCTATCTAGGGAAATCTCAACATTCATTGTGGTGTCATAAAAACTTTGATGACAATAAGTCGTGTGTAGAAACTTGAGTGTTGAAGTCCTTGATGTTGAATAAGAAGGAAATCAATGATTATAGTTAGGAGAAAGATGATGTGAGCACATTTTCTAAATGTTTGCAAAGATGTGATGAGGAAGAGCAGTCATCTAGAAGGCTAGAAGATGAAGCATACAATAGATGGTAACGAGATGTGTTTGAAGGTCAATTGCCACTTCTATGGATTTCAGGTGCATATAAAGCTTCTCTAATACTTCTTGCATTTTATTATTGTGATTTCAGGTGCAGTTTATTTCATGATCTTTTATTGGAAATTTCTTTCCTTCTTGCAGGAAATTGATGGAAACTTTGGCCACCCGACGCCTCTTCTCTGGTTCCTCCGCAACCGTGTTTTCGAGTAAGAATTATCTTTCTCGCCTAAGCGTACGATGTTTATTTTCTATTGTACAATTGAAATGTGAGAGAGCAAGTTAGATAGGAGATTGTTTGGTCTTTGAAAGATTACTTGCATGATCTTTTTGAAGCTGGTGACCGTTGATGAGAAATGTTTCCTTAAAGATTACTTGCTTTTTCTCTAAAGATTTGTGATCTTATGTACTTGATAATAGTAACTGGTGATTGGGGAGTTCAGCTTTTCTGTCAGCCTATCAGGCTCTATTTTGAGGGTGTAATAGTTGACTTGCTTTTTTTCTAAAGATTTATGATCTATGTACTTGATAACAATATTTGGTGGATTGGGCATATGTGCACATGATAGTAGGCTCTAGCTAATTAATCTGTATGTAGAAATATAATGCACAAGAGTCACACTCAACCACAGTGAAAGATGTGAGTGCCAATTCAGATATTTATGGGAGGTGTTAGTACCAAAGCTGAAAGAACTTATGGTACATAAGATTTTATTTTGGCATATTACTTTGTGAACTGATTCTGTGGAAACTTGAATTTTATGTGTTTTTCTTGCTTATGAACACTAATGTTTCAAATGTATGATTTGATGGCATTAGCAAAGATATCCTCCTGCAAGCTCTCATTTCTATGGTTTGTTGTAAACTTTTTCCTTGGTCTTGCTGCAGATCTATGAGATCTTCATAACTGTCTTAGTTTTAGCTGTACTTCAAAGCTAATGCCTTTGTCATTGTATTTTAAGCTTTACTTCAAAGCTAGAAATAGAACACTAAACTCAAATAAAACAAATGTAATGCCTCCCACTTCATGTTAGGAGGTTTTTGCTTAGTTCTTGCAGCAAATAGAACGTTGAACTCAAATAGAACAAATGTGTACATTTCCTGCTAAGTTCTTTCATGTTAGCAGGTTCTTCACAAATGTGATGTATACATTTCTTGCTTAGTTCTTTCATGTCGCACTTACTAATTACTAAATGGGATCATTTCATATATTTTGTCCTTCGTTTTGGATTCCTATGGCGATTTCATTTGTGGGTTCTATTAGTTTACAGCTCTGTGTGGGCTTGATTGATCTAACGGATTGGACCAGTTAATTAAACTTGATGGTATAGTTGAATCATTTAAGTGTTTGAATTGATTCTTTGTGGAAACTTGAATTTTATGTGTTTTTTTTTGCTTATGAACACTAATGTCTCAAATGTATGATTTGATGGCATTAGCAAAGATACAAGCAGTAAAAATTTACATCAGTTCTATGTATGTAGATATTAATTAACGTCTTTGAGCTGTTTAACGTGTACTGATTAAGCTGCTATTAATATTTGATTTTATTGATTCACTTTCTAACACTTAGCAGTAGCCTTTTTGCTGCCCTCTGGCAAGTATATTGATTTCTCAACATGCATCAATCACTCTTAAGTTAATATAATCCCCACACATGCCTCTCCTAAAACACATGAAATGCTTGAATGCATTTGGGTGCTTGATGAAAATTGGGGTGCTATCAGAGAGAGGAAGAATAGAGAAGGAAATTGGTGTGCTTGATGAAATGCATTTGGGTGCTTAATATTGGTGTGCTATCAGAGAGAGGAGAGGGAATCTCTAATGGAATAGAGAAGGAAATGGTATGAAATATATGGTAGCTTCATGCTTCATTGAAAAAAAAGAAGTTACTGTGTCATTGCATGCATGATTCTGTGTAAAACTTGAGGCTAATTGCTTATAATTGCATGGATGAACTTATGAATGCATAGTTGAGAAAGGAATTTGCATCGCTAGAAATAGTGTTGATAGAGTGGTGGAAAAGTTGAATAAGTTTGGTGAAGTTGATTTGGATTCTGAAATCACAAGGCTAAAGTAGTGTTGATAGAGTGTTTCCAGTTCTCAAATTTTGATTGCATGTGCACATCAATTATTTTATGATATGCGTTGCTTGGCCAAAGAGTAAGCTTGCATTTATGTCTTTTTTTTCTTTTTGCTTTTCTTATCTCTAGCATTTGGCAGTTTTTTGAATTCTGTGTTTACTTTTGGTATTTATGTGTTGCCTGATCTTAGTTCAAATCATGATCAGTTTGCTGTCTTTCTCGAGAAATTTTTTGTTTATCTTAAAATTGGATACAATTTCTGTGTTTAATTTTGGGATTTATGTGCTGCCTTGATTGGGCTCTTAGTCCAATGATATCTACTTTATTTCTTTGCTTTCTTTTGGATAGGCCAGCATGAGGAAGAAGATCAGTAATAGTCAAAGTATCAGGTTCCCTTGCCACAAACTAATTAGTACTTGCGCCTGCATTCTTCTATATGACAATGGGATGCAAATTGTGATGCAAAACAAGTTGTATCGTGTTAAAAAAAAACAAGGACTTGGTGGATATCTTTGGCAATACATTGAATGGGATGGACTATTCATCAGCTTTTTTTATTTGATGTTGTTTCAAGGCTTTCAAAGCCTGCACTTTCTCTCTTTTTTATTTATTCTATAGTAAACATAACAGCGGTTTATGGAGAAAATATAGCGTGTAGCCATGTTTGATATGTAAAATGCTACAAAAGCCATTTGTACTCGATAATTGTTTTGCATTTATATGCATTGAATCTTATTCCAAGTGCTGGTCTAGCGAGTTGTTGCAGTTGTATTTGATTTTTGTATTTGAGAAATGTTGTAAAAGTTGTGATTTGTGGGGATAAGGTTTGCCCCGAGAACAATGTTCGCCTCTTTTAATTTTTGTATTTGAAGAATGTTGTAGAATTGTCTTATTTAACTCTCGGTACAGGGTAGGTTTTGCTAAAATTTTCTAAAAGAAATCCTAAATATCCATGTTGTAGGCAGATTATTATGCATTTCCCTTGCTTCTAGAGTTGGACATGCATACAGTTGGATTATTGTGATTTGTGTTGGATTATGATGATTTGTGTTGGTTTGTGTGTTTTGCGGGTACAATGTTTGCCCCGGAGACAATGTTTGTTCTTTTTAATTTTTGTATTTGATGAATGTTGCATACGTGTTTCATTTAGCCCTTGGTACAGGGGAAGTTTTGCCCAAATTTTTTTTTTAAAAAAATCTAAATATCTGTGTCGTAGGCACGGGCATTCACTAGTCAAAATATAAGGAATATGAGTGTATTTAGGTATCAAATAAGCACATGAGACTAAGTATTAAGGGGTAAAAATATGACACTATGCATCATCATCAAATTCCCTCACACTTAGCTTTTGCTCATCCTCGAGCAAAACTTAAAATTTCACTCCACTCAAAATATCAAGGTTGCAAGGCCATTAACAAAAGAAACATTTTAGCTTTTCAAAACTGATAACACATCATCAACAAAAATTCCTAAACAACTCAAAGTTAGTTAGTGAGCAATTGCACTTGCATATGGAGCATACTAAATAAGTACACCCTCACGGACATTAACACTCAACTCTCATGTGTTTGAAGGGTATGTGTTTCACTCAAATTCCTTCCAATGAAAAATGATCTACCATAAGTGTAACACCCCGACCCAGAAAACCCATCCAGATCGAGACGTGAAACACCTAAACCTGTTTACTTCATCAATTGGCGCACAAGTGTATAACCGCTATGAATTTAAACAATTTAATCCTCAAATTTATACAATGAAATTTCGGCAAAATCCCCTTTATAATTATAGCACAAGGAATCTGTACAATTTTACAATTTCAATAGAAGCAATGGTACCAATGTAAATAACCAATTAATACATTTCTCAAATGTCTACATCAATAATATGACAACCTTTCTCAAATACAATTGAATTAAAGATCATACAATCATGTCCTCGAATACATCAATTTGTACTTCATTGATTAAAACTGTAAATTATATGTAGAAGAACTCCTCGACGCTCCAAGTCCTCGATCACCTCGAAATGCCGCGCCATCTTCTAAAGGAACACTTGAGAGAAGGAACTGCATCGACCTGCATCGCCGATGCAGCCCAGGTAGGGTGAGCAACAATGCCCAGTAGGGTTCTACTCTACGTCGCACAGAAAGGAAGGGAAAACTGCAACTGTGTCGTTCTCCGCCTAAGCCTAAGGTATGCCAAGGGTCCCATAACCCTATCGATGTCCCAAGGGCTCCCGCCATGAACCTCTCTCTTGAACATGTTACCAAGATCACCCTAAGCACCAACAGGGGAACGGTACCATGCGGGATCACCCTTACCCAAGAACAAACGAGAGGAAACAAAGACTGCGGGCTCCTGTCCAGGTACCACCCTGCCCAGTCATACCATCTCTCGCGGGGACAGACATGTCAGGGAACGCATCGACAACCATCCTTAGCACTTGGCCTTGGAGACCGACACGACCTCTACACCTCAAATATAAATATATAATCCATAGTCAACTATAGCAATAACCTCAAATGATATCCAACATAATCATTGATGAAAATCACGTCCTAATCCTCGACTACCCAAACCCCGGTCCTAGGGCTAGATCCGGGCTACCCGAGAACCCCGGATCGGCGATCGAACCCATCGCCTACCACCTAGCTTGAATGCCTCTAATGCAATCATCATGCATGAGCCTATTCAAACAACTAGGTCTAGGTGTCTCTAAATGACATCTCATCAAGCATGTCCAATTTAGCATATGAGATATAAAAGAGAGCTAAGCTATTTCAGTTTTATCACGTTCAATTCAAATTCCGGCATTACGACGACATGCACCGCCGTCAGACAGAAATTGTACAATAGGCACACCCCCAGCTAATCAATTAACAGGGCACCACTGGCCCGCACAATATAAGCATTTCCACAAAATAAATAAAAACGGGCACACCGCCGGCCCTAGGCTTACAAGACATTAAGATCATATCAAATGGCAATCTACAGTAAACATGAGGATGACAACAAGATTTAGCATAGAATGAAATAGAGGGGTTATTAACCGCTATACCAATTAAGGCGTGCAATCATAGATTAAGAATTCCCACAGAGCAATCGAGGAAACAAGAAGTTCTCAGATGTCTAATTGGAAAACTTTCCTATTGGCATTTAATCAAATATGAAGAACCAAAATCTGAGAGCCAGAAAAACAGGGGAAGTCAAAAACTCTGTCGCGGCATTCCAAAAGAAATCTTAACCATAACCAATGCATCCAAAAGGAATCCAACATCCGAGAAAGCTCAACCATCACCAGTTGATCCCAAAGAAATCCAAACATCCGAGAAAGCTCAACCATCACCAGTTGATCCCAAAGAAATCCAAACAACGAAGAACTTTTTACCCGAAGAGCTGTGCCCAGTCTCTGTCATGAACATTATGAACGATGGAGACAGAGTTAGCATAGTTCTAAACCCGAGAACAGGGGAGGACATGGAAGCCCAAACACCTCAAGCAACCCATGCAATACAGGGGATAAACAGGAGCAATGCATACTGGAGAGAGAGGAAGACACCAACGAACCCACAGGAAACATAGCAGTGGCAACAATGCAAATCCGGCAGCCTCAAACCCCATGACACAGCATTAACAACCATCAAAACCAAAGGAAGGGGGGGAAAAATCTCAATTCAGTAAGCCATCAAATTTATACCTTAGCTACGAGAACAGAGCATAGCAGTAAGAGGGAAAGACAACGCATCGCAAGAGGGCCATGAGATCTAGGAGGAAAACCCAAGATCCACGTTACACCAGCACAAGGAAGAAGGAGAAGCACGCATCCACAAAACCAGTGAAGCCCAACAATTCAACCGATGGTAGCAGTGGGGAGGAGAAAACATCGACAACGAAAACAGGGCATAGCATTCCATACCATCAGGGGAAAACATGGGAGAAATCTCGTAAACAAACCACCACTAATTCCATAGCTTGTAACCACGGCGGCAATAAATGAAAAAGAAGGAAGAACAGGGGACGGAGAGGCTCCGATCAAACCCACGGAAACAGGGGAGGAACTCCATCGGCCAACCAAAACCAAAGAAGAGAAGAAGGAAAGCCCGCAGGAAATCCATCGGAAAACCATCGGCATTCAATGTAAAAAAAATCATGAATCAAATCATCCTATACTAATCTAGTAGAGTCCTAAACCAAGTTTAGGGAAGTAACCCTACCTCTAGATCCTCGGGTCTTCCTCTTCCTCTTCCTCGGCCGATCGTCGCGTTCTCTGTCGTCGTCGTCGACCTCTTTGCCTCCAGTCGTGGTTGCCAGTGGAGAGCCTCGACTCCCGGAAGTGGATGCACGCGCTGCCGCCGCACGGGATCTTCTCCTCTCCAACCGGTCGCCGTCGATGTCCGCCTAGCTCTCCGTCGGCATCGCCTCTTTCCCTCTCTCTCTCTCTCTCTCTCCGCGAGATCGGGCCGCCGCTCTCTCGCTCTCTCTCTCGAGATGAATCGCGGCTGATGCTCTTACGAGGGAGATAAGGGTTTAAAAGGGTTTAACTTAATCAAGTGGTGATTACGTCTTAAGATTACTTGATCAGCCAGATTTAATCACGGCTGCTCAAATCTTGATCTATCCGATCAAACTCAGATCCTCCGATCTGGGGTACTCTTAGTGGTCTAACCAAGCACATACATCATCACATGGCCGTGTGTGCGCTACCCGTGTGTGAAACCAGCTTCGCCAAGGGTAATTTACCCGATTACCCCCGGAGCCGCAACGATCAACGAAGATCGCGAAGCAAGGCCAACCAAGCCCAAAACCAACCGAACCAGACCCTCGACCCAAGCGGTCAGACCGGGTTGGAGGTACGGGTCCTCACAACCTATCACCCTTAAAGGAATTTCGTCCTCGAAATTTGATAAGGGTAGGGCCGAAAACAACAGAGCAAAACCACAGCACACCTGCAAAAGACAAGAATATTAGTAGACTCACCACCTGAGGGACCACACACAAAGGCACCGGGCATCAACGCCCGCCACACCAACCACCGGGCACCAACACCCGCAACGGCCACTCAAGACAGAGAAACACCTCGGGGTAAGAACCACTTGGGACAAACTGCACATACGCCTCCAGCGCTCCCAAGTTACCCCCACAACACCTCTGCACCTCAAGAGGACTAAAGCTGACGGAACCGTCTTCTCTCTCGAGACTGGCCTCTCCTGCCAAGAATCTGAACTGGACGCTCCCCTGTGCTTTACACCAGGCCCATGTTCACATCATCGAGTCTGACTGTGTACGGCGAAACCGAACGATGTCTCCTCGGCAACTCTGCCCCCAAAACTGACTGGATCTTTTCGTGGACCACCCTTAAGAGCACTCTGTCGTCGATTGCAAACTCAAACGACAATCACATCTTACATATGCACCTCTTCTGTCAAACTTGACCTGATCTGTGTTGGTCTTCTGAAGATTAGGTGATGTTGTCTGAGTCGGTGGATGAAGCCTCTGTAAGCTATGGCCAATAAGTTGGGAATCAACATGAGATACCATGCTATGCCTGAAACGGTCCTCAAACGGTGTGATGCCATTGCTGAACTGTCAACTGCTGTAGCAAGCAAACTCCACCATGGAATGTGACCTTGTCAGCTGATATCTGCGTCAACAATACACGTTTCATCTAAGATCTGCATCGTCCTCTCTGACCGTCTCTCTATCAGTAGGTGAGATATTGTGTCGAAATTTAACAAGGTGATCATGGGCTTTTGAGAACTGCACCAAAGCCTACCCGTGAATCCGGAATCGCGACCTAACATGATGGAAGCTGAAACATCATGTAGCATGTTCACCTCTCTGACATGAAACCTCCTAAACTGCTCTACAGTATCCGCATCCATAGACAATATACGTGCTGATTTGGCCAATCAAGCTATAATGACCCAAATCATATAAAGTCCTCTCTGCATCCTCTATATGATGATGATGAAGTCCGTCATGCTATGATATCCACTCTAACACTGGAAAGGGCCGTAACAAGCCTGTTACCTGTCTACATTCCGCCTCCACCTCCTGACAAGTGAGGTTATCAGGAATGAACTCTGCGTCTGACCTCTGCATTTGGTGCCCACTAAGTTGATGGCGAAGTCTATGACATATCTCCGTGCCTCCTGGATGAACACCAATAAGGAATGAGTCGATCTCACGCACGATGCCCTCGCACAGTTTTGAACTGCTACTCGACCCCTGGAACACAATCAACTGTCTGCGGATGCCGTCAGAAATCTCTGTAGGCTCGGAGTCGTCGTCGCTCCATGTCATCATGAGTCTTTGTCTGATCTGTAATAATCTCTTTGGGAACTGTCTGATGACGTCTGGAATAGTAAGAGATGTCTTGACAACCTCTGCCGAGCAATTGAAAGACAGCACGAACGGTCGTACTACACTTCGAATGGCACCACATCGGTCTGGACTGAAATGCTGACAACCTCTGAGTGGTAAGGAGTGATGTCTGAACTGGATAACTGCCTCCACCTCCACCACTGACAGGTTGTCACTGCCGCTAAAGTTGTTCTAATTTCTCTGGCCCATCTGTTCGAGGTAAAAACTACGGCATTAGCCTAAACTGAAAGGTGATACACCCGAAAAGTCGAGACCTTTCTAGCAACTACCAGTTGCTATCACCCTTAAAGGCACTGACGTAGTGACTTTAAGACCAGAGCTCCGATCTCCTGGTCAATCTAGTCAAAGGTCCGCAGTCCTGGCGATACATCTACTGAATTTCGAATACCGTCTTCGATATTTGCCGTAGCATATCTGCCTCGAGCTCAACTACGTCAACCAATCTACCCGCCACTAACACAATCCGTATCTGGTTGTAGCTGGTACGAAATCCGACCTACGAGAAGGTCGACAAGACTCTGAGCTGACAAGCATCTCGGTGATGCACTGCAATGGGTACGTACTCCTCGGAGAACGAAAGGTTCGGGGATGACTTGCTGATGCGACTGCTGAAGCTGCTGAGACGGCGGAAACTACTGCACGCGGTCCAGCTGCTCATGGTCCGGAAGAGCGAACAAACTTCCACGACGGTTGCCTCTACCCCAAATACAACCCGGCCTACTCGGCCGTAAGGTCTCTGCAACACTCTCACTGAAAACACTGGCTGAATTGACCCGAACGAACCTCGAGTCCAAACTCGGCATCCTGCGAAGGCGGAAAATCCTGGAAGCTCCTCAAAAGGGCAGCTGCACAAACAATAACACGAGGGAAAACCTGCTCTCCTGAGCACCCTCAAAACAAAAGAGAGAAGTTCACCACACACCGGTGAACAACCCCAGCTCTCGACAACCAGAAGGCGTCAAACCGCAACCTTCAACGAGAGCAAGACAACGCCGTCAGGTGTACCCACGACACCTTCCCACAACCAAAGAAGCACAACTCGGTACGTGACCAACTGACGCAACCGAGAAAGCCGTCGAACCCCAACGTGTCCCCCACGTGGGCGACGGACACCTAGAGGTCTCCAACCTCTAGGAAACACCCCGACAAGAGCAACCAACCCAAGCTATTATCCCAAATCGGTAGCTACTCCCAAAGCCACACCCGACTCCAGTCCCAAGCCAACACAGCTACACGGGGACGAGTCAAAAGGTAGAAACACCCAGAGCTACAAGGAAACCACGAGCCGCAAGGCACTCTGAAAGCTGATGGCTGAAGTTGAAATCTGAAGAAATGCGGCTCTGAAACGGGCTGCCACTGAAGCTACTCTTTGCTCATAAGTGTATGGAACTCTGGTAAGACTGGCTGTTGCCTTGTCTCCATCAAGTGTGAGGACCCGTACCTCCAACCTGGTCCGACTGCGTTAGGTCGAGGGTCTGGGATTGTGGTTTGGCCTGGTTGGCCTTGGGATGCGATCGGTTGATCGCATCGCTGTTTTGACCCCAGTGGCATTTTGGTAAATATGCTCCCTGGTGGTCAGTTTCACACCCGCGTTGCACACACGGCCTTTGATTGATGTATGTGTTTGATTAGAACCTTTAGGGCGCTTCCGATCGGAAGATCGGAGCTCAATCGGGAGAGATCGAATCGGACGGCTGTGATGGATTCTAGCTTTCTATTTAAACCCTTTCTCTTCTCTCTCTCTTCCTTTTTCTTTTCTTCTCCTGCGTTCTCTCTTCTCCCTCTCTCCTTCGGCTGGGTGCTAGGGCATTCTGAGGCGTGGCTTCGAGGAGCGGATTCCGGTGATCGGACGTGGGGGATGCGTGGAGGAGCTGCCCTATCTCTTCAAGTAGGTGTTTCTACCTCGATCTTTGGATCGGGTTCTCCTAGGATAGGTTTAATGCTTGTTCGCTGTAGGAATACATGTTAGAATGTTGTGTAACTTGTAGCACGTGTGATGTGGCTTGATTCTTGTATTTCTACCCCGCGATTTCGGTATTTTAACGGCTGGTTTTTGTATTGTCGCCGTTTATCGGTTTTCGGCCGTCTTGACCTAAATTGGTGATTTACCGTCAAAAATATGATTTCTTTGCACCATTGGTTTCCCCATCGTTAATTACACATGTTTGCAAAGTTTCATTGAAGTCCAACTTGAATTGATCCTTGAAATCCAAGAAATTAGATTTCCGGCACTGTTCTGATGAACTGTGCCTAAGGCCCGACGGTCGATCGGTGGATCCACCGTCAAGCGTTAATACGCTCTTTCGGGGCTCGACGGTCGATCGGTGCATCGACCGTCGAGTATTGCTTCGTTCTTTCTGGGCCTGACGGTCGTCCGTCGGGTCGACCGTCGGATCGACCTTCGGATCGACCGTCGCATCGACCGTCGGATCGACCGTCGCATCGACCGTCGGATCAACCGTCGCATCGACCGTCGGGCTCTGTCAGGATTTTGGGCTCCCATAGTCGATGGATGGATCGACCGCGGGATCTTCTCTTTTCGCCATTTACCTGACGGTCGACCGTAGCAACGACCGTCGCCCTTTGGTTTTCTTTGTGTTGGCCTCACGGTCGACCGTGGCATCGACCGTGACATCGACCGTGGCCTCACGGTCGATCGGCGGATCAACCGTCGCATCGACCGTGGGCCCTTAAACAGTGTTTTCTGGTTTGTCACAAATGGCTTTCAATCGTGATTGATCTTTAAACATGTTGGGAAGCTTTTAAACGGATCTTGTAGTGTTTTCAAGGGATTTCTATCGAGTTTGAGGATCGATTCGAGTATTTCCCGTTTTAGACAAATCTATGGTTTTGAATGCATTCAATACATGTTTGATAGTAGTTAGATGCTTTTTTGATTGTCTAACCATTAGTTAGCCATGAGTGCTAGCAAATGAGGAATTGTGGAACCTTAGCCTGTTGTAGGCGAGTGCCGAGGGCTATTGTATAAATGTGGCCAGTTACCTGTGGGGTAACTGTGGAACCTTAGTCTGTCCGGTGCAAGAGAGCACTGAAGGCTACTATATATCTGTACTTATGCTTTGCTTAGATGTTTGTTGGTTAGCATAGTTTATTCTGTATGTGAGGCCCTTGCTATGCTTACCCTTGGCTAGCTTTAAGCTATGCTTGGCCCTGTATGATTATTGACATCTTGTTGCATGCTTATATCTCTTATCTGTGCCTGAGCATTGCATGCATCTTGATTGCATTAGAGGCATTTGAGGTTAGGCGGGCAATGGTTTGGGTCGCCGATCCGAGGCTCTCGGGTAGCTCGGATCTAGCCTTAGGACCGTGGCTGGGTAGTCAGGATTAGGGTGATCTTGCATTTTACTGTTCCTTGGCCTCCTAGTAACTTGTTCAGGAGAGAGGTTTCATGACAGGAGCCCTTGGGACATCAACTGGGTTATGGGACCCGTGGCATCCGTTAGACTTAGGCTGGGAGACAACACTGTTGTTGGTTTCCTCCCTTCAGTGTGCCGTAGAGTAGAACCCTGCTGAGCTTATCGCTCACTCCTACCCGGGCTGCGTTTGCAGGTGCAGGCACCAGTTTTTCTTCAGTAGTGCCGGCGGAATCAGCTTTGGTGGCGCGACTACATCCAGAGGTGTTTGAGGTTATTGGAGGACTATATGTTGTACTTTTGGCAGATTTTGTAAATTATGTATATTAGAGGAATTTTGTGATGCTGAGAGGTGTTTCACCGGGTGCTTCACCATACTGAGAGGTGTTTCACCGGGTGCTCGAGTGCTAGCCGTTGTGGGTCTTTTCCGCCGACGATGCTGGTTGCGAGGGACGCTGGGCGTTTACCGCAGAGCAGTCGGGCGTGACACAAGGCGTGGGCCAGAGCGGTGGACTAGTGCCTCAATTGGGGCAGGTACCTTGGGCAGACACGGGAATTTAGATTCCAGATGGTGGCTTCAGCAGCAGCCAGTTTCAGAGCCGCCAGCTTCGACTTCCAATTTCAGCTTTCGGCTTCAGCTTTCAGCTTCGGAGCTTCTTGCAGCTTGCGTTTTCCTTTGTGGCTCTGGGGTTTTCACCCTTGCGACTCGTCCTCGTGTAGCCGTGTGGGCTTGGGACCTGAGTCGGGTGTGGCTTTGAGAGTAGCCACCGATTTGGGATAAGAGCTTGGGTTGGTTGCTCTTGTCGGGGCGTTTCCTAGAGGTTGGAGACCTCTAGGTGTCCGTCACCCACGTGTGGTACACGTTGGGGTTCGACGGCTTCCTCGGTTGCGTCGGTTGCTTGCGCACCGGGTTGTGCTTGTTTGGCCGTGGGAAGGTGTCGTGGGTACACCTGACGGCGTTGTTTCGCTCTCGTTGAAGATCGCGGTTCGGCGATCCTTCTGCTTGTCGAGAGCTGGGGTTTGTTCACCGGCTTGTGGTGAACTCCCTCCCCGTTGTTTTCGAGGGTGCTCTGGAGAGCAGCTTCCCCTCGTTTTGTTGTTGTTGTTTGTGCAGCTGTCCTTTAGGAAGAGCTTTCTGTGTTGTCGCCTTCACGGGACACCGAGTTCGAGGTCGAGGTTGCTTTGAGCAGTTTTGGGCGTTGCGAGTTCGCACGTGGATGCTAGCAGCGTTTGGAGAGTCGAGGACTCAGTCGGCCGAGTCAGTAGCTCGGGACTTCGTTCGCCCGGATGTATTGCCTCAGAGGGTGTTCCGGTTCTCGTTATGGATGGTTCCCTCCAGAGATGCATAGGCGTCAGGAAGCTGGACAGTGTTGCAGCACAGAGTATGCGCCCCCTGCAGTGTAACGATGACGTGTTAGCAGTTGAGAGACTCGTCGACTCCTTCAGAGTTTGACCTTCACATCGACTACACCAGCTGAGGATTTGAGATTGCGGAATCCCATATCATCGGATTCGGGAATTAAATCCTGACAGATGGTATGCTTTTCGGATGATCACAGAAGGATCTATCCTCCTTTCACTCGAGAATTTGGAGGAGTAGGATCGATCCTCTTTATATGGAAGGATCGATCCAACTGAGACGGATCCATCCAACCATCCCTCCAACTGAGAAGGATCAATCCGACACGTATAGTGGGATAGATCCTACTAGGGTGACCCAGGCTACGGAAAATAGAGAAGAAGATGATCGATCCGACACCTATAGTGGGATCGATCCACGTCGGGCGCATCCACAATCTAGGAAGAAAAGATCGATCTTCTTTCCATAGAAGATCGATCTCTTTACGGACGACCTAAAAACGAACGGACCAGATTTGATCCAATGGTTGAAATAAAACCTAGGGTTTTATACACTTATTTAAGGAGGTTGTCCAACACTTTGGGGGGGGGGGGCTTTTGGCAGCGTTTGGAGGCGAGGAGACTGGTTCCAGGCTTGGTTTTCTTTTCCTCATCTCATTTCTTCATTAGTTTTGTTGCCCTCATGATGAACATGAGTGGCTAGTTCTTCTCTAAGGTACCGATGTAGCCTAACTGAATCATTCTATGTTATTGGATCATGATTATTTAATCAGTTTATTTTCCTTGTTTCATTCATTATTATAACTGAGATCTTAAATAGCTTTATCTGGCCAATATAAGTATTATGGATTGTTTTATGTGAGATTGGGCGAGGGTTCATTCCCTAATCTTGCAGGATCTATGAATGAATGAGATTTAGTCGAAGCCGGGTTCAAGCTAAGACCCTTCTTGGTTCATAATTGTTCTTCAGAGCTTAATGGATTCTTGGTTAACACTTAGTTATGGGTTCAATAGCTAGGGTTAATTGGGGGTACTTTGTGAAGACCGCGATCGAACGGATCATCATACCGGAAGAACGAATCCTTGGAATTAAACTGAGATCTTGATTGATTCAATGCATAGAATGAGGATGTTATGGTGAAATCGGAACCTTAGTATTCATCCATCATATTTCCATCATTTTCTTATTTCGTTATTAGATCATCTATTTTCGAGACTTTATATTTCTTATTTTCCCTTTCTTATTTTTTTTCTTTTCTGTTCTTTAGCGTTTTACTCTAATAATCTCTAC
Source organism: Narthecium ossifragum (assembly GCA_963920575.1). Lineage (NCBI taxonomy): Eukaryota > Viridiplantae > Streptophyta > Magnoliopsida > Dioscoreales > Nartheciaceae > Narthecium > Narthecium ossifragum. The sequence continues at coordinate 17,648,266 of OY986964.1, read as the reverse complement.
AAATCTCTGTGGGTACGATACTCGTCTTGCTACTATACTGATTGTACTGATTCATATACTTGCGAGATATAAAATTTATTCATCACGGGTTCAACTTTCTTTGTGGTTGGTGGGAAGGTTTCGCTCCCTCTTCAAACAAGATACGATGCATGCATGTACTCGGGCTGATTCCCTTGATGTCTGCAACTATCCAACCAATAGCTGTCTTATGCTTCTTAAGAACCTGCACAAGTTTTTCTTCCTGTGGTGCACTAAGGTTATTGGAGATAATCACAGGTAACACTCCTTCACCTCTAAGAAAAGCGTATTTGAGGTTATTAGGAAGAGGTTTCAGATCTGGAATGGGTGCTTGCAACACAGAAGATAATAATTTCTCATTAGAAACATGTAATGGACTATAAGAGGTGTTTCCTGAACGCTGAAGTGTTGAAAAATTATTCAGTGTTGTAACAGTTTCCTGCAAATTAGTACTCAAGGATAGCTCCTCATTTCTTTTCTCAAGAGACTTACTAATGGCAGCTTCCAATTCTTCTTTGCCACCAAGTTCAAAAACTTCTTGTGATAAATAATCAATCACATCAATTGAATACACAAGACCATCATCAACAGGATATTTGATGGCATCATAAATATTAAACTTAATAGTTTCACCATCAAATTCCATGGTAAGTGTGCCACTATGGACATCTATCTTAGTCTTAGATGTCTTTAGGAAAGGTCTTCTCAACAAAATAGGAGTAGTGTGATCACCATTCTCCATATTAAGTACATAGAAATCAATAGGGAAAACTAAATCATTAATTTGCACAAGAATATCCTCAACTACACCTTTAGGATAGGCATTAGATCTGTCAACACCAGTTTTATTCAACGGTCGAAGTTTCAAAAAAGCATATATAGAATATGGCATGACATTGATAGAAGCTCCTAAATCTATCATGATTCTTTCAAATTTAGTGTTACCAATTGTAGATGGGATAGTAAACATACATGGATCTTTACACTTTGCAGAAATTTTTCTTTGAATAACTGCAGAAACATTCTCCCCTACTCTCACCATCTCACATCCTTTAAGTTTCTGTTTCCTCTTAATTATACACAATTCTTTTAAGAATTTAGCGTAACGAGGTACTTGTTTAATAGCATCTAAGAGTGGAATATTTATCTCGCATCGGTGAAAAGTCTCATATAGATCTTTATTTTGCTCATATCTTCTAGATTCAATTAAAGCCTAAGGAAAAGGAGGTACAGGTTTATAATCAGAAAGAGGTGGAAACTTACGTTTAGTTACGTTGTCATCATCGGGAAAGTCTTTGTCCGCAACAATGTTTTGCTCTTTTCCTTGTGGAGACATGCAGTGACTTCCTTTGTTGGAATCTCAACTTCTTTACCACTTCTCAAAACAATTGCACTTGCATTTTCTCTTGGATTTATTACTGTTTGAGAGGATAATTTTACCGAACTTTGCGCCTCGAGCTTACTAATTGTTATCGCCATTTGGCCCACCTGATGTTCTAAACCTTGAATACTAGCCTTCACCTCTTATTGAAATTGTTTTGTCTCCTGTTGAAATTGCAAAGTATTAGTAACAAGGAATTTAACAATATCTTCTAAAGACATACCAGAATTAGGAGTTGCATTTGGTTGTGGTCTTGGGGGGTATGGCGGTCTATATTGCTGATATTGCTGGCCAGTTGAGCGGATTTGAGTTACGAGTTGATTTAATTGTGGATTCCCATAGTTGAGATTGGGTGGATCCCTCCATCTCGGATTATACGTGTTCGAATAGGGATCATACTTCCTTTGCGGTAATCCAGGGAAACTACCCGCCGCATTTACCTGTTCACTGGGCTTCTCTTGAAGAGTTGGGCACATATCGGTTGGATGCCTTGCCACCGAACAAATCCTACAAACCTTTGATGTTTGCATGTTTCCTACAACTAATTGATGAACAAGAGAAGTTAGACTCGCAATCTGTTGTTCAAGGAATGAAACATTTACCTCATTAACATGTTTTGAATAAGAATCAAGTCTAGTGTTAAATTGTTGAGAATTAGCCGCCATATTTGCAATCAAGTTCCTCACGGCTTCTGGCGTTTTATCCACCAAGCCTCCTGCACTAGCGGCACCAATCATACTCCTGTCAGTGGTTAGCAAGCCCTCATCAAAATATTGGCTAAGTAATCACTAATTTGATGATGGGGACAGCTTGCACATAATTTCTTGAATCGTTCCCAATACTCATGTAGAGACTCACCGTTATGCTACCTTACACCAAAGATCTCTTTTCGAATGTTGGCCGTCCTTGAAGCTGGGAAATATTTCTCCAAAAATAACCTCTTCATCTCGTTCCATGTGGTAATACTCCCAGAGGGTAAATAATAAAGCCAATCCTTAGCCGAACCCTTCAAAGAAAATGGGAAGGCTCTCAATTTGATCTGATCTTCAATCACCCCTATAGGTTTCATGCTTGTGCACACAACATGAAGCTCCTTTAAATGCTCGTGAGGATCCTCACCTACAAGTCCATGAAAAGTGGGTAAGAGATGTATTAGTCCAGATTTCAATTCAAAAGCAGTAGTAGCAACCAAAGTAGGGAATGTAATGCATAAGGGTTGTTGATTCAAATCTGGGGCTCCAAGCTCTTTCAAAGTTCGATTTTCGGCCATGACTTCTTCCTCTTCTAGTTCCGAATCACTAGCAAATAGGAGGTCAAAAGTCAAATTGTTCTCCTCAGAGTTTCTCCGAGCATCCCCCCTCAATCTGCGCAAAGTTCTTTCTATCTATGGATCGTACTGCAAATCATCTTGATTAAAAGATCGAGTTATACTCATTAACATTCAAGAAGACTCCGATGAACCGAGAAAAACAAATCAAGAATTGGTCTAGAGTAATCTAAATAAATAAAACTTCTACCATAAAGCGCAAATAAACGCAATAATTTTTTTTTTTTGACATAAAGATCACAATAAGCACGAAATTCAACTAGAATCACTCCTCCGCAACGGCACCAAAATTTGGTGTGTTGTCGCAAGCAACCAAAAATAAAACCAATACTCTTTAAAATAAATATAGTAGTGCGAGTACGAGTCGATCCTATGAGGAGTATCTAGCCTAAGTTTTGTACTATGTGAACAAAGATAGGGGGGTTTTAAGCGTAATGAAAACAGTAAAGAAACAATTTAAAATGAAGAATCGAATTGAATCAAGAGAACAAATCTTGAGCTAAGTCAACATCCACCATCGGAATCTTTATAACTGATCAATAATGTAAGTATATACCAATCCACACCTTAAATATTCACCGTTCGAATTAAATTCGAATATCTCCTCAATCATAGTTAATTAGAAACAAGCGATCCAATTAACCCTAACTACTAAACAACCAAAGACAAGCGTTGTAAATTTAATCTACAAGCAGCCTTAAGAATAGGGAGATCGATGAAGCTAAACAACACAAGCACACGCGGTTGCATTTAATTTAGTCGAACGTTCTTCCTAAGATCTAACAATCTCTGAAACGCAGTAAATCAATAGATCTTAGTTGCTTCGCGGATTAGAGGGATCAAACAATTAATGATTTGATATTCAACCTAGCAGTATGTTGCGATGAATAATAAACTAGTAGGCCTACTAGCAATTAGACAAGATAATCATGAATATAATCACGGAATAATATTCAATACTCAAGTATAAACTGAACAATAAAAATAGATTAGATCTCACAATTTCATTGATTCCGAGGTTTCAGTTTCCTTGACCAAGAATCAAGATTTAGCCACGCAAGGCCATCAATAACAATCCTCAAATGATTCAATTAAGCAAGAGAAAACCTAGGAAAAATATCAAAGAGTATAGAGTAGCAGCCAAAAGTATCTAGGAATCCCCCCTCAAACCCTAGAAAGTGTCCTATTTATAGCCCAAAGCCTCCCCATTCTCGGATTAGATGTGAGCCCTTTAATATCTTCACTGGAGAAGGGAAGATCGATCTTTACATAGGGAAAGATCGATCCTTTGATCTCAATTTCTTCAATTTATGGCTACACCCCGAGTAAGATTGATCATTTGATAGGGGAAGATCGATCCTTTGCATCGCCGATATTCTCAATTTTCTAGGGTGAAGAGGGAATCGATCCTTTCATGGGAAATGATCGATCATCTCAAAGTATACTCTCTGTCAGGATTTAATTCACAACAAAGATCGATCCTTTCAAGGGAAATGATCGATCATCTGAAAGTATGCTATCTGTCAGGATTTAATTCCCAACAAAGATCGATCCTTTCAAGGGCAATGATCGATCCTTGTTCATACAGATTGGATTTCTTCATTACGTCATGATAAGATCGATCTCTCCATTATAGAAGATCTATCCCTTTATGCAGAAACTGCCCAAATATGCTCTTTTTGTCCTGTTTCGCACTCAATGACTCCAATTGTAACCTAAATCAAAATATAAGGAATATGAGTGTATTTAGGTATCAAATAAGCACATGAGACTAATTATTAAGGGGTAAAAATATGATATTATGCATCATCATCAAATTCCCCCACACTTAGCTTTTGCTCGTCCACGAGCAAAACTTAAAATTTCACTCCACTCAAAATATCAAGATTGTAAGGCCATTAACAAAAGAAACAATTTAGCTTTTCAAAACTCATAACACATCGTGAACAAAAATTTCTGAACAACTCAAAGTTAGTTAGTGAGCATTTGCACTTGCATATGGAGCATACTAAATAAGTAGACCCTCACGGACATTAACACTCAACACTCATGTGTTTGAAGGGTATGTGTTTCACTCAAATTCATTCCAATGAAAAATGTTCTACCATAAGCTTTCATATCTTCTCATTCTCCACCACTAGAATCACATACATAATATTTATCAGAAGGACTTTCAAAGGTTGTAACGGGGTCCAGGATTAAGGTGGGAAATATTTGGAAATGTAGCTCAAAACCCAATGGAACTAATGGAGCAAAAATGTATCAATAATACATGTATAACCAATCACTCCATTCAACAACTTTCTCAACTTAGCTTTAACATACTCAACCCATATAACATTACTACATTGGCAAAGAGATTGTTCGAAGGAATACTTTTTAACTGAAATAGGGAACAATCTTTTGCAAAAACTTCCACCATTGTAGAAAGCATACAAAAGTATTGGGAGGATTCATAAACACATATTGTAACATGAGGACAGTTTCCTCCTTCACTTTTTTTTTTCAAACATAGCCATACCACAAATCCAAACACCCCCACACTTGAAACTTGCACACCAATACATATCATAATGATTCTCAATACTCCACTGGTTCTATGGCTTGGGTAACAGCATTGGTTTTTTAGGTTTAAAGCTTGCAATGTGGGTTAACAATGAAGTCAATAAAGCTCAAAGGGGTTTAGCAAAAGTAAAAATTAATTGCAATGTAGGTTATTTGGCTTATGTACCTTATAACAAAGAGGGCCTTAATCATGTTCATGTATACATGTGTCAATGTGACCTCGAATAGAATCAAAGCTAGTTCTAAAGAAACAAATCCATGGAAGAATATCTCTCATGAAAGGAAATAGTGAGACTGATATGAATGTGTCAGTCTAAAGGTTCAAAATCTCTCCAGCTTTTGTCTACTAAATTTAGTCACTACCATCTCAAGGAAAATAACTCAACTAATTAATTCTAAGTCAGCAAGATTACTCATTCATTCATGTTATGAATATGTCAAGCTTAATTAATTCTTGCTCATGGCGTATGCAACCTAGATCTCCTCCCCCACACTTGAAACTGGCATTGTCCCCAATGTAAGGTGGAATGCAAAGAAAAGGCAAAAATATTTAAAATGGAAATGCGAAAATAAAAAGAGAAAGGAACGAACTCCCCTTGGGTGGCCTCCCAAGTAGCGCCTTTGTTTATTGTCATTGGCTCGACTTCATGCTTTCTCCAGGAATTTCAACTGTTTTACACGAACAACACACCTTGTTAGGCACCTTGCCCGGTTACTAATTATGAGAGCATTATTGTTTTTTTTGGGAATTTCAACTGTTTTACGCGAACAACACGCTGGTTAGGTACATTGCCTGGTTACTAAGTTGAAAATCTACTCTTTTTTATTTTTATATATTCAGATAATTGCATGTGTTCATGTATTTTCTGTGACATGATATAAATTGTAAATCGATCATAATACCATGTTTAGACTCTAATCTCAACTCTTTAACATGTCGAAGTGAACATGTGCATTAGGATATGTCACGCTATCCTTAAATCATGGTAAAAGTGTTAAAATATAGAAATAATAGCATGCATAGCAAAAATTTACTATTTCTTATATAATATACAAGTCTCAGAATAATTCATAAAATAAATTTCTAAAAGATGCACCTTTGTCAAATTATATCATAACTTCATTCTTTTGACATAACTCAAAGGATGTATAATATTTGGTTACCATAAAAAAATATGAGCATGAAATTTATGAATGTTACTCCCAACTTAAATGTAATTGTCCCCAATTACACTAAATTAGAAAAATAAAGCAAAGAATAAGGGGTAGAGATAACCATAGTGAAGGCCCCAAAAATAGATTTCTCTCTCTTCCAATTTAAGTTTAGGCACCATTATAATTGAATAAATACTTCCTTCCCCACCATAACCTGTCACAAAAGAATATATACCTTTCCAAAAAGATCAAATATAACAAATAAAAGTTCAAAAAGGTATTAGAATCATAGAAAATTTCGGCAGAGTCTCCTTTGTATTTTCATGAGATATTGATCTGTACAAACATTCATCACACAAAATAACTAATACACAGGAGATTGGAAAGGAGATTACAGTAGCATAACAGATCATCATCTAGACATCACAGACAAAGAAATAACGAACCAACATCCAAGCATAACACCAAATTATTCGTAATCCGCAGTATGGTCCTTCTCATCCACGGTCTGCAGCCTACGACGAGATCAAATTCAAAATTAGCGGAGATAAAGAAAAATGAACACCCATGAATGCTTGTGAAGGTCAAAGGATGCTTGTGATGGTCCCGATTAAATATCTAGACTGTCCGATCAGAAATAGGAACACTGTAGCACCTAGATCGTGTCCAGCAGCAATTGGACGGCTGAGAGCTCGCCGGTGGTGGACTGTCGGTGAAACGTCATCGCCGGAGGAAGTGGAAGGTACAGGAAGAATCGTGGAAGCTCAAGGAGTCCATGTACGGTGTTTGATCGATGGATTGGTTGCTCCCGGTGGTGGATTGGAGATGGTCGTGACGCGGTTTAGATCATCGGAGACGGATTCCGGTGATCCAGGCTCTACTTGAGGTAAGTAATGGTGGAGGAAGGTTCGTGGATGTGTTGAGAACTATCCAATGGTGGCGGATAGAGGAATTTAGCTTCCAGCCGGCGGATTGAAGGTGGTCAAATAGGTGGTTTCGTCGGAGTTTGAAGCCGATGATCCGGTGGCAAGGAAAGGATTTGATGGTGGCAGAAGTTTCGTGGTGGCCGGAGGAAGGTTCTGGAGGTATTAAGTTGGGGGTGTCATGAGGAGATCGGAGACGGCCGACGGAAGCGTGGGGGCTCACCGGCATCGGAGGAAGAGAAATTGGGGGAATAGGAGGTCATGAGGAGGTAGAGGAACGGATGGTGGTGATGTAGGTGGTGGTTTGGAGGGACGGGGTGTGAGGACCTGCCCCTCTACCCCTGTGGCTCGTGACGGGGTGTGAGGACCTGCCACTCTACCCCTGTGGCTCGTTGTAGACCGCAAGGGTAATTTGGTAAATTGTGCCTGAATTGTTTCACACCCGCGTGTACACATACTGACCATGTTTGTGTTAGTGTTTGATTAGAAAGGTTAGGTGGACCCGGGATCGAAAGTTCCGGGCTTGGGCTTAAGTTTTTAGCCCAAGTCTAGCTTTCTACACCTAAGGAATCGATCTTTCCTTACTAGAAGATCGATCTTTTAATGCCAGAAAGTCAAGGCGCGATCGTCATGAAGGATCGATCTTTCCTCAGGGAAGGATCGATCATTCATAGGTCGGTTTGTTTGTCTACAAAACGGACGTAACCCTCTTCCTTAAATCCCTTTTGAAATCCGCGTTCTTGAGCTCAGAGCCGCCGGATTTTGAAGAGATTTAGGATGATCCAAGGCTTGGCAGCTCGGATTGAAGTAGTTATTTCCTAGGTAGGGATCCTACCTAGGTTTGTTATGTGAGTTTTGAGTTGATTGTGTTTTCTTTTGCTTAGATCTCACTGAATACTTGTTAGTTTGTAGTATTTGCACCGGTTTTTGGACTCGTAATCCTTCGTACTACCAGATCCCAAGGTTTTGTGGGATTTGGTGGAGTTTTTCGACGATATTTCTCGCCGGAGGTTTGCCAGAGAACCCAACAAGATCGACTTCATTGTCGGTCATGCTGAACCCGAGCATGATCGATCATCTGGTGAGGATGATCGATCGATCTTTGTGCCTTGGGTAGTATGGGATCTATTATGCCCCGACCCAGAAAACCCATCCAGACCAAGGCGTGAGCCACCTAAACCTGTTTACATCATCAGTTGGCGCACAAGTATATAACTGCTATGAATTTAAACAATTTAATACTCAAGTTCATAAAAATTTTGGCAGAATCCCCTTTATAATTACAGCACAAGAAACCTGTACATTTTACAATTTTATTATTTCAACGTCCTCACATTCCTGAACATTTATATCAAATAATATTACAATATTTCTCAAGTACAACTAAATTAATAATCATATAATTATATCCTTGAATACATCATTTTATACATTAATTTGTACAACATTGATTAAAACTATAAATTATTTGTAGACGAACTCCTCAAAGCTCCAAGTCCTCGATCACCTCGACATCTCGCGCCATCTTCTAAAAGAACACCTGAAAGAAGGAACTGCATCGACCTGCATCGCCGATGCAGCACAGGTAGGGTAAACAACAATACCCAGTAAGGTACTACTCTACGTCACACTCACGGAAGGGAAGCTACAACAATATTGTCCTTCATCCCAAGTCTAAGGTGCCACGGGAAGCATCACACCTCGTCGATCCAGAATGGGCCCCTAAATAGGGTCACCCTCACCCAAGCGGCGAAACAAGGAGGACGGCCAACACGAGCCCGGACCCAGGGTCGGTGCATCGCCGCTGCACTCACCGCCGGAGCTCTCACCGTACACCACCCCTTGTACGGGGACATACGACATGGATATCGACATCCACACTTAGGCCCTTGGGACAAACAGACAATACGACCTCTATTCCTCAATAACAATATAATATTCCAGTTCGACTACTTAATAATCCTCGAATGATATCAGACATAATCATTGATGACAATCACATCCTAATCCTCGACTACCGAAACCCCAGTCCTAGGGCTAGATCCGGGCTACCCGAGAACCCCGGATCGGCGATCGAAACCATCGCCTACCAACTAGCCTTAATGATTCTAATGCATACAACATGCATGAGCCTATTCAACCAACTAGGCCTAGGTGCCTCTACATGCCAAACCATCAATCAATTGTCCAACAGAATATAAAATAACTATAGAATACATTTAGCATTAAAGAACTTACGAGAGGCACCCATGGCATTTACGTATCCAAACCATGCATAATCATTCAACACACAGGGCACACATTCGGCTCATTTAATCCAGACATTCTCGAGGGTTATCACTCTCTCGGTTAACCCACAAATAAAATAGAAATGGACACATAGCCAGCACTAGGCTTAGACATGAGAGGAGTACTTAATTGAAATAGTTAACATGGGATTATCAGAATTGAGTGGAGGAAGAACAAAGGATAATAATTAGCATTTATTTACGAGGAGTCCGGCAAACTTGCCATAAAACTAAGTTGAACCTTCATCCACGCATTTAGTTTATATAAACTTTTATCATTTGAAGAATACATCCATTGCGTAATTGACATGGGATTACACGAATAGAAAAAGGTAAGGAATAAATGACGTTAATGAGCAACAACCAGCAATGAGTACAAGGACACTATACAAATTAGATGTACAACTAGATCAAGGATTACATCTAAGCCAACAGTTCTACAAGGTCAATTCTACGGGACTAATGGATATCCAAAAATGTGCTCGCAATGTAGTCCTCTGCCTGGCTCCCGATCGGTCGGCACCTTGCCCAATCGGTCGGAACTCCAGAACCTCGAACAATTTAACATTCAGCTAAGTTTCTAAATTAAGGCTGACACGAATCTAACTAATAAAGAGAAGAAAGGAAGTGTAACCGTAGAATCGACACTCTAACCATTTGGCGACAGCCGTAGGGTACTTCGACGTGGAGTTTAGAGAGCAGTCGAGGGAAGAAGAGGGGAAGGAGGGGGAAAATCCGGCCACTGGTCAAGCTAGAGTTCAACCAAACCTACAGGAATGAAAGCCTCGCCCTTATTCCTCACGATTGGAGGTTCAACTGGAAAGGAAACTGGGAATTCCTCCAGTCGATACCTGATGAGTGCATGAAAGTGCACTCTGAATAGCCTTATAACCATCTTAATTGCTAGATTACTATCCTTAATCAACATCTTTATTACTATTTTTATATCTATATGTGCATGAAAGATCGATCTCTTGTCGGACGACCTGAAAATGAACGGACCAGATTTAATCCAAAGGCTGAAGTAAAGTTAGGGTTTCTTACCCCTATTTAAGGAGGTCGTCCAAGACTTATGAGAGGAGGTTAGCCAGCACTATTGGAGGAGTTTTGGAAGCCCGGAAAGAGGGGGAGAAGACCGCACGAATATCTAGGGTTTTTCTTTCTTATCTTTCTTATGAATATCTTGGTTGTTTTTATGAACATTAGTGGCTAATCCCTTTGCTAAGGAACCGATGTAGCCTAATTGAATCATTCTATGTTATTGGATCATGATTATTTAATCAGTTTATTTTCCTAGTTTCATTCATTATTATAACTGAGATCTTAAATACGTTTATCTGGCCAATAGAAGTATTACAGATTATGTTATGTGAGATTGGGCGAGGGTTCATTCCCTAATCTTGCAGGATCTATGAATGAATGAGATTTAGTCGAAGCCGGGTTCAAGCTAAGACACTTCTTGGTTCATAATTGTTCTTCAGAGCTTAATGGATTCTTGATTGAGGGTACTTGGTGAAGACCGCGATCGAACGGATCATCATACTGGAAGAACGTGTTAGCCCAGATATTGTTTTGATGATGTCAAGAAATGTCTGATGATAAAACAATGATTTAATATTATTATCCCTTAATTTGGAAAGCATTAAAATCATTTTTATTGAGTTTTGTCCTGACGGTCGATGCATGGATCGACCGTGGGATATGGCGGTTGATGGAAGGATCGATCGCAGAAGCTGAACATGGGAAAATAGGCGACGGTTGATGTGACGGTCGATAGACCGATCGACAGTGGCCTATGTGGCTTGGCTCAAAGGGAGCGACGGTCGATCGGTGTATCGACCGTGGGAAGCTGTTTTCCAGACAGAGCTTGACGGACGATGTCACGGTCGATGGGACGGTCGACCGTGAGGCGTGACGGTCGATAGGTGGATCGACCGTGGCTCAAGGAAAGCCTGGCGGACGATGTCACGGTCGATGGGACGGTCGACCGTGAGGCATGACGGACGATGCATGGATCGACCGTGAGCCCAGAAACTAGCCGTTAAAGAGCCGTTGTAAGAGAAAGAAATAGCCATTGGGAGGCTATTTGGAGGGGTTGGAGGCTCAGCTATAAAGGAGAAAGTCCAGCAAACTTGCCAAGGACTTAGAGGGAGCTAAGGAAATATTGTGATAATATTCTAGCAAGTTTTATTCTCTTTATTAGTGAGCTAAACCTTTGGAAAACTACTTCAAGTGTGAAGTAGACATTGAGAGAGAGATCCAATAGTGAGATTGGAGAGATTGTAAAGTTACCAAGCACCCGTAAGCTTGGTGGATAGGTTGCCAAGCACCCGTAAGCTTGGTGGGAAGCTTGTAAGAGGTCTTGCAAGTAGTGGAACCCCAACGAGGCCCTTGGGAGAAGTGGACGTAGGCATGGTGTCGCGCCCCGACCCGCGAAAGCCCAACCGGGCCGGGCGACGCGAACCGGAACCTACAAAACGCGGAAAACAAAGCTGGCGAAGGATCCCTCTAACCTATTGGTCTCCCTAACAGTTCACCAAAGCACCCTCAATTAAAAGACAATATAATAATTAGCAAAACCTCGAACCTCAGATTTAAAACTCAAATTATTTAATATACAAATCCTCGAAGAGGGGAAGATTCAAAGTACAACATTACTCCCGTAGGAGACTAACTAACATAGGGTAAAAGCAGTAAACGATCACCACCTCTCAAAGTCCACCAAGCGCCGCCGCACCGCCGACCAACTACCCGGTAGGGGCCACAGAAGAGGAACTGACGCCTGCACCTACAAAACGCAGCCCGGATAGGTGTGAGCACTAAGCTCAGTAGGGATCTACACTACGCCACACAGAAGGAAGAGGGAAACGCAACAGTGTCGCCCTCAAGCCAGACTCGAGTGAGCTACAATGGTCCCATTACCATTCACCGGTGATCTCTAGGCATATCCAACCATGGTCACCCCAACGGACTGGGCCCATCCTGGATACACCTAGTGTCGCAGGTTTCCAGCTGTGGTCACCCATCACTCACTGGGCCCACACTGACGCCCCTGCTGGCAGGAACGGACACTGCCCAAAGAATAAGACCCGCCACCGGTGGCATCCTCAACACCTGACTTGAGGCCGACACGACCTCTACAATCATCAAGCATCAGGTGTACCAGTCCTCTAAGCCTATCATAAGATTTTACTGGACACCACCATTCAAACCGGGTCCAAACTACCCAACCCCGGTCCTAGGGCTAAGTCCGAGCTTCTAGCCTCGGGACGGCGACCCAAGGATCACCCACGCCCTAACCAATGCAACTAATGCACAATCAACAATGCATGCTATGCCATACACAAACAGGAGATAGGCATGCAACAGTATGACAAACATCATATAAGTCAACCGGATCGCTGCAGGGGTACCACCGACCGCTGCCAGCCGATCCGCAGCGGGTCACAACATTACGACGGTACCACGACCGTCGACCGCAGACTCCTGCAACGGGAAGCAACCCCGAAAACCGCTGATGAATAGTAGAAATATAATATTATAATTCGACATATAATATTATATTTAAAAACACCAAATGTTCTCTACTAGAGGCTATTTGATCTGGTCGATCCGATGTCCAAACGACGTCGGATTCAAGATCCAACTTAGCCACCAGTAGAACTACATGTATGGATCAACATATCCAAAATCCAGAATTATCCAACAGTTGGATTAACGGGAAAACGCTAATGAAAACCACTAATCAAAACTAACTTTCTAATTAATTGCTGCAACGCAGCCCTCCAGCAAACAATTCATAAGAAATTGTACAAACATCGGAAAATTACGAAACAAGATGGCATGGAAAGCTAACGAATATATCTACAACTCTTATGTTTATCAAAAGCCAAGAGCATGTACACGCCGGCCGGAAAACTCGCCGTAAGGCGGCTGTTTCTCAAGAACAGCAGAAAAACAGAGAAACCGAGTTTAATCATGCATAAAACCTACTCAAATCTCAACCGATTAACATGAAACTCAAATCAGTTATTCTACTAGGCAAGATGCATCTAATAGCATGAAGATCAATAGATCCAACGGTTGGATCACGCGAAACCCACTTAAGAACACATGTAGGTAGAAGAACCTACCCAACTGCGCATTCCTCAGTTGATCCCTCACAAACCAGTCACCAACATGACCTCAAACCACCTGAACAACCTTCCTCTCGTCGCCACGAATCCAACAAGCTTTAGAACACCCAATTTGATGGTCGGAGGAGGGAGAACGGCGAAGAAGAAGCTCGCCGACGGAGAAGAGAAGAAACAGAGCACCGCGGGAAAGAAGAGAAAGGAAGAAGAGAAGAGAAGATAAGGGAAGAAGAAGAAGGGAAAGCTCGGGGGAAAGCCGGGAAAGCCGGAGGAAAGGCTGGGGGAGGGGAGGGAAAGTCCTCCCCTTCTGACAAGGGAGAGCGACTGCCGGCTACCTTCATCGCGGAAGAGAAAAGAAAAGCCACCGACTGTTTGATCACGAGTCCGATCGATCGCTCCCGAGCCGCAAACAGCCCCAAAACCTTCTGCACTAAGCGATAGATCTCCAAAGCATGTCAGATCGATCTGGCTAGCAAGGCCAGATCGATCTCATTAGCAATCCAGATCGATCTCCTTCGCCCAGAAAGGCAAACTTGGGCTAAAACACAAGCCCAAGCTCAGATCTTCCGATCTCGGGTTCACCTAGCCATTCTAACAAACACAAACACAGACAAGGTCAGTGTGTGCACACGCGGGTGTGAAATCAAACAACAAGGCGCAATTTACCAAATTGCCCTTGCGGTCTACAACGAGCCACAGGGGTAGAGGGACAGGTCCTCACACATGGTTGGCCGAACCACTATAAAAATTCTGGTGCAATCTCTCTAACTCTCCTCTATCCTTCTATTTACGTGCTTAATTATCTGCTCTTATCATTGCAAGCATATTACTTGATTAGACTCCTTCTATTTCGATTTCCTTAATTGATTTTATTGTTTAAAGCCTAAGTTAAGACCCCCCCTCTTAGAGCTTCAGAACGAGCCCTTGGAATTAAACTGAGATCTTGATTGATTCAATGCATAGAATGAGGATGTTATGGTGAAATCGGAACCTTAGTATTCATCCATCATATTTCCATCGTTTTCTTATTTTGTTATTAGATCATCTATTTTCGAGACTTCATATTCCTATTTTCCCTTCCTTATTTTCTTCCTTTTCTGTTCTTTAGCGTTTCACTCTAATAATCTTTACAAATCTCTGTGGGTACGATACTCGTCTTGCTACTATACTGATTGCACCGATTCCTATACTCGTGTTGCTACCATAACTTCAAGTTTGTTTGGGAAAGCGGCGGTTGATCCTTGCATGGACCCTAAGAAGTCTTTTTCGCGACAGAGGCTGACGGTCGATGCGATGGTAGACCGTGAGCATAGTGAGCGCGTCGGTCGATCTCGAGGATGAAAAGATTATATGGAAATTAAATGCTTTGACTAGGAAAGATCACTTCCCTCTTCCTTTCATTGATCAAATCTTAGAGAGACTTTCTAGTCAGAGTTTTTATTGTTTTCTAGATGGTTATTCAGGGTATAACCAAGTTGCAGTCGATGCTCAAGATCAAGTGAAGACGACTTTCACTTGTCCTTTTGGTACTTTTGCTTATCGTAGGATGCCTTTTGGTCATTGTAATGCACCAGCGACTTTTCAAAGGTGTATGATGGCCATCTTGTCACGCCCCGACCCGCGAAGGCCCAACCGGGCCGGACGACGTGAACCGAAACCTAACTAAATGCGGAATAATTTTGGCGAGGGTTTCCTCTAGCTTATTGGTTTCCCTATACATTTCCTAAGCACCCTTATTTAACAATAATTCTAAACCTCAACAATAAAACAAAGATATATTCAAATCCTCAAAAGGGTTTGCATTCATATACATCACACCCCCGTAGGAGGCTATCTAAACAGAAAGGGTATAGATGATGATCTCCGCTCCTCAAGCACTGCCAGACGCCGCCGCGCTACCAAATACCTGCCCGATAGGGGCCATCGAAGATAGGCTAACGCCTGCACCTATAAAATGCAGCCGGGGTAGGAGTGAGCACTAACCTCAGTACGGTTCTACACTACGACACATAGAAAGGAGGGAACACAACAATGCCGCCCCCAAGCTAGGCCTAGGTGTGCTACGGCGTCCCATAACCCCACCAGTGACTCTAGGTATCCAACCATGGTCACCCTAATGAACTGGGCCCATCCCGGAAACACCTAGTACAGTAGGAAGAAGACACTATTGGGCAGGAAAAGTCTCTGTCGGGCAGGCACACCCTCTGCCCAAGGATGAAACATTGACACCGGCTAATCAAAAGCATTAACTTCACTAATTCTCTCTAATTACTGCAAACGCAGCCCATCCATAGAAAATTCGTAGTAATTCATACGAAAATCAAACAATTATGAAACAGATTTTACCTGAGAGTAGACCCAAAGATCTACAACTCTCATGTTCATCATAAATCAATATCATGCATGTACAGACCAGAAAACTCGCGGTAAGCCGATTGTTCTTCAAGAACAGCAAAACCGAGAACTCTGAGTTTAAACATGCTAAAATCTTACTAAAATCTCAATCAAATGACATGAAACTCAAATTAGTAATCAAACTAACCTAGATACACATAACAACACCAACAACACCCAGATCCACTGGCTAGATGAAGAGAAAATCCATATTAAACCCGTGTAGAAAGAAACCGACCGAACTAAGCAAACCTCGGCTGAATCCCCGCTATTTGAGCACCAAACCGGCTTCAAACCAAGCGACGGATCTTTCTCACGCTTCTACGAATCCAACGAGCCCTCAAGCACTCAAAAAGATGCCCGGAGGAGGGAGAACGGAAGGGAAGAAAGGAGAAGGAAAAACCAAAAAAACAGAGGAGTGTCTGGCTACTTATAGGCTCTAGTCCGATCGATCGGTCCCAGGACCGATCGGTCAGACTGCGCCAGGTTAAATCGGTTCGCATCCTTATCCGGACACGTCAGCCGCTCCCTTATCTAGACAACCGACACAGGTCCGATCGATCGCTCCCTGGACCGACCGATTGCCCACAGGCTGCCAGCTGTCCTAAAAACAAGCTTTCGCGTGCCCTAACTTGGATATTTCGATCCAAAGCTCACCTAGGGTTCTAGAAAATACATAAATCAAACAAAAGGGGTTGTGTGTGCACCACGTGGGTGTGAAACAAACCAACAAGACGTAATTTATCAAATTGCCCTAACGGTCCACAACGAGCCAAGGGCCGACCTAGACGGTCGACCCAGGAGTAGAGGGACATGTCCTCATATCCTAATGGCCATAACGAAAATATCGTCCCAAGATTTGATAAAGGTAGGGCTCGAAAACAAGAAAGCAGCTGCACTAGAAGACAGGACAAGAGGTACCTCGAGAAGTAAACAAATGTGGATACTCCTATCGCATGCGCACCTCGCACTCCCAGGTCATCTCCTCGATGCCTCTGTGCCTCAACAATACCTTGACTAAAGGAATCGTCTTACCCCGCAAGACCTGATCCCTCCGGTCAAGTACCTAAACTGGCTACTCAACGAACATCGTGTTCGCCTCAAGCTCTTTGTTATCCACCCTGATGACATGAGACAGGTCAGGGTGATATTTCCTCATCATCGACACGTGGAAAGTCTGGTGCACAGCTGACATGTGCTGAGGAAGATCCAGGCGGTAAGCTACCTCACCAATCCTCTCTAGGATCTTGAACTACCCGACGAACCTCGTCGCCAACGTACCACCTCTGCCAAACCTGACTGACCCTCTGTATGGTGATGCTCGCAAGAATACTCTATCGCCGACGGCAACTCTAGCAGTTGTCGCCTCTGATCTGCATAACTCTTCTGCCAGCTCTGAGCTGGCAGAAGTCTCTGCTTGATCTGTACTAGCCTCTATGATGACCGTGATGAGTCACTAAATGTTCATGATTAAACCCCTTAACTTAGCTTTGTTAGGCCTAGAGTAGTTGTATTTGATAGCTTGTTAGTTGATTTCAGGTTTAATCATGCTTTGAGAAGAAATGCAAGAAATTCGGTTAATATGCTGAAATACACTGCTCTGTCGATTGTTAGCACAATATTCACCAGATATTCTTCTTATGTCCAAATATTCTGAAATTTGGCTGACATCTAGTAGACATCAAGACGTACATCTTTGATGTTAGACACTTTCAGAGATTCCCGATGGTGTGATAGCAGATTTGAAGGAGATGAAGATATTTAGCTGCTGGAAGACTGGTCTGTCGACGTCCGGGATAATATTCGTCAAATATTCTATATTAGTCTGAATATTATAAACTCTTTGGGAGAGGATAGAAGACTTCCAAATCTACATCTTTTGTGTTGGACTCATTCTCAGATTATGGACTGGTTGAACCCAGTCGCGACCAGAAGAGGCAGTCAGAATTAAACTAGGAATTCCGAGTTGCACTAGAAGTCCAACTCAACTTAGCCATAACCCTAATTCCGGGATTAAGGGTTTTTATTATAAAAAGGGGTTATTCCAGCAAAACTTCTCATCTTTTTGTCAATCTTTGGAGAAGGAAGAAGAAGAAGGAGAGGATGTGGATGGTGACAGCTTCATACTCCAACCCGATGGCTTTCATCCAAAAGATGAGTTGCTAGTTATTGTACTTAGGATTATTCATGAAACCCTAATGTAGTTTTCTATCTTCTTTGGTTTGAATCTTGTAATCTTCTCAAGACATGATCCTATGAATTTGCTTTTTATTGTTAATAGAGTTGAGGGAATATAGTTCCTTGACGTATTTTCAGTCCTACATGATTTCTGTGATTGATTGTAGAGATTCATAGGATGGTTTTCATGTGGTTTTTGGTTTACCTTTGAGATAGTCTATGCTACGTGAAGATAAGTCATGCTAAGGTCATTAGGAGTAGAATAATTTAATGTAATCGTAGGAACTAAGATGATTTATGCTAAACAAAGATAGATTATGCCGTTGGAAACATAAACCTTATTTTAGGGATTCATGTAAGCTTAAGAAGCTGTGGATTCATAATGTTTAGAGAAGGAAACAAGAGGATAACTAGAGAAGATTGAATGCGAAACTAGGCCGGATTGGGTAATACCTAAGTCACTTATCCATTGATTCAAATTGATCAATATTTTATCTCTTTTCTTTATTAGTTTAGATAACTCTATCCTATCTTTGATCCTTTTGCTTAGTTTTAGGGTTTTGAGAATTGATTTTGATTTCCAACGTTTTCCCTGAGGATCGATTCCGAACTTCACCGCTATATCTACCTAGTAGTTTAGTGATTGAACAAGGATATAAATTTAATATTTGATTGAGTTTACAATGTTTTAACGACAACGTTTGTGAGCGATCAATTTTTGGCGCCGTTGCCGGGGAATTCGACAGTTAACTAATTGATTTTCTCTTGACTCTTTTTCTTTGCTTAGTTAGGTTTTCATCTTTCTTATTTCTCCCTTTGTTTATTTTACACTTTTTAGGATTTTCTGACAATTTTTCTGATTTTTACAGCTACTAAATTTGATTTTCTCGGACTTGGACCTGCAACCCATCGCCAAGAGCGATCGGTCGGACACGGGAGCGACCGATCGGGACTGTGTAGTCAGGTGAGCTTGTTCTAAACTCCGAGTTATTTTATCTAGCTATTTGAGACGCTTCTGCAAGTCGCACAAAAGCACGTATCAGCGACAGTCGTCTCTTGGACCAGCCCACTGTTTGTATTTCTTATCTTTGGTGTGGTCCTTATTTATATGATCTTGCATGCATGGCTAATTTTTATATGCCACCGGGTGCCATGTCCAATGATGATTTACCTTTTGGTTATGAACCCGCTTACAATGACACATATGGCTTCTCAAATCCAGCATATAATTCAAATTTATATCCTTATAATCAGGATTGTAGAGACTATACATACCATAGTTGGCAATTCAAAGATTATCAACCTCCTAACGCTCAACCATGGAATATAAAAACACCAACCCAAAATTCTGCATACAGTTTTGAACAACAATATCCTTCATGTTATCCACAGAATATAACTTCAGCTCATCCGATCCAAACCACCTCTGAACCCACTTTGAGTTCCATCCTTCTAGCCACAAATGAAAATTTTAGTGGAATGAGAAGTGACCTAAAAAATGATATTTCCAAAATACAAAATAATGTGTTGAGAATAGAGAACCAGTGTAATTCTAATACCAAATCCATTGCTAAACTGGAGACACAAATTAGACAATTAGCTTGTATGGTGGATTCATATGATGATTATGGGAATGATTATGTTCCTCCTATGTGTGATGATAATGTTGGTGATGCTTTGCCAGTTCATGATGCTATTGACAATGTTTTACCAGCTGCTAAAAATACTGTTTTGCCGATTTTGGATGATACGATTGATGATGTTGATGAATGCTACCCGGTTATATATTCTGGGCCTTATATGTATTTCGGTCATTCTTATGAAGCAAGTTTTTTTGATGATAGTGATGATGAGGATTGTTGTGAGAAATTGCCGGTTGTTCATGATGAGTTGAATGATGATAATATGTCTAGTTACAATGATCATAATGAGAATGAGCATATTAGTGAGACCCCCTATCGGGAACCTGAAGTCGAACTTTTACATGATGCGTTGAATAATGATGATATGCCTATTAGGGATAAACATAATACGGATGAGGGTGTTAGCAATATTCCTTGTGTAGAGCCTCAAGTTGAGATTCTACCTTTAATATCATCCCCATTAGTTGAACTTTGTCAGGAGGAGAACCTTGTTATGAGTGAAGACCATCCCAAAGCCTATCGTCCCTTCATCAAAGATCATATCAAAATTTCCAGTTCTATGTATATTTTGCTTGCTAAGGACTTCTTTTTATTCTTTGATGAAGCATGTCTGCATACCTTCACCATGATTCGGGTCATGTACTTCTTCACATGGAATCATCGGCCTCCTAAATATTGTTTCGAGAGAGTCTAGCGAATGACTCAAAATTGGGCGCTTCTTGGGAGGCAACCCAAGTCTTATAATTTTTTCCGTATTTTCCTAAATTTTCAGGATTTTCCATGATTTTTTTTCAATTTTTCCCGTTTTTTTTTCTATTTTTCCAAATTTTCTTTAAGTTTTCTCTCTCCTCCCGCTCTCTCCTTCACCCGCGGCTCATCGTCCCGGCTCGTCGGCTCGTCCCCGAGCCGACGACCACCGCCGCCCGTCGCTAACTCTCCGGCCGCCCTCAGCCCCTAAAAATACCACCAATACCTCCGCCAACATTCCACCTATTCATCCCCGTCCTTCATGTCCCTCGCCACCTTCTTTTCCGACGCCGGTGAGCCCCCCCGCCGTCGTCTTCACCGCCATTCACGGCCGCTCACCGCCCCAAACCACCTCCATAAGCTTCCTCAGGCCACCACGAAGCTTCCTCCACAATCAAAACACCTCCTTGCCGCCGGGATCATCGACTTCTACCACCGTCGGTTTCCACCTTTCCGACCACCCTCAATCCGCCGCCTGGAAGCTCCATCCTTTAATCAAACCCCATAGGAAGCTTCCTAACCCTTCTGCGATGCTTCCTCAACCCTTTTCGTCCTTGATTGGAGCTCCGACCATCGGATTCCAATTCCGGCAATCATCCTCCTCCGCGCCGATCACCTCCGATCAGCCACTTAGAAGCCACTATTCTTAGATCAGAGGTCACTGGAGGACTCCTTAGACATCCACGATTCTTCCTGTCATGGTCCTATCCTCCGGCGATGAGCTTTCACCGTCGATCCGTCGCCGGCGAGCTCTCAGCCGTCTGATTCTTCTTGGACGTGATCCAGGTGCTCCAAAGCTCATATTTTCGATCGGACGGTACAGAACTTCAATCAGGACCATAATCTGTATAGTCAAGTCATCCAGACATCCCAGAGCATTCACGGGTGTTCACTTTTCCCTATCTCCGCTAATTTCGAATTTGATCTCGCAGCGGGCTGCAGACCATGGATGAGAACGACCATACTGCGGATTACGAATAATTTGATGCTCTGCTTGGATATTTTGGTTCTTTATTTCCTTATCTGTGATGTCTAGAAGATTAATTTTGATGTATTCTCTCCGTTACTATTTATCTGTACATGTTATATTTTATGTGATGAATGTTTGTACGGATTAATATATCATGAAAATACAAAGGAGACTCTGTCGAAATTTTCTATGATTCTAATACCTTTTTGGACTTTTATTTGTTATATTTGATCTTTTTGGAAAGGTATATAATTGTGGGACAGGTTATGGTGGGGAAGGAAGTATTTATTCTATGATGGTGGTGCCTAAACTAAAATTGGAAGAGCGAGAAATCTATTTCTAAGGCGTTCATGATGGTTATCTCTACCCTTTACTTCTTGATTTATTTTTGTGACTTAGTGTAATTGGGGACAATTACATTTAAGTTGGGGGGTAGCATTCATAAATTTCATGCTCATATATTTCTATTTTTATTTTCTGGTAACCAAATATTATACATCCCTTGAAATATGTCAAAAGGATGAAATTATGATATGATTTGACAAAGGTGCATGTTTTAGAAATTTATTTTATGAATTATTCTGAGACGTGTATGTCATATAGGAAATAGTAAATTTTGCTATGCATGACATTATTTCTATACTTTAACACTTTTACCATGATCTAAGGATAACTCGACATATCCTAATGCACATGTTCACTTCCACATGTTAAGGGGTTGATATTAGATTCGAAACATGATACTAGGATAGATTTACAATTCTTTATCATGACACAAAAAATACATGAACACATGCAATTATCTGAGTATGCGAAAAAAAAGGGATTTTCAACTTAGTAACCGGGCAGTGTGCCTAGCCAGCGTGGTGTTCGCGTAAAACGGTTGAATTTCCTTACACAAAAAAAAATGACTAGTTATGATTTGTAGCCTTCATGGTTTGAGCATTAGAGTCTGAAGAGTGTTCTACACTTAGTGCCCTAAAACCGTCTGGTTTGGGAGTCACTGGCTTGAACCTCGTTACATGGACCATGAAGAAAGCTTAAGAAATCATAACATGGCACATGTCATATATATAAATAAAAATAAAAAAAAAGAAAAGAAAAGAAAAGAAAAAAAAAACAGATATTGCTATGTGATAAGTGGAAGATATGTGCTTGGATAGGATTGTGATCTTGAATAGTTGAAGTGTTTAGATATAATTGATGCTCTGAAACATGTGGAACCCCAATCACACACAGGAGTGTTAAAGTTAGTCTTAATCATGATTAAATATGTTGAAGTGTTGGAAATATGTTATGACATGTTTTGATTTACCATATTTTTATGTGACTGTGAGTTGAAGGATGAATTCATGGATAGGCTTTCTATTTCATGCATTAGAGTTAATGAATATTATGATGGATTTCTAATGATATATTCAAGGGGATGTATAGATGTTTGTGGGTGTCATCACTGGAAACCCTCAGGAGACTATAACTCCTCCACTGGGGTAACCCAGGGGTTTAAAGGCTTGTTGCACATGCTAAGTGCAATCGTGAGACCTACGAAAGTGGCTAGTTAGATTTATTGCTTTCTTTTTATATTTTCTTTGCTCGAGGACTAGCAAAGTGTAAGCTGGGGGGTGTGATGAGTTACTAAATGTTCATGATTAAACCCCTTAACATAGCTTTGTTAGGCCTAGAGTAGTTGTATTTGATAGCTTGTTAGTTGATTTCAGGTTTAATCATGCTTTGAGAAGAAATGCAAGAAATTCGGTTAATGTGCTGAAATACACTGCTCTGTCGATTGTTAGCACAATATTCACCAGATATTCTTCTTATGTCCAAATATTCTGAAATTTGGCTGACATCTAGTAGACATCAAGACGTACATCTTTGATGTTAGACACTTTCAGAGATTCCCGATGGTGTGATAGCAGATTTGAAGGAGATGAAGATATTTAGCTGCAGGAAGACTGGTCTGTCGACGTCCGGGAGAATATTCGTCAAATATTCTAGATAAGTCTAAATATTATAAACTCTTCGGGAGAGGATAGAAGACTTCCAAATCTACATCTTTTGTGTTGGACTCATTCTCAGATTATGGACTGGTTGAACCCAGTCGCGACCAGAAGAGGCAGTCAGAATTAAACTAGGAATTCCGAGTTGCACTAGAAGTCCAACTCAACTTAGCCATAACCCTAATTCCGGGATTAAGGGTTTTTATTATAAAAAGGGGTTATTCCAGCAAAACTTCTCATCTTTTTGTCAATCTTTGGAGAAGGAAGAAGAAGAAGGAGAGGATGTGGATGGTGACAGCTTCATACTCCAACCCGATGGCTTTCATCCAAAAGATGAGTTGCTAGTTATTGTACTTAGGATTATTCATGAAACCCTAATGTAGTTTTCTATCTTCTTTGGTTTGAATCTTGTAATCTTCTCAAGACATGATCCTATGAATTTGCTTTTTATTGTTAATAGAGTTGAGGGAATATAGTTCCTTGACGTATTTTCAGTCCTACATGATTTCTGTGATTGATTGTAGAGATTCATAGGATGGTTTTCATGTGGTTTTTGGTTTACCTTTGAGATAGTCTATGCTACGTGAAGATAAGTCATGCTAAAGTCATTAGGAGTAGAATAATTTAATGTAATCGTAGGAACTAAGATGATTTATGCTAAACAAAGATAGATTATGCCGTTGGAAACATAAACCTTATTTTAGGGATTCATGTAAGCTTAAGAAGCTGTGGATTCATAATGTTTAGAGAAGGAAACAAGAGGATAACTAGAGAAGATTGAATGCGAAACTAGGCTGGATTGGGTAATACCTAAGTCACTTATCCATTGATTCAAATTGATCAATATTTTATCTCTTTTCTTTATTAGTTTAGATAACTCTATCCTATCTTTGATCCTTTTGCTTAGTTTTAGGGTTTTGAGAATTGATTTTGATTTCCAACGTTTTCCCTGAGGATCGATTCCGAACTTCACCGCTATATCTACCTAGTAGTTTAGTGATTGAACAAGGATATAAATTTAATATTTGATTGAGTTTACAACGTTTTAACGACAACGTTTGTGAGCGATCAGACCGCTAGACGATGTCTGGACCGATGAGTGGTGCATGTGCAACCTTTGTCCAATGCACTGGGGAACGACACGGCCTACTGTATAACGCCTCAAAAGGTGCTACTCTAAGATTGGACTGGTAGCTGTTGTTGTAGGCAAACTCCACCAAGGAAATGTGCTCCTTTGAGCTGTCTCTGGCATCGAGGACACATGCTCTCAGCATGTCCTCTAAGATTTTGATCGTCGGCTCTGACTGCCTGTCCGCATAGGCAGGAAGTGCGCCGATTTGGTCAATCGATCAATGATGACCCAAATAGCGTCATTCCCCCTAGGAGATCTCGGTAGCTCGGTCACGAAGTCCATCGTGATGTGCTCTTACTTCCACTCAGCCAGTGGAAGGGGCTGAAGTAACCCTGGAGTTTGCTGGTACTCTGCCTTGACCTTCTGACATATAAGGCTGCATGATACGAACGCCATCACTGCCCTTTTCATCCCGCACCACCAAAACTATCGCCGCAGGTCCCAGTACGTCTTGGTGCCCTCGGGATGAATCGCAAAATGAGAGTGATGGAACTCTCCTAGGATGTCATCTCGCAGAACTGGATATGCCGGAACCGCTACTATGTCTCTGAATCGTAGCCATCCGTCTGACGATACTGTCCATTCCCCGTCTGTACCCTCCGTTCCTGCTGATATGCGCAACTCCTCGAGCTCTACATCACTGTGTTGCGCCTCTATCACTCTGGCTAGAACTGTTGGCATACTCTGCACTATGTAGAGGAAGCTGTTGAATCCCTGATCCTCAAACTCGAGCCCCAACTAGCCCGCTGTCTCCAATGCCTGCCACTGCCACGCAGATAACCCTGCCACTGCTACTCTAGTGTCTCTCACCTATCTACTCAGCGCGTATTGATGATGATGCATAATGTTATATTTTTATCCCTTAATACTTAGTCTCCTGTGCTTACTTGGTACCTAAATACACTCATTATTCTTATATTTTGATTTAGGATGCAAATGAAGTCCTTAAGTCGAAATGGAGCTGAAAAGAGTATATGTGTCAAATTTAAAGATTAATCTGTACCTGCTGATGAAGAACCAGATGATGTGTCATATATGGTTGGAAATCTCTTGAAGTCTAAATTCTGGCGAATTTTACAGTTCGTGATTTGGAGCTTCATAGAGAAAGTTACAGTGCTTTTACTACAACCAACGCAGGGCAGAACATAAGAAGAATATGCAGAGAAAAAGAAGATCGATCCTCTTTCCAAAAGAGATCAATCCCTTATGCACCCAGAGATGAAAAAGACCCACGGTCGATCGCCAGATCGACCGCCACATCGACCGTCAGCCTCTGTCAAAAATATACGCTCTCACGGACGATGCGAGGATCGACCGTGAGGAGAAAGTTAAAATCCGGAATAAAGAGATCGACCCCCTTTGGAAAGGGATCGATCCGAACCTGGAAGCGCCAGTCATCCGTAGAAAGAATATCGATCCCTTTTGAAAGGAGATCGATCTTGGTTGGGCAAAATCCAGATCTTGAGTTCACGGAAGAAAGAAGATCGATCTCTTTTAAAGGTGGATCGATCCCTTTTGGTTCTGCGGGAAAGATCAAGGGCTGAGATCTAATCCGAGTTAGGGTTTCATAAAAGCCTATAAATAGACTTCTTTGGGAGAATATGGGGGGGATTTGGAGACACTTTTGGCTGCTCTTTTCTATCTCTTTTATATTTCTAGGGTTTTTCTTTCTTCTTTAAAAAGGATTGGATTGTTCTTGATGGCTTTGCGTGGCTAAACCTTAATTCTTGGTCGGGGAGACTGAAACCTCGGAATTAATGAAACTGTGAGATCTAATCTATTTTTATTGTTCAGTTTATACTTGAGTATTGGGTGTTTTTCTGTGATTAAATCTTCATGATTGTCTTGTCTAATTGCTAGGAGGCCTACTAGTTTATTATTCATTACGATCTAATGCTAGGTTGGATATCAAATCCGTAATTGTTTGATCCCTCTAATCTGCGAAGCAACTAGGATCTATTGATTTACTGCGTTTCAGAGATTAATAGATCTTAAGAAGAATATTCGACTAGATTAAATGCAACCGCTTGTGCTTGTGTTGTTTAGCTTCATCGATCTCCCTATTCTTAACGCTGTTACTAGATTAAATATACAACGCTTGTCTTAGGTTGTTTAGTAGTTAGGGTTGATTACATCGCTTGTTTCTAATCAACTATGATCGCGGAGAGATTCGAATTTCATTCGAACGGTGAATATTTATGGTATGAATTGATTGATACTTGCATCTATGATCAGTTATAAGGATTTCGATGGTGGATGTTGACTCAGACCAAGGTTTGTTCTCTTGATTTAATTCAATTCTTCGCTTTAAATTATTTCTTTACTGTTTTCCTCACGTTTAAAACCCCCCATCTTTGTTCACTAAGCCCAAAACTAGGCTAAACACTCTTCGTGGGATCGACTCGTACTCGCACTACGCACTACTAGATTTATCTTAAGGAGTATTGGTTTTATTTTTGAGTGCCTATGACAGCACATCACGTACGCTACGATGTTTATCTTACCCGGGTGGTAATGCAACTCGAAGTCGTAGGCCTCCTGTCACGCCCCGACCCGCGAAAGCCCAACCGGGCCGGCGACGCGAACCGGAACCTAACTAAATGCGAAAATAATTGCGAGGGGTTTCCCCCAACTGACTGATTTCACTAAACAATTCATAAGCACCCCTGAATATTACAATAAATTTAAAACCTCAACAGATATAATATAATAATCCAAAACCTCAAAGGGGTTACAAGAGTTGATACATCATACTCCCGTAGGAGACAAACTATAACAAAAGTGTAGAATGATAATCACCGATCC
Source organism: Narthecium ossifragum (assembly GCA_963920575.1). NCBI lineage: Eukaryota > Viridiplantae > Streptophyta > Magnoliopsida > Dioscoreales > Nartheciaceae > Narthecium > Narthecium ossifragum. The sequence continues at coordinate 17,620,607 of OY986964.1, read as the reverse complement.
TCAGACCCCGCCAGACGCCGCCGCGCCACCAAACACCTGCCCGGTAGGGGCTACTGAAGAAGAGCTGGCGCCTGCACCTGCAAAACGCAGCCCGGGTATGAGTGAGCATAAAGCTCAGTAGGGTTCTACACTACGTCACACAGAAGGAAGGGGAACGCAAGAGTGTCGCCCTCAAGTAAGACCTGGGTGTATACAGGGGTCCCATAACCCCACCGCGTGTCCCTGAGGCCCAGGGGTAGCACTCAGTAGCAGGAACAACACTGGCGATGCACAACTGCAGGGAGCAACACTGCAGGCGGGAAAAAGGCACCGCTGAGTAGACAACTCCTCTACCCCAGGGTCAGCACAGTGGGACACCGGCTACACCTCAGCATCTGACTCAAGGCCGACACGACCTCTATAATCATCAAGCAACATGTGTACCAGTCATCTAAGCCTATCATTAAGTTTGACTGGACACCACAATTCGAACCGAGTCCTAACTACCCAACCCCGGTCCTAGGGCTAAATCCGAGCTTCCAGCCTCGGGACGGCGATCCACAAATCACCCACGCCCTAGCCTTATGCAACTAATGCACAACAGAGAATGCATGCTATGAACATACACAAGGAAGAGAAATAGGCATGCAACAGTATGACAAGGCAGCATATAAGTCCAACCGGATCGCTGCAACGGTACTACAAACCGCTGTCAACCGATTCGCAGCGGGTCCCGGCATTACGACGGTACCACGACCGTCAACCGCGGACTCCTGTAACGGGAAGCAACCCCAAAAACTTCGATGAACAGTAAAAATATAATATTATAATCCGAGCTTATAGTATTATATTCAAAACACCAAAACATTCTCTACAAGCAACCAGTTGACCCCGTCGATCCGACATCTAAACGACGTCGGATTCAAGATCCAACTTAGACACTAATAGATCTATATTCCAAGATCAACATATCCAAAATCTAGAAACATCCAACGGCTGGATTAACGGGAAAACACTAATCAAAACCGCTAATCAAAACTAACTTACCAATGCTTGCTGCAACGCAGCCCTCCAGAACTCAATTCATAACAATTCGTAGAGAAATCAGAAAAATACAAAATAAGCTGGAATGCAAAGCTAACTAAGAGATCTACAACTTTTATTCTCATAAAAACCCAAGATCATGCACGTACAAGCCGGAAAACGCGCCGCAAGCCGGCTGTTCTTCAAGAACAGCAGAAAACCGGAAAATCCGAGGTTAATCATGCATAAATCCTACTAAAATATTATCCAAAGATCATGAAACTTATATCAGAAATTATACTAGGCAACATGCATCCAACAACACAATTTCATCAAGATCTAACGGCTAGATTTAACGAAACCCATTAAACACTCTCGTAGGTAGAAAAACCTACCGAAACCGCTAATTCCTTGGTTGATTGCTCGCTAACCAGCTGCTAACCAAGCTCCAACCCACGTCAGTGATCGTCCTCACATCACCACGATTCCAATGAGTATTCAAGCTCCCAATATGGTGGTCGGAGGAGGGAGAACAGCAACGAAGGAGATGGCTGCCGGGAAGAACAAAGGAAACGGGGCACTGCGGGAAGAAGAGAAAGAAAGGAAGAAGAAGAAAAGGAAGAAGAGAAGGAGATAGAAGGGGAAGGTCGGGGAAGGTGGGGAAAAATGGAAGGAGAGGTCCTCTCCTCTGACAACGGAGAGCGACGGCCATGCCGGCCGTCCTCGCCGCTCAACTGCCCAACTGCTCTGCTCACGAGTCCGATCGATCGCTCCTAGGAGTGATCGATCGCTCAAGGGCCATAAGCTGCCCAAAAGCAATTTTCAGCGTGCCCGAGCGGGGATCTTCCGATCCCGGGTCCACCTAACCATTCTAATCAAGCACTAACACAAACAAGGTCAGTGTGTGTACACGCGGGTGTGAAACAAACCAACAAGGCGCAATTTACCAAATTGCTCTTGCGGTCCACAACGAGCCACGGGCCCGACCCAGGCGGTCGACCCAGGAATGGAGGGACAGGTCCTCACACCTCCACTAGCTCCATCCAGCGTCATTGCCTCAGGTTGAGGTCACGTTGGGTGAAAACGTGTCTCAAACTCTTATGGTCCAAGAAGACAAAGAACTTCTCGCCATAGAGATAATGCAGCTAGTTCTTCAGAGCGAAGACCACTACTGCTAGCTCCAAGTCATGGGTCGGGTAGTTCTTCTCATGGTTCTTCAGCTGACGAGAACCATAGGCAATTACGTTTCCCTCCTATATGAGGACACACCCCAAACCCTCACCGCTAACGTTGTAGTAGACACTGTAACCCATGCCTCGCTCGGGGACGATGAGCACCGGCACACTTGTCAACCTCATCCTCAAGTCCACAAAGGGTCGCTCACAAGCATCATCCCACATGAACGGGACAGCCTTCTAAGTCAGTCTGGCTATCGGTGCAAAAACTCTGGAGAAGTCCCGCACGAACCGTTTATAGTATCCCACTAGGCCTAGGAAGCTGTGGACCTCGAACACTATCCTCGGTCTCTGCCACTGTACCACTGCCTCGACCTTCACTGGGTCAACTAAGATCCCTGCAGCCGATACCACGTGTCCATGGAATCCCACCTGTGCAAGTCAGAACTCACACTTGGAAGCTTGGGCATATAGCCGATGCACCCGAATTAACTGCAACACTATCGCCAAATGTCGCCCGTGCTCCTCTGACTGAGAGTAGATCAGAATGTCATCGACGAACACCACCACGAACTGGTCTAGGAACGGCCTGAAAATCCTCTGCATCAGATCCGTGAACTCTGTTGGTGTGTTCGTCAACCCAAATGGCATCATGATGAACTCGTACAGGCCGTACCGAGTCCGAAAAGTCATCTTTGGGATGTCGTAATCTCGAACCCTCAACTGGCGGTAGCCTGTGTGATGGTCGATCTTCGAGAAGATTGGAGATCCTCGCAACTAGTTGAACAAGTCGTCGATCCGCGGCATCGGATACCTGTTCTTCACTGTCACTCTATTGAGTCGCATGTAGTCTATGCAAAGTCGAAGGGTACCGTCTTTCTTCTTTGCGAACAGCCCTGGCACCCCCAGAGAGACATGCTGGGACGAATGAAGCCTCTGCTGGTTAGCTCGTCCAACTGAGTCCTCAACCCGCTCTGCTCTGCTGGTGCCATCCTGAAAGCTGGGAGAGAGATCGGTGCGGTACTTGGTACTAGGTCGATCTCAAAATCAACCTCTCTTGATGGTGGAAGCCCTGGTAACACCTCGGGGAACACGTCTGCAAAGTCGCACACTATCCTGGGAAACCTGCTCTGCGGCACTCTCTCGGAAACAAACAGGGACAAGCTGGGCAACAAGCCTGAAAGGTCGCTGCCACGCCTTCCCACACCGCAAGCAAAGGAATCGGCTGAAAATCGATCCCCCAACAACAAAAACTGTGTCCCATAGGGTGTCCAAGCAACCACCCTCCGGCGACCACAATCGATGACGGCCCGGTATGCTGCTAACCATCCATACCGAGTATCACGTCAAAACCGGTCAAGTCTAGCATCTGCAAGTCTAGACAGACACGGAGCCCTCCAACCTCCAAGGAACAATATCGACAGACCCGGTCTACCCTTACTGACCCGCCGATCGGGGAGTCCACTGACTGTGCCACCTCTAGCCAACTCGTCTATAATCCTAGCGATGCCACACACATGCTGGCAATCTAGGAATGAGACACTCTGGAATCTATCACCACATCTACTAAAGAACTAGAAAACTGAAACATACCTCGTAGTACTGATGGCTCTGCTGCTGCCTGCTGGTAGTGATGGTACTGCGGTGGCAGCTAGTACAACTGAACGGTGTCCGGCTGCTCACGCGTTAGGAGGGAAAACACACACCCTCGCTGGCCGCCTCCACCTCTGGAGCGACTCGGTCCAGCCTCTGCTCCGTGCCCACCATTGCTCCCCTGCCAAGCACTGGACCGTCCGCTTCTATTGCTCTGCGGCATAGCGCCATGCGCTTCTCGGAGGTGACATGCTCTACGGAAGTGTCCCAGCTGCCCGCACTGGAAGTACGTGACTGACGCGCTATCAGGCTACTGACCCTACCCTCCCCCTGACGGAGCCTGCCCAGATGGCCTAGCTACCAGGAGAAACTGGCCCGCTAGACTCGGCAACTGCGGCTGAAACTACTGTGGGCGCTGCGAATGCTGCTGGAAGGGTCGCAGGCGCCGCTGCTGGAAGGGTCGCGGGCGTCGCCGTTGCCGTTTGCCGAATCCCCTCTGACCTGGGGTCTCTGCGGTGTGCCGGCAGAGGATGCCGGTGGAACTTCCCGGCACCTTTCGTCCTGCGACTGCGCCTCCGCTACTAAGGCGCAGTTCAGAACTGCTGCCTATGTCTGGAAGCGGTGGGAGCAAATCTGTCATCTGATCTCTGACTGAAGTCCCCACTCGAACTACCATGCCCTGGCTGTCGGATCTGCTGCCACTGCCCCCACAAAATGGACCAGATGTGTGAACTGGGTGGCATACTGCTGAACAGAGCGAGTACCCTGCAGAAGGGACTAGTACTTGTGGGATAGAGCGTCACGTGTACTCTCTAGGAAGTACGCGTCCAAGAACAACGCCCTGAACTCCTCCTATAGCTCCTCCACTCCGTCACCGATGTGTTGGGCGGTGCACCACCAGTCAAGGGCGCCCCCGTCGAACCGAAACGCCATGACAGTGACCCGGATCTGGTCATCCTCGACGAAGAGAGCATCCAGGACGCGCATGACTCCCCTGAGCTAGCCGTCCACTGTATTCGGATCTCCAGTCTCACCTCTGAACCTAGGCGGGTTCAGCCGCTGGAAATCCATCATGACCGCCGCTACGGCCAGCCTGTCGACAGGAACAAGGACCCTCTCCTCGGCGAGAAAGGTCTCCTCCTGTGCGATCGAAACCGTCACAGGTGATGGTGTAGTTTGCCTAGCTCGGACCTCACTGACTAGTGCCACCCCATCTGGTTGGGCGGGTCGACCAGGTCATGCCCCACCCCAACCAAGAACTGGAGGCTGGCCTCGAGCTCCCGGCATCTGAGCAATCACCAATGACAAACGAGGGTCCACAGTGAAAAAGCGAAAAGCATAACACATCACAAAAGAGCAGGCACTGATGTTCTAGACATAGAACTATCCCATCCGATGCTCAATCTCAACCGAATCCTGATCCTAACCGTGGGATCTACAATCGGGACGGGCGACGCGGACGAGAACCTAACTAATTGCGGAATAATTTTGGCGAGGGTTCCTTCTAGCTTATTGGTTTCCCTAAACATTTCATAAGCACCCTTATTTAACAATAATTCCAAACCTCAAGAATAAAACAAAGCTATATTTAAATCCTCAAAAGGGTTTACATTCATATACATCACACTCCCGTAGGAGGCTATCGAAACAGAAAGGGTATAGATGACGATCTTCGCTCCTCAAGCATCGCCAGACGCCGCCGCTCCACCAAACACCTGCCCGGTAGGGGCCACCGAAGAAGGTCTAACGCCTGTACCTGTAAAACGTAGCCCAGGTAGGAGTGAGTACTAAGCTTAGTAGGGTTCTACACTACGACACACAGAAATGAGGGAACACAATAGTGTCGCCCCCAAGCTAGGCCTTGGTGTGGTACGGGGTCCCATAACCCCACCAGTGTCTCTAGGTATCCAAGCATGCTCACCCTAACGAATTGGGCCCATCCCGGAAACAGCTAGTACAGCAGCAAGAAGACCTTGCTGGGCAAGACAAGTCTCTGCCGGGCTGGCACACCCTCTGCCCAAGGATGAAACGACGACACCGACTGCACCCTCAGCACCTGGCTCGAGGCCGACACGACCTCTAAACCTCAATCAACATGTAGTCAAGTCATCTAAGCCCATCATCGATATCGACTGAATACTACAATTCAACCTGGACCATCCTACCTGTCATGGTCCTAGAGCTAAATCTGAGCTACCTGAAAGCTCAGATCGGTGATCAACCCATCACCCACACCCTATCCTTATGCATCTAATGCGTAATAAAAAATGCATGCTATTATCATGCGTAGGTAAGATGTAAGCATGCAACAATATGATAAGATAACAAACAGGTCCAACTTGACTGCTGCAATGATACGAACGACCGCTGCCAGCCAATCCACAACGGGTCTCGGCATTATGACGGTACCGTGACCGTCAATCGTGAACCCCTGCAATAGGAAGCAACCTAGAAAACATAGATGAATATATAATATTATTTATTCATCAAGATCCCCTAATTAGAGGCTAAGCGACATCATCGATCCGACGTCCAAATGACATTGGATTCAAGATCCCACTTAGTGAAAACGTAGGTAAACATGCTGGGATCGACATATCAAAAACCGGGAAACATCCAACGGCCCGATTATCGAAAAAAGGCAAATCAAAAGCATTAACTTCACTAATTATCTCTAATTGCTGCAACGCAGCCCATCCGTAGGAAATTCGTAGTAATTCATAGGAAAATCAGACAATTATGAAACGGAATGGACCTGAGAGTAGACCCAAAGATCTACAACTCTCATGTTCATCATAAATCAATATCATGCATGTACAGACCAGAAAACACGCGGTAAGCCGACTGTTCTTCAAGAACAGCAAAACCGGGAACTCTGAGCTTAAACATGCTAAAAACTTACTAAAATCTCAATCAAATCGCATGAAACTCAAATCAGTAATCAAGCTAACCTAGATACACATAACAGCACCAAGAACACCCAGATCCACCGGCTAGATTAAGAGAAAACCCATATTAAACCCATATAGGAAGAAACCTACCAAACTACGCAAACATCGGCTGAATCCCCGCTATTTGACCACCAAACCGGCTTGAAACCAAGCCACGGATCTTCCTCACGCTGCCATGAATCTAACAAGCCCTCAAGCACTCAAAAAGATGGCCAGAGAAGGGAGAACAGAAGGGAAGAAAGGAGAAGGAAAAACCGGAAAAACAAAGTCTCGGCCTACTTATAGGCTCGAGTCCGAGACTGGGCCGAGTTAAGTCGGTTCACGTCCTTAGACGGACACATCAGCAGCGTCTGATACGAGTCGATTCGACTCGACCAACTGGACCCGAACCCAGAAGAGGAACCAAGCTGGTTCAGCCTCTTTCCTAGTTTGACTTGGACTTCCCAAGTTCAAACTAGAGTATTTAATTAGTATTTATCATTAGTCTTTTATTGAGTCCTAGTTGATTGTTAGGAATTAATTAAGAGTCCCTTTGAGTTAGGAAGTTGAGTTGAGTCAGAAACCTTATTACTTGCTAATCAAGCAAGGGGGTTTTTCTAGTGGATTAGGACTCTGTCAAGGTCTCTATAAAAGGACCTTAGTAGTTTGTATTAGGTTATGATGCATGAGATGAATGAAGAGTTATGAATTATTAGGAGTAGTTCATAAATTATCATAGGAGTAGAGATAATATAGCTTCCACCAGATATCTACCATAGATCCACCTTCTTCCCCGTCGGTCATCTTCTCCGCAGCCGGCACCGCCTCCACCAGTGTTTCTCTCTCCCCGTCACTTTCTCTCTCCGCCACGTCAGCGACCCCACCGCCACGTCAGCGCCACGTCACCCGCTACTGTTCATCTTCTTCCTCCTCTCTCCTCTATCCCGAAACCCTAGCTCACCGCTGTTCTCCCCTCTCCGGCCACCCCCGTCGCCACCTAAACCCGCCATCCTCTTCCCCTTGGCACCACGACTCCGGCCATACCCTCCATCGCCCGCGTCGTCGTCTCCGGCCTCTTCCCCCGGCAACCCGACCCTCATCCTCACCGCCATCAACCACGCCCGATCCCTATTCTACCTCCAAAACATCCCTAAAGCCTTCCTCGTCTCCCCACGACCCTTTCCCGACCATTTTCCCGACGTCCCAAGCCCCAGCCGAGCTCCCCGTCGTCCCCGACGCCGGTGAACCCAACCCCGCCGCCCTTGACCTCTAGATCCCGCCGATCTAGCCCACCTCCGACCAATCCACTCCGGTGGATCTCTTCCCCATCAACCCACGAACTTTCCTGCCACTACCCCGACCGCCGCCGCCGCCCCTACGCCGGCGATCTACTCCGGCGAACCACAGCTCTTGGATTAACCCGGTTCAGCCACTTCAATCAGGTTCAGCCCAATCAAGTCCGGTTCAGCCAAGCCAAGCCACTTAGCCCAATCAAGTCAAGCCTGACCCAATTCCTTGAGCTAGATTCGATCCAATTAGCCAAATCAGCCAGTTGGACTCAATCAAGCCCGATCAGACTCAATTCTGATCGATTGGAGCAGTAGAGACCCATTACGAGAGGATCACGAGTAGACCGCTCGTAACAACTTGGTATCAGAGCTCCGTTCCACCGACTGTGCGGTTCAAAACCTTCTGGAAATTTCGCCACCATGTACGGAGTACCCCAGGAAAGTTTGGAGCAGCAATTCAAGATTATGCAGTCCCAGTTGAAGCTCTGTTCAACTTTGATGGAGCGCCAGAGCAGAGAATTGGAGCGGATTTCCAATAGTTGGTCGAGAATAACTCAGACTTCGAGTCAGACCCCTACTGCAACTCAGATTACGGAACCTGACCCCGAGCCAACTCGGATTAGGACTCCGACTGAGACTCCTCCTGCAACTCCGAGAGCAACCACAATTGTAACTCTGAGTTTAACTACGCCAGATCCGGGTGAACACCTTCTACAACCTTCCCCAGATTTTTCTGGAATTTTACCTAATTTTGCAGATTTTTCCCGGGATTTTCTCTCTCCTCCCGGATTGGCTCGAGCCGCGGCTCATCTCCTTCCCCGCGCACGGCTCGCCCCCGAGCCGACCCTTCGTCGTTCCGGCTCGTCACCCGCGCCGACGGCTCGTCCCCGAGCCGCCACCCCATCGCCGCCCTCCGACGCCATCCTCTCCACCTACTCACCGAGGAAGCGTCGGCGTCCTTCCCCGAAGCCACCATGGCCGACTAAGACCACGATTGAAGCCCGGATCGCCGGAATTCAACTCCGGCGAACTCCCCTGTTCCGGCCTCCTCCGATCCGCCACTTCCCGGGAATGATCTCAAGATTAAACCACCGGAGAAAGGTCCCAAGACCTTCACGAACTGTTTCCACCCATCCCCGGCTACCGATGAGCCCTCCTTCACCGCCGATCACCGGCGACGTTCTCCACTGCGCCGCCACCTTCAGATCCGGTGCATCCGAGGCCCAATCCGACGATCAGACCGTACGGATGGAACCCCCTCGTCCCTACGAAGCTTCCTGTGCCGTTGCCACTCTCCGACGAGCTCGTTTCGCCGTTGATCCAGCTCCGGCAGCTTCTCAGCCGTCCGATCAAGACTGCAACTTGATCCAGCCGTTTGATCTGCCTGATCTTTGATCCAGTGCTTCCGATCTTCGATCTAAACCTGATCCAAGAGTCCCCAGCAATCAGGACCATCCAGATCAACTCCAGGTGATCCAGATGCATCCTCAACCGTTGATCAAGCATTCAAAGGTTGATATGAGCCATCAAAGGAGCTACCATCCTTATTCAGATGTCTCCTTCAATCTGATCAGATCTGATTATGATGGTAACACCGGTTTGGCTCAACTGATTCAAGTCCAGATTGACACCGGTAGAGCTAACCAAGTCAGACAGGTTTGGACCAGAGTACGACTCAGCACAGCTGAAGATTCAACTTGGTTCAACCAACTTCTAGCCCAGACTAGTGCAGCAAAAGCATGGTCCAGCCATCTTCACTTCAGATTGGACCAAAGCCAGCTTGACCCAGATTCAAGCCAAGTCCATGCACAGTTGATCAGACCATGGAGATCAGATCCCATCCTATGGTCATGGGCAACTCTACTGATGGGACATGATGAGGATGAACCAGGAGAGCCATTGAAGATCATATTCCTGGAGCTACCTGAGCCGTCAGATCGACCACCAGATGCTCATCCATCACTGCCACTGCTACCCCTGGACCCGTCATGGGATCGACCTGGTTTCTCTCCATCGAGTCCAGAGCTACCAAAGGAAGTTGATTCGGTGCAGCCACATAGAGCCATCCTACCTGACTTAATTCTGGCCTTGAGGACAAGGCCAATTTTGAAGAAAGGGGGGATGATACGAGTCAATCCGACTCGACCAACTGGACCCGAACCCAGAAGAGGAACCAAGCTGGTTCAGCCTCTTTCCTAGTTTGACTTGGACTTCCCTAGTTCAAACTAGAGTATTTAATTAGTATTTATCATTAGTCTTTTATTGAGTCCTAGTTGATTGTTAGGAATTAATTAAGAGTCCCTTTGAGTTAGGAAGTTGAGTTGAGTCAGAAACCTTATTACTTGCTAATCAAGCAAGGGGGTTTTTCTAGTGGATTAGGACTCTGTCAAGGTCTCTATAAAAGGACCTTAGTAGTTTGTATTAGGTTATGATGCATGAGATGAATGAAGAGTTATGAATTATTAGGAGTAGTTCATAAATTATCATAGGAGTAGAGATAATATAGCTTCCACCAGATATCTACCATAGATCCACCTTCTTCCCCGTCGGTCATCTTCTCCGCAGCCGGCACCGCCTCCACCAGTGTTTCTCTCTCCCCGTCACTTTCTCTCTCCGCCACGTCAGCGACCCCACCGCCACGTCAGCGCCACGTCACCCGCTACTGTTCATCTTCTTCCTCCTCTCTCCTCTATCCCGAAACCCTAGCTCACCGCTGTTCTCCCCTCTCCGGCCACCCCCGTCGCCACCTAAACCCGCCATCCTCTTCCCCTTGGCACCACGACTCTGGCCATACCCTCCATCGCCCGCGTCGTCGTCTCCGGCCTCTTCCCCCGGCAACCCGACCCTCGTCCTCACCGCCATCAACCACGCCCGATCCCTATTCCACCTCCAAAACATCCCTAAAGCCTTCCTCGTCTCCCCATGACCCTTTCCCGACCATTTTCCCGACGTCCCAAGACCCAGCCGAGCTCCCCGTCGTCCCCGACGCCGGTGAACCCAACCCCGCTGCCCTTGACCTCTAGATCTCGCCGATCTAGCCCACCTCCGACCAATCCACTCTGGTGGATCTCTTCCCCATCAACCCACGAACTTTCCTGCCACTACCCCGACCGCCGCCGCCGCCCCTACGCCGGCGATCTACTCCGGCGAACCACAGCTCTTGGATCAACCCGGTTCAGCCACTTCAATCAGGTTCAGCCCAATCAAGTCCGGTTCAGCCAAGCCAAGCCACTTAGCCCAATCAAGTCAAGCCAGACCCAATTCCTTGAGCTAGATTCGATCAAATTAGCCAAATCAGCCAGTTGGACTCAATCAAGCCCGATCAGACTCAATTCTGATCGATTGGAGCAGTAGAGACCCATTATGAGAGGATCACGAGTAGACCGCTCGTAACAGCATCCTTATCTAGACAACCGACATAGGTCCTATCGATCGCTCCCAGGAGCGACGGATCGCCCACGGGCCGCTAGCTATCCTAAAAACAACCTTGCACGCGCCCTAGCGTGGATCTTTCGATCCAAAGGCCGCCTAGAAGTCTAGCAAACACATAAATCAAACAAAAGGGGCTGTGTGTGAACCACGTGAGTGTGAAACAAACTGACAAGGCGTAATTTACCAAATTGCCCTTGCGGTCCACAACGAGCTATGGGCCCGACCTAGACGGTCGACACTGGAGTAGAGGGATAAGTCCTCACACATCTTCTCTGACATGATTGATAAATTCATAGAAGTCTTCATGGATGATTTTTCTATTTTTGGAGATTCTTTTGAATCATGTTTAGATAATCTTTCTAAAGTTCTAGATCGCTGTGTTGAAACTAATTTAGTTTTGAGCTGGGAAAAGAGTCATTTTATGGTTCAAGAAGCAATTGTCATAGGTCAAATTGTGTCTAAACGTGGTATAGAGGTTGATAGGGCTAAAGTTGAGTTAATTGCCAAATTACCTCCACCTTCATCTGTGCATCAAATTCGCTCTTTTCTAGATCATGTTGGATTCTACCATCGATTCATCAAAGATTTTTCTCAAATTTCATGACTCTTTTGTGAATTACTGGCCAAAGATGCCCTATTTGTCTTCAGTGATGCATGTTTGACTGCTCTTAAGACCATTCATGATTTATTGTCTACCGCACCTATAGTTCATGCACCTGATTATTCTCTACGTTTCGAACTTATGTGTGATGCTTCTGATTCTGCCATAGGAGTTGTTTTAGGACAACGAGTAAACAAAATCCCACATGTGATTTATTATGCTAGTAGGACCCTCTCTGAATCTAAATTGAATTATACCACTACTGAGAAAGAATTATTAGCCGTAATATTTGCATTGGAAAAGTTCCGTCTCTACCTCCTAGGTTCCAAAATCCTTATCTATACTGATCATGCCGCTCTGCAATATCTTTTAGCTAAAAAGGATGGCAAACCTAGACTGATTCGATGGATCTTGCTTTTGCAAGAATTTGATCTAGAGATTAGGGATAAGATAGGCTCAGAAATTGTAGTTGCTGATCACTTGTCTCGCCTTCCTTTGGAACATATCCTTGATAACACTCATTTTAATGCTTCCTTTCCTGATGAGCATCTCTTTCAGATGACTCGACTTTCACAGCCTTGGTATGCACATATACTGAATTATCTTGTTTCAAGCAAGCTTCCCGATTTATGGTCTAAAAATACTAAAGATAGATTTTTTTCTCAGATTAAATATTATATATGGAAAGACCCTGAATTATTTAAGCGTTGTTCGAACAAAGTAATTAGATGATGTGTGCTTCAGTCAGAAGTTCATGATATTCTCATTTTTTGTCATACACATGCATGTTGTGGTCATTGTTCAGGAAAGAAAACTGCTACAAAAATCTGCAAAGTGGATTTTATTGGCCTACAATTTTTAAGAATTTTCATAATTTTTGCCAATCTTGCATTCGATGTCAGAAAACTGGAAATATCTCTTGTAGGAATGAGATGCCTTAGACTCTGATTTTAGTTGCTGATATTTTTGATATCTGGGGTATTAATTTTGTGGGACCCTTTCCACCTTCCTTTGGATTTCAGTATATCCTTCTAGCTATTGACTATGTATTTAAATGGGTAGAAGCTATAACAACCAAATCGAATGATCATAAAGTCATGATTAAATTTCTTCCAAGCAACATCTTTTCTCAATTTGGTTGTCCTTGTGCAATTATTAGCGATGGTGTTTCTCATTTTAATAATCAGCACTTTGCATCTCTTCTTAGAAAATACTCTATCACACATAAGGTAGCCACTCGCTATCATCCTCGGACAAGGGTCAGGTAGAACTTTCTTGTCGCGCCCCGACCCACGTAGGCCCAACCGGGCCGGGCGACGCGAACCGGAACTTAACCTACTGCGGAAATTTGGCGAGGTTTCCCTCTAATCGTAGTGGTTACCCTAATAAGCATAATCATCCTGTGTTATATAACGATTATAAAGCTCAACACACAAAGCTGGAATATAGTACAAATCCTCAAACAGGGAATGTTATACAAAATTTGCTCCCGTAGGAGACTATCTAACCAAGGTGTACACGGACAGATCACAGCTCCTCAAGCTCCGCCAGACACCGCCACGTCACCGAACACCTGCCCGGTAGGGGCGACCGAAGAAGAGTTAGCGCCAGCACCTGCAAAACGCAGCCCGGGTAGGAGTGAGCACTAAGCTCAGCAGGGACACTACACTACGACACTCACAAAGGAAGGGAACACAACAGTGTCGTCCCCAAGCAAAGCCTAGGTGTATCACAGGGGTCCCATAACCCCACCGAATACCCCTGAGTGCCCCAGTCATGGTCTCCCATCGAACTGGTCACATGCTGGGTCACACTCAGTAAGGCAGGAAACGGCACTGCCAACTCACGACAGGATCCTGGGCACTGTCGGCGGATAGCACCGCTGGGTAGTCACACCCAAGAGTCAAGAAGGATTGAGTACCGGCTACACTTGGACTTGGCTCAAGGCCGACACGACCTCTAAACATCAAGCACAACAGTATTCATGTCCAACTAACCCTATCATCGAAGAGACTGAATACTACAAATCGAGTCCTGGACCAAGCTACCCGTAACGGTCCTAAGAGATAAATCCGGGCTACCCGAAAGCCCTGGATCGGCAACGCCCTAAATAGATGCAACTAGTGCACAACACAATGCATGCTATGAACATGCGCAGAATAAAACATGTAAGCATGCAACAGGATGTGATGATATATCAAAGAAGGTCTGGGCACGGCACCCTGCCGGCCCGGGTAGTGAACAGGTAAAGTAAGGTCTAGGGAACTGCTGCAGTGGTACCGCCACCAGCTGCTAGCAGTTCACCACAACACCTGCACCGGGAAACAGCCCCGCAAACAACAGCTTACAGATATAGCAGATAAGGCCCTCGGCGCACGCCGGCATGCAAGGCTATGGAAAGCTGTAGGGCTACCCGCCCGTTTATTCTAAACATCCCGGGAGTCATCACTCTCCCGGTTCACCACTGCCCTATTATAGGGCTAACATGCTTAATCATATGTACAAGATATCAAGACAGTAAGGAAAACTGTCATACAAAGCCCCGCGGGCAAAACCCACTTAAAACACCCTTCAGCCACTAAAGGATCGATCCTTCTCATCAAGAGGATCGATCCCCTCAGTACTTAGGGAAAACTCGTCTCTGTGAACCAAAGAGATCGATCCTTCTCATCAAGAGGATCGATCCTCTTGTAACCAGAGACCCGTCGTCCCCCAGCCACCAAAGGATCGATCTCTCCCTCCAGGAGGATCGATCCCGCACGGGCTGGGCATGACTCACCAAAGGGGATCGATCCTTCCTCAAAGAGGATCGATCCCGATGGGTTCTCCGACGTACTTCCGGCGAGGAATACCGCCGGAAAACTCATCCAAACTTCATGAAACTCTGGGATCTGATAGATCAGAACCCCACGAGTCTAAAACCGGCAAAAACACAGAAAACCAACAACTATATATGCAGATCTAAGCAATAAACCACAGATCAAACCGGAAAACTCAAAACCCCGAAGAGAGATGTCGGTAGGATCCCTACCGGAGCAAACGCAGCTTAAATCCAAGCAGCTAGGCCTTGGATCGTCCTCAACGCCTTCGAAAATCCCAAGATCCGAGCTCAAATCGCCGGATTTTCAAAAGGATTTCAAGGAAGAAGGTTCGTCTGCTTTATAGGCAAACGAACCGACCTATGAAGGATCGATCCTTACCCAAGGAAGGATCGATCACCTCATGACGATCTCACTTGACTTTCTGGCACAAGAGGATCGAACTCTTAGCTAGAGAGGATCGATCCTTTTTGTGCTGAAAGCTAAACTTAGGCGAGAAATTCAAGCCTAAGTCCGGATCTTTCGATCCCGGGTTCCACTAACCATTCTAAGCAAACATTACCACAAACATGGTCAGTGTGTGTACAAGCGCGAGTGTGGAACTAGCCGACAAGGTGCAATTTACCAAATTGCCCTTGCGGTCCACAGCGAGCCACAGGAGGGGAGGGACGGGTCCTCACATTTCTAATAGGGAAAAAAGCGCATATTAGAGAAAACTGTTCGTGTTGATCGCTAGATGATGCACTGTGGGCTTATAGGATGCCTTATAAAACACCTATTGGTATGTCCCCATATCAATTACTATTTGGCAAACCTTGTTATTTGCCCGTAGAATTAGAATATCGAGCTATGTGGGCAATTAAAAAGCTAAAAACTGATACTAATGCCATAACAACACATAGAAAGCTGAGTTTATGTGAACTTGAGGAAATTTGCAATGAAGCCTATTTGAATTCCAAAATATATAAAGAAAAAACTAAAGCGTTCCATGACAAACATATTTCAAGGAGAACTTTTGATGTCGGGCAAAAAGTTTGGTTTTTCAATGCTAAATTGTGTCTTATATCAGGAAAATTACGTTCTAGATAGTCATAGCCGTTTATTATAAATAGAGTATTTCCACATGGCGCTATAGAAATTCGACATCCACACACAAATGAAATATTTACTGTTAATGGTCATAGATTAAAACATTATGTGCAGGACATTGTTCACGACGATTTTATTTAGTCTGTTGAATTGAATTGACGGACCATTGCATCATCCATGAGCTTCTGTCACGAAAAAGGGTTCTCAGGGGTGATGCGACAATCAACCGTCGCTTCATCAAACAAATCCTTTCGTTCGCGGTCGATCGGTCGATCGACCGTCACGTTATTTTCCCAAGATCAGCCACTCCCACGGTCGATCGTCGGATCGACCGCCGATGATATTTTTCTGCTCGATCGGATCTACCATCGGATTTCAATCTACTCCTACTCGTTTGCCTACTTTAACTCCAATTTTAGTTCATACTCTATTTAAATCCGCTCGTTCCTGACATTCGATCTCATCTCTTGTGCTTCGATTTCTCTATCGATCGACCTGCGCTCCTGCGCTGCTCCTTCGGCTGTTTCCTCTCCGCGACCAACCCAATCGCCTCCTCCACCACCCAATCCACCGCCTTCCTCAATCCTTTCCTCTTCCACCTTTCCGGTCTCATCCTTTACTCTCCATGGATTTTAATTCTTCCAACACTGGTGTGCTCGGTCGTTTCCGCCCGAGCCCTCAGTCTATTCCTCTACCGTACCCTGCGATAAGTTTCCACTCAATCCTTCACAGACACGCATCACACCCCTCGTCAGGCCCAGCCAAATCACTAAATTTTGATATGTCTCGATCGAGTCAATCCTCCTATTCTGATGATAGTCCACCCCATTCCCCGATGTCCGAATTCGCACCTGGATCTCCACTGTCACAGGGATCATGGTTCTCCTCAGACGATGACTCGATGAGCACTATCGATTTCCCGACGCTACCATCACCACCAACGGTCTTGTGTTTTCCATCTAGGGTAATTTCTGAATTCTCTGCACCTGTTGGTTCATCTGATACCTATCCCACTGGTGTTGAGTTCGACGGGTTGTTACCTCCTACGGATTTGTTTGCCCCTATCGTATACGACATTCAGCATGCTCCAGACCTTGATGATCCCTGGGTATCTTTCCATAGTCCCAGCAGTTCAATGATTGTAGTGCTTCCACGTTCCCTCATTGATCTTGTTCTTCTGATGCCTCCTGATTCACCATATGCATCGGATGACCCTGACCGTCTGCCGACCCCGATGCCTAGTGACTATGATTTTGAGGAAGAAGACAACGAGGATGAGTTGGATGATGAATGAAGAGTTTTGCTGATTTTGTTTCTTTAGGACTATTTTAGTGGATTATTGCTTATCTAGGTTTTATGTTCTCATGGTGAGATGGCTTGTTGTAGTACTGCTAGTGTAGTGAGTTTTTATTTTGACTCATGTAGATAACTGATCATCAAAGTTTTAAGCTCAATAAATACAACAGATCTTCTGCTAAATAGCAACTTTTATACCTTTTTGCTATTTTTACTATATTTTCGATTCTATTCTATTTGATCTTTTGAAAAAGTATTTTTATGGCAGGTGTTCCTTTGGATTTCATTAAGGGGCAAATTATGCAAATCTTATATAGATCGATCAGGGGGTTATTCTTAAGTCTTTATATATGTCTCTCATATAACATGATGATTTTTATGATTATATTCTTTTAGTATCTTCTAGAGACATTACTTTATTCAGTGGCGATGTTTTCGTTGTATGGACGGTGTGGTGGTCCTAATGAGCGCGATGACTACACATGGCATGATATTATGATGATCTCTACCCATTATTCTTTGTTTTTATTTTTATGACTTAGTGTAATTGGGGACGATTACATTTAAGTTGGGGGGTAGATTCTAAGAATTTAATTCTTATTATTTTTAGAAAACTAAATATTATACATCCCTTGAATTATGTCAAAAGAATGAATTTATGATATGATTTGACAAAGATGCTTGTTTTAGAAATTTATTTTATGAATTATTCTGAAACTTATATGTCATATAAGGGATAGTAAATTTTTTCTTTGCATGACATTATTTCTATACTTTAATACTTTTACAATGATTTAAGGATAACTTGACATATCCTAATACACATGTTCACTTTCACATGTTTAAGAGTTGAGATTAGATTCTAAGAATGATACTATCTTAATATAAAAAAATACATGAGATTAGATTTATAGTTTTATATCATATCACAGAAAATACATGAACACATGCAATTATCTTAATATAAAAAAATGAATTTTCAACCTAGTAATCGGGCAGTCTGCCTAACTAGCGTGGTGTTCGCGTAAAATAGTTGAAATTCCTGCAAAAAAAAGGGTTTCATACTTAGTAACTGGGCAAGATGGCTAACAAGGTGTGTTGTTCGCGTAAAACAGCTGAAATTCCTGCAGAAAAAAAAGAAAAAGAAAAATGAATAAAAGCAGAGATTTCTATGTGACAGGTGGATAATATGTGCTTGTATAGGATTGTGATCTTGAATAGTTGAAGTGTTCAGGTATGATTGATACTCTGAAGCATGTGGAACCCTATTCACACACAGGAGTGTTAAAGTTATTTTTAATCATGATTAAATATGTTGAAGTATTGGAAATATGTTGTCACATGTAATTTACTAAAGTTTGGTTAATTGAGTGATTTTCATGATTGATGAGTTGATTTTAGCTCATAATATTTATTTACACGTGTATGCAAAGTTTTGTGATGTTTTGATTTAAAAATGATTTTTAATTGAATTTTAAAATTCATTTTCTGGGACTGACGGACGATCCATACTTTCTTACGGTCAACCGTGAGTACACTTTTGTTTTCAGATATCACGCTTGACGGTCGACTGACAACTTCTTTGGACCGACCTTGATATTTTCATTTTACACATATTGTGCGTGACGGTCAACCGCCTACTTCTTAGGGTCGACCGGCACAGATCATGTGACGACTTAAGTGAGGGCTTGTCAGTCATTTTCACGTCTCCCTTTATAAACCCCCCACCCGATCAAACATACATCTTCTCCTCTGGTTCGACCGTGCCCTAGCCCCTCTCCATCGACCGTAGCTCCTCTGGTTCGACCGCGCGCTACTCCTCTCCTCTCAAAACCGTAATCTAGCCACGCACCATGCCTTGTACCAAGAATGCCAGACATCCTCCACCCGAGGAACCAAGTCAAGCCGGGAAGAGGAAGCATGGAGTAGCAAAGAGAAAGGAAGGGACGAAGAAAACCATAGGTTCAGTCGGAGGGTCCTCATCCATTCCTTCATCTACTCCTTCCTACGATGATTACCTCTTCCTAGACAAGGATAGGTATATAACTCTTGGCCCGAGTTTAAGGATGCATTTGTGGTTTCGGGTAGAGTCCTTCAGTTTCCCATAGGAAAGGAACATGTAGTTGAAAATGTTTTCACTGATATGGGTTGGATGAAATTCTTAGAGATGCCCCAATATATGTATCCAGAAATGGTTCGATATTTTATTGCCACATTACTGAAGATATTGATGACGAAGGATTTGTGGTCATTAGTAGCTATGTTTATGGAAATGAAGTCAAGATTACTATAGAATGGTTAAATGAGATACTAAATGCACCAAATCAAGGGGAATGCACCTATTTTACATCGTATGAGGATCTCCCAAGATTTGATAGGGATAAACAAGGAAGAAAGGCAATCCTTAGACCTAGTCAAGTTGATAAAATTCCTATAGGATTAAATGATCTACACCAAAACTATACGGAGCTTGCCCACTTTCTAGGAACAAATCTTTTTTCTAAGCTTGGCCACCATGATCACTTGAAGCCCATTCATGCCTATGTTCTTTCATGCATGGTTAGGAAGAAGCCTCTAAACCTAGGTTATATCATTATCAAGGAGATGCTTAACCTTACGGCTAGGCAGTCACTACCTTTTGGAGGACTACTAACCAAAATTTTCCAAGCCCTTCCCCTCCACCTAGCCGTTGATGAAAGAAAACCTCTTTCTCAACCCTTCAATAAATCCACCTATAAAAGGATGATGACCGCCAAGCGAGCCTTAGGGCCTATTGTTCCTGATATTAGTAGTGATGAGGAAGGAGAGCATCAAGAAGAGCATGATGAGGAAAACTTAGGGGGAGAAGAACATGAGCCCAGATTTCAAGGTGAATCCTCCCATAGCCGAGCTTGTCTCACCACGACACAAAGACTTGATGAGCTAGAAGCAACATTGAAAAGGATGGAAGTCAATCAAGGTGACATCAAGACTTCCCAAGGAAAGATCATGGAAGATCAAGCGAAGATGTCCAAGCAACTTGAAGACATTTTTACCTACATCAAAAATGAATATCCATCTTCCACACCTTCAGTTAATTGATCCTAAATCCCCATCCATGTTACTTCTTTTTTATGATGCCAAAGGGGGAGAGAAGGTTGTGATGAATGTTGAAAACAATTGCCCTACATTTCATTTCATATTTTTTCTCTTGTATTTTGGAAAACATTGTTTTTGAAATGATGCTCTTGTAATCCAAAGTTTTCCAAATGTTTTTGAATGGAAGTGTTGTAATGCAAGTGTTGGAATCTTTTGAATGAAAGGCAATGTTGTTGGATAATGCTAAGATGTATTGGTACATAATTTTTGATCTCCAATATCCATATGAACTATTCCATGATAGTCTATATTCACTTTTTTTTAAAGAAGTGAACATACTAAAATCTAAGTTATCTTGTCATTATATCTTAAAAATTAACTTTTCCTATCTTTTTAGTGATATATGACTTGTGTGCATCCTTAGTAGGCAATTTAGAACTCTTTTTAAGAAAGGAATAGATGCATAGATTAAAGGGGAGCTTTAATATTTTATCATCACATTTAAAAGGGTTGTCATCATCAAAAAGGGGGAGATTGTTGATCCTAACCTTGTTTTGATGATGCCAATATACATTAAAAGATATAATATATGTTTAATATTTATTACCCCTTTAATTGGAAGTCTTAAATTCAATATTTGAATTATTATTGTGCTGACGAACGATGTATGGGTGGATACACCATACTCGGCAAAATGAACTGTTGGCTCACAGTCGATCGGAGCATCGATCCTGGGAAGCCATTTTCTTGAGAGAGCCTCACGGTCGATGCGATGGTTGATGGACCGGTCGACCGTGGAGTATGGATATTTTGGTTTTAAATGTTGTAAGCTCACGGATGATCGGGCGGACGATGCGGCGGTCGATCGTGGAATATGATGATGGAAATTAAAGGTGCGACGATCGATCGGAGCATCGACCTTGGAGCAAGCTTTTCCCAACAGAGGCCCACGGAGGATCCGATGGACGATGCGGCGGTCGACCGTGGAGTATGATGATGAAAACTGAAGAAGCGACGGTCGATCGGAGCATTGACCTTGTGAAGCATTTTTCACAACAGAGGCTCACGGTCAATCTGCCGATTGATGGGTGGATCGACCGCGGCTAAAAAAGGGTGAGTTTTTATACCTGACGGTCGATGTGGCTGACAATGCATGCCAGCAACGCACAGAGTAAAAAACTAGTCATTGGAGAGTTGCAGAGAGCCGTTGGACGTGCTTTTTGAGCTGGTTGAAGGCCAGATATAAGTAGTCTTTTGTTATAAGCTTGCCACAACTATTATTGATATTTTTTAGATCATTTGAGCAAGTCTAAGCAAGAGTTTAGTATGCATTTTGTGAGGACCCATTCCTCCAACCTGGTCCGACCGCGTTGGGTCGAGGGCTTGGCTTGGTTGGTTTTGGCCCGGTTGGCCTTGGGTTGCGATCAGTTGATCGCATCGCTGTTTTTGGACCACAAGGGCAATTTGGTAAAGTGTGCCTTGACGGTCGGTTTAAGACCCGCGTAGTGCACACACAGCCTTGATTGTTGTACGTGATTGAATAGATCCAGTAGGAGCGTTCGGGATCGACAGATCCGGACGAGATTGCGACGAGATCGCAATTTGAAGTCAAATCGGATCCAATCCGATCAATTGGCTCGTCTGAACCGGCTAAACCACTTAAGTGGCTTAACCCTTTCTTTTCTCTCTCCCTTTTCTTTTCTTTTCTTTCCTCTCTTTTCCTCTTTTCTTCCCCTGCTCTTCCCCGCGCCCAACCCGCTCTCTTCTTCTCCTCCGCTCGCGACCACACCGCCCGCCCCTCTCCCCTCTCCGGAGTTTCGCCACCCTTGCCGCCCACCACCTTCGTCCCTCCCGAGCTCTCCTCTCCTCTCTTCCCAGATCCCCTCCGGCTTCTCCCTCCTCTCCTTCTCCACCTTCCGGTCTCGTTTGAAGGGAGGCATCGGACGGCTCTCGGCGGTTCCCCGGCAAGCCAGGAACGGCGGCGACGACCCCCTTCTCCTTCCCTTTCTCTCTCCCGTGGATGTCACTTCCTTCTCCGGTGATGGCTGCGGATGTGGGAGGACCCCCGGCGGCGCTCCGACGAGCTGGAGACGGCGAAGGCGACAGAGGACGGCGGATTAGTGAGGATTGAGGCTTGGATTGGCGCTTAAGGCAGGGTTTCTACCTTGATCTTTAGGATATGCTAGATCTACGGTTTGTTTGTTGGATTAGTTGATTTCTATGCTCTAATTAGTCTCTTGATGCATGTTCTTCATCTGGAAGATGTTCTTAGGATTTGATTGTGATTTAATTGGGTTTTCTAAGCATTTATTCCCGGATTTTATAGTATCTCTGTTCTTCAATGAACAGTCGTGTTCAAGCTCGGTTTGTGAGCTGTGTGAGCATGATCTCGTGAAACTTTCAAGATGAAAGTTATAGATCATCGAGTTCTCTTTCGATTTCCGCTGGTTTCGTGATTTTTTGGATTTATATATCATTTTTGGTGATTTGTTTCTAAACTGCTGCGAAACAAAGATTAAGAAATTGATTAGTAAAATCTGAGGAAATTAGACTTCAATTAGACCTAATTCTTGGTCAGCATGTTTCTAGAATGTTAATCTATTTCTGCCTATGTTTAATTTGAAATCTGAAGTTGTTTGGATGTTGAATTGTAATGTTTTCGTCGCCTCTAACGATGGTTTACTATAGCAATCTGCGAATTTGCTTATTAGTGGACTTCTATGTTCTAATTAGTCCCTTGATGCATGCTTAGTAATTGATTGAAGCTTCATGCAATTTGATATGGGTTTTATCCGGATTTTTGGAAGGTTTTTGATGTGCTATCGCAGGCACTCAAAAATAAATCCAATACTCGTTAAAATAAATGTAGTAGTGCGAGTACGAGTCGATCCCACGAAGAGTGTTTAGCCTAGTTTTGTGCTAAGTGAACAAAGATGGGGGGTTTTAAACGTGAGGAAAACAGTAAAGAAATAATCTAAAGCGAAGGAACAAGTTGAATCAAGAGAACAAACCTTGGTCTGAGTCAACATCCACCATCGGAATCCAATAACTGATCATAGATGCAAGTATCAATCATTTTATACCATGAATATTCACCGTCCGAATTAAATTCGAAGCTCTCCTCGATCATAGTTAATTAGAAACAAGCGATCTAATCAACCCTAACTACTAGATAACCTAAGACAAGCGCAGTAGATTTAATCAAGTAGCAGCGTTAAGAATAGGGAGATCGATGAAGCTAAACAACACAAGCACAAGCGGTTGCATTTAATCTAGTTGAATATTCTTCCTAAGATCTAACAAGATCTGATCAGCAGTAAATTATTAGATCCTAGTTGCTTCGCAGATTAGAGGGATCAAACAATTCCGGATTTGATATCAAACCTAGCGGTAGATCACCACGAATAATAAACTAGTAGGCCTCCTAGCAATTAGACAAGGTAATCATGAAGATTTAATCTCAGAAGAACATCCAATACTCATGTATAAACTGAACAATAAAAATAAATTAGATCTCACAGTTTCATTGATTCCGAGGTTTCAGTCTCCTCGACCAAGGATCAAGATTTAGCCACGTAGGGCCATCAAGAACAATCCTCCAAAAGATTTCATAAAGCAAAAGAAAACCTAGAAAAAATATAAAGGAGGAGAAAGAGTAGCCAAAAGTGTCCAAGAATCCCCCCTCAAACCCTAGAAAGAGTCCTATTTATAGCCTCAATTGTATCCACCCTCGGATTAGATCACAATCGTTGATTTTTGTTACTGGGAAAGTCCGATCGATCGGACCTTGGATGCTGGATCGATCGGTCTCATTAAAATCTTCAACTTCTATTCACGCCCGAGCCCGATCGATCAGACTAAGGGAGTCGGATCAATCGATTTCGTAAAAATCCTTCGTCTCTGGCTCTTCCCGAGTTCGATCGATGGTCCGATCGATCGAACTATGTTCCTCTAAAAAGCATACGTTCTGTCACCCTTTTATTCCCAAGTCCGATCGATCGAACTTTAAGTGCTGGATCGATTGGTTGAGTAAAAATCTGCTGTTTTTGACTTTTTCCGAGTTCGATCGATCGAACCATTGGTGTCGGATCGATCGGACCCATAGGAGCGATGGAGGGATCGATTGGATGTGTTGTGGCCAAAAAATACATGTTCTGTCACGTTTCTGCATGGTCCGATCGATCGGACCCTGGGTGTTGGATCGATCGGACTGTTCAGCTTATTACTGTTCTGCGATCCAGACTGCGGCATCGGTATTGAAATTGCCGTAACTTCCTCTAGGAAACTCGGAATCACAAACCGTAAAATTCTCCAGACTCTAGACTTCAAGAGCTTTCCAACCATGTATGACACATACTCTGGTTCTTCATTAACAGGTACAGATAAATCTTTAAAGTTGATCCATGCACTCTTTTCAGCTTCTTTTCGACTTAAGGACTTCAATTGCATCCTAAATCAAAATATAAGAATAATGAGTGTATTTAGGAACTAAATAAGCATAGGAGACTAAGTATTAAGGGATAAAAATATAACATTATGCATTCTCATCAAATTCCCCCACACTTAGCTTTTGCTCGTCCTCGGGCAAAACTAAAATTCACTCTACTCAAGATATCAAGGTTGCAACGCCATCAACAAAGAACAATCAAGCTCTTCACAACTTATAACATATCATGAACAAACATTTTTAGACAACTTAAAAATCAATCAATAAGCATTTTCACTTGAAGATGAAGCAAAATAAATAAGTAGACCTCACGGAAATAAAGACTCAACTCTCATGTGTTTGAAGGGTATGTATTTCACTCAAATTCATTCCAATGAAAATGATCTACCATAAGCTTGCATATCTTCTCATTCTCCACCACTAGAATCACATGCATCACACAAATCATAAGGACTTCAAAAGGTTGTAATGGGGTCCAGGATTAAGGTGTGAAATATTAGGGAATGTAGCTCAAAAGCCAATGGAACTAATGGAGCAAAAATACATCAATAAGACATGTATAACCAATCACTCTATTCAACAACTTTCTTCAACTTGGCTTTAAAGTACTCAAACCAAATACCATTATCACATCGGCAAAGAGATTGCTCATAGGAATAATTTTTAACTGAAATAGTGAACAATCTTTTGCAAAAAACTTCCACCTTTGTAGAGATCATACATAAACATTCCCCTTTCTTGGAATATTAGGAGGATTCATAAACATATTTTGCAACATGAGAAACAATTTCCTCCTTCACTTTCTTTTCTTCTTTTTCTTTTTCTGATTTTTTTTTTCTTTTTTTTTTTTCAGAAACAACATACTCACAATTTGAGTATGAAAATAAACTCCACTTCACCAATCATAGCCATACCACAAATCCAACTACCCCCACACTTGAACTTTTGCACCCATACATGTCATAATGATGATCAATGCTCCACTAGTCCTATGACTTGGGTATTGGGATTATTTTTCAGGTTTAAAGCTTGCAATGTGGGTTAACAATGAAGTCAATAAAGCTCAAAGGTGTTTAGCAAAAGAGAAAATTAATTGTAAGGTAGGCTATTTGGCTTATGTAACTTATAACAAAGATGGCCTTAATCATGTTCATGTATACATGTGTCAATGTGACCTCGAATAGAATCAAAGCAAGTTCTAGAGAAACAAATCCATGGAAGAATATCTCTCATGAAAGAAAATAGTGAGACTGATATGAATGTGTCAGTCTAAAGGCTCAAAATCTCACTAGCTTTTGTCTACTCATTCAGTCACTACCAACTCAAGGAAAATAACTCAATTAATTAATTCTAAGTCGCAAAATTACTCATTCAATCATGTTATGAATATGTCAAGCTTAACTGGTTCTCGCTTATGGCAAATGCAACCTAGACCTCCTCCCCCACACTTGAAACTGACATTGTCCCCAAAGGAAGGTGGAATGCAAAGAAAAGCAAAAATAACTAAAATGGAAATGCGAAAATAAAAAGAGAAAGGAACGAGCTCCCCTTGGGTTGCCTCCCAAGCAGCGCCTTTGTTTATTGTCATTGGCTCGACTTCATGCTTGCTTCTTTAATCAGTATAAGTTGGCTCCTCAAGGTCCAATTTTTCCAATTTTTCTGTTGGAACGCCTTCATAGAAAGGTTTAAGTCGATGGCCATTCACCGTAAACATTTTGGAAGTGGCTAAACTTTGAATTTCAACTGCACCATGAGAAAAAACATTAGTAACAATAAAAGGTCCAATCCAACGAGAACGCAACTTACCTGGAAACAAATGTAAGCGTGATTGGTAAAGGAGAACTTTTTGACCAACTTTAAACTCCTTTCTAGAGATCATCTTATCATGCAAAGCTTTTGTCTTTTCCTTGTAAATCCTAGCGCTCTCATAGGCATCATTGTGAATTTCCTCTAATTCTTGCAGTTGCAACTTCCTGTGTTCTCCACTCTCATCCATGTTCATATTAAAGCTCATGATAGCCCAATAAGCTTTATGTTCTAACTCAACTGGAAGGTGACATGGTTTCCCAAATATCAAGCGATAAGGTGACATACCTATGGGTGTCTTATATGCAGTCCTATATGCCCACAACGCATCATCCAAACGCAAACTCCAATCTTTTCTATTTGGATTTACCGTCTTTTCAATGATGGACTTGATCTCTCGATTTGACACTTCCGCTTGTCCACTCGTTTGCGGATGATAGGCGGTTGACACCTTATGGGTCACATGGTACTTCCTTAGTAACGCCTCAACAGTTCGATTGCAAAAGTGAGTGCCTCGATCACTTATGAAAGCTCTTGGAATTCCAAACCTGGATAATATGTTAGACTTGATAAAATCTGCAACAACTTTAGAATCATCAGTCCTGGTAGCTTTAGCTCCTACCCATTTTGAAACATAATCCACAGCAAGTAGAATATAAATATAACCAAAAGATATAGGGAACGGACCCATGA
This sequence comes from Narthecium ossifragum, assembly GCA_963920575.1. Taxonomy (NCBI): domain Eukaryota; kingdom Viridiplantae; phylum Streptophyta; class Magnoliopsida; order Dioscoreales; family Nartheciaceae; genus Narthecium; species Narthecium ossifragum. The sequence goes on along the minus strand of OY986964.1, from coordinate 17,593,357 downwards.
AGTCGATGCCCCAAACATCGAAAATTTCGCAAAATAATATGGGGGTTTGTGGCATCTCATTCCTTTGGGATATATTTCCTGTCTTTTGACAATTCTCGCATGACTTACAAAGAGAGTATGAATCTCGAAATAAAAAAGGCCAATAGAAACCACATTCTAATACTTTTCTGGCCATTCTCTTAACTCCAAAGTGACCTCCACAAGCATAAGAATAACAAAAAGTGAGTATAGAAATAATTTCACTTTCAGGAACGCACCTTCTTATTACTTGATCTGCACAATGCTTCCATAAATATGGGTCATCCCACACATAATATTTAGCATCACTTTTAATCTTATCTCTTTGAGCCTTAGACAAATCAGAAGGTAATATATTAGTAACCAAATAATTCACAATATTTGCATACCAAGGTAATGTCACAGTTGCAGAAAACAATTGTTCATCAGGGAATGTTTCCTGTAGACGAAGTTTGTCCTCCACATGAACTAACCGACTCAGATGATCTGCAACTCGATTTTCTGTTCCTCTTTTGTCTTTTATCTCCAAATCAAATTCACTCAAGAGAAGTATCCATCGGATTAATGTCGGCTTTGCCTCCTTCTTCGTCATTAAATAACGAAGGGCTGCATGATCAGAATAAACAATGACTTTAGTACCAAGTAAATAAGAACGAAATTTTTCTAAAGCAAACACAATGGCTAAAAGTTCTTTTTCAGTTGTAGAATAATTTCTCTGGGCATCATCCAAAGTCTTGGAAGCATAGTAAATTGCATGAGAAGCTCTTCCAATCTTTTGACCCAAAACTGCGCCCACTGCATAATCACTCGCATCACACATTATCTCGAAAAGAACGCTCCAGTCTGGGGGTTGAATAATTGGAGTAGAAGTCAACAATTCCTTCAGCTTATCAAATGCCTTTTTGCATGCTTCATCGAACTCAAAAGCCTTGTCCTTTTGTAACAACGTGCACAACGGTAATGCTATTTTGGAGAAGTCCTTGATGAATCTTCGGTAAAAACCTGCATGTCCAAGAAAAGAACGAACTTTCCGCACACTAGTGGGATAAGGTAAAGATTGAATGACATCAACTTTAGCTTTATCAACCTCAATTCCTTTAGATGAAACAACATGACCCAAAACTATACCTTGTTCAACCATGAAATGACATTTCTCAGAATTTAACACGAGGCTAGTTTCTATGCATCTTTGGAGAACAAGTGTAAGGTTATGTAAACAATTATCAAAAGAGTTTGCATAAACTGTGAAATCATCCATAAAAACCTCTATGATCTGTTCAATATAATCTGAGAATATACTAACCATACACCTTTGGAAAGTAGCTGGGGCGTTGTAAAGGCCAAAAGGCATGCGACGATATGCAAAAGTTCCAAATGGGCATGTGAACGTCGTCTTTTCCTGATCTTCAGGGGCAATTGCAATCTGAAAATACCCTGAATAACCATCAAGAAAACAATAATAAGAATGACCAGCTAACCTTTCAAGCATATGATCAATAAAAGGTAAAGGAAAGTGGTCCTCGCGGGTTATAGCACTTAATTTTTTGTAATCAATACAAACCCTCCACCCATTTTGCACACGGGTGGGAACTAACTCATCTTTGTGATTTCTCACCATGGTTATTCCTGTCTTTTTAGGAACAACTTGAACTGGACTAACCCAAGTGCTATCCGAAATAGGATAGATCACTCCAACTTCAAGCAGTTTGAGGATCTCCTTCTTTACAACATCCATCATGGGCGGATTCAACCTTCTTTGTGGTTGGCGGGAAGGTTTCGCTCCCTCTTCAAGCAAGATACGATGCATACATGTACTTGGGCTGATTCCTTTGATGTCTGCAATTGTCCAACCAATAGCTGTCTTATGCTCCTTAAGAACCTGCACAAGTTTTTCTTCCTGTGGTGCACTAAGGTTATTGGAAATAATCACTGGTAACACTCCTTCATCTCCAAGAAAAGCATATTTAAGATGATTAGGAAGAGGTTTCAGATCTGGAATAGGTGCTTGCAATTCAGAAGGTAATGATTTCTCATTAGATACAGGTAATGAACTAGAAGAATCGTTACCTGATTGCTGAATTATCGAAAAATCATTCAGTGTTGCAACAGTTTCCTGCAAATTAGTACTCAAAGATAGCTCCTCATTTTCATCCTCAAGAAAGTTGCTAATAGCCACTTCCAATTCATCTTTATCACTAAGTTCAAAAACTTCCTGTGATAAATAATCAATCACATCAATTGAATACACTGAACAATCATCAGCAGGATATTTCATGGCATCATAAATATTAAACTTAACAGTTTCACCATCAAATTCCATGGTAAGTGTGCCACTATGGACATCTATCTTCTTGGATGTCTTCAAGAAAGGTCTCCCCAACAAAATAGGAGTACTATGATCACCATTCTCCATATCAAGCACATAAAAATCAGCAGGGAAAACTAAATCATTGACCAGCACAAGAATATCTTCAACTACACCTTTAGGATAGGCGTTAGATCTGTCAGCCAGTTGAATCACAACACCAGTTTCATTCAAAGGCCCAAGTTTTAAAGAAGAATATATAGAATATGGCATGACATTGATAGAAGCTCCCAAATCTAACATGGCTTTCTCAAATTTGGTGTTAACAATAGTACATGGGATAGTAAACATACCTGGATCCCTACACTTCATAGGAATTTTTCTTTGAAGAATTGCAGAAACATTTTCCCCTACTTTCACCTTCTCACATCCTTTAAGTTTCTGTTTTCTCTTAATTGTGCACAATTCTTTCAAGAATTTAGCATAACGAGGTACTTGTTTAAGAGCATCTAAGAGTGGAATATTTACCTCGCATCGGCGAAAAGTCTCATATAGATCTGAATTCTTCTCATATTTTCTTGATTCTGTCAAAGCCTGAGGAAAAGGAGGTACAGGTTTATAATCAGAAAGTGGTGGAAACTTACATTTAGGTACGTCGTCGTCATCAGGAAAGATTTTGTCCGCGACGATGTCTTGCTCTTTTCCTTGCACCGACGATGTAGGAACTTCCTTGATTGGAGTCTCAATTTCTTTACCACTTCTCAAAATGATTGCACTTGCATTCTCTCTTGGATTTATTACCGTTTGAGAAGGTAATTTTCCCGAATTTTGCGCCTCTAGCTTGCTAATTGCTGACGCCATCTGGCCCATTTGATGTTCCAAACCTTGGATACTGGCCTTTGCGTCTTGTTGAAATTGTTTTGTATCCTGTTGAAATTGCATAGCACTAGTAGCAAGGGAATTAACAATATCTTCTAAAGACATACCAGAATTTGGAGTTGGATTTTGTTGTGGTCTCGGGGGGTATGGCGGTCTATATTGTTGATATTGCTGTCCAGTTGGGCGAAATTGAGTTGTAGGCTGATTTACTTGTGGATTCCCATAGTTGAGATTGGGGTGATCCCTCCATCCCGGATTATACGTGTTTGAATAGGGATCATACTTCCTTTGCGGTGGTCCTGGGAAACTCCCAGCTGCATTTACTTGTTCAATGGGCTCCTCTTGAAGAGTTGGGCACATATCTGTTGGATGTCCCGCCACCGAACAAATTCCACAAACCTTCGCTGTCTGCATATTACCTACAGCCATTTGACGAACAAGAGAAGTTAGACTCGCAATCTGTTGTTCAAGAGATGAAACATTTACCTCATTAACATGTTTTGAATAAGAATCAAGCCTAGTATTAAATTGCTGAGAATTAGCCGCCATATTTGCAATCAAGTTCCTCGCGGCTTCAGGTGTTTTATCCACCAAAGCTCCTCCACTAGCTGCATCAATCATACTCCTGTCATTGGTTAGTAAGCCCTCATAAAAATATTGAATAAGTAATTGCTCACTAATTTGATGATGGGGACAGCTTGCGCATAATTTCTTAAAACGTTCCCAATATTCATGTAGAGATTCTCCATTATGTTGCCTTACACCACAGATCTCTTTCCTAATGTTGGCCGCTCTTGAGGCTGGAAAATACTTCTCTAAAAACAACCTCTTCATCTCATTCCATGTAGTAATACTCCCAGATGGTAAATAATAAAGCCAATCCTTAGCCGAATCCTTCAAAGAAAACGGGAAGGCTCTCAATTTGATTTGATCTTCAGTCAGCCCCATGGGTTTCATACTTGTGCACACCACATGAAGCTCCTTTAAATGCTTGTGAGGATCCTCGCCTGAAAGTCCATGAAAAGTAGGAAAGAGGTGTATTAGTCCAGATTTTAATTCAAAAGTAGTAGCAACATCCAAAGTAGGAAATGTAATGCATATGGGTTGTTGATTCAAATCTGGGGCTGCAAGCTCTTTCAAAGTCCGATTTCCGCCCATGAGTTCCTCCTCTAATTCAGAATCACTGATAAATACGTGGTCAAGGGCCAAATCGTCCTCCTCAGGATTTATCCGAGCTTCTCTCCTTAACCTGCGCAAAGTTCTTTCTATCTCTGGGTCGTACTGTAAATCACCTTGATTAAAAGATCGAGCTATACTCATAAACAATCAAGAGGATTCCGGCAAAACGAGAAAAAGAAATCAAGAAAATTCGAATAACTCTTTTTTTTTTATGAAAATAAGGATCACAATAAACACAAAAATCAACTAGAATCACTCCCCGGCAACGGCGCCAAAATTTGATGTGCTATCGCAGGCACTCAAAAATAAATCCAATACTCGTTAAAATAAATGTAGTAGTGCGAGTACGAGTCGATCCCACGAAGAGTGTTTAGCCTAGTTTTGTGCTAAGTGAACAAAGATGGGGGGTTTTAAACGTGAGGAAAACAGTAAAGAAATAATCTAAAGCGAAGGAACAAGTTGAATCAAGAGAACAAACCTTGGTCTGAGTCAACATCCACCATCGGAATCCAATAACTGATCATAGATGCAAGTATCAATCATTTTATACCATGAATATTCACTGTCCGAATTAAATTCGAAGCTCTCCTCGATCATAGTTAATTAGAAACAAGTGATCTAATCAACCCTAACTACTAGACAACCTAAGACAAGCGCTGTAGATTTAATCAAGTAGCAGCGTTAAGAATAGGGAGATCGATGAAGCTAAACAACACAAGCACAAGCGGTTGCATTTAATCTAGTTGAATATTCTTCCTAAGATCTAACAAGATCTGATCAGCAGTAAATTATTAGATCCTAGTTGCTTCGCAGATTAGAGGGATCAAACAATTCCGGATTTGATATCAAACCTAGCGGTAGATCACCATGAATAATAAACTAGTAGGCCTCCTAGCAATTAGACAAGGTAATCATGAAGATTTAATCTCAGAAGAACATCCAATACTCATGTATAAACTGAACATTAAAAATAAATTAGATCTCACAGTTTCATTGATTCCGAGGTTTCAGTCTCCTCGACCAAGGATCAAGATTTAGCCACGCAGGGCCATCAAGAACAATCCTCCAAAAGATTTCATAAAGCAAAAGAAAACCTAGAAAAAATATAAAGGAGGAGAAAGAGTAGCCAAAAGTGTCCAAGAATCCCCCCTCAAACCCTAGAAAGAGTCCTATTTATAGCCTCAATTGTATCCACCCTCAGATTAGATCACAATCGTTGATTTTTGTTACTGGGAAAGTCCGATCGATCGGACCTTGGATGCTGGATCGATCGGTCTCATTAAAATCTTCAACTTCTATTCACGCCCGAGCCCGATCGATCGGACTAAGGGAGTCGGATCGATCGATTTCGTAAAAATCCTTCGTCTCTGGCTCTTCCCGAGTTCGATCGATGGTCCGATCGATCGAACTATGTTCCTCTAAAAAGCATACGTTCTGTCACCCTTTTATTCCCAAGTCCGATCGATCGAACTTTAAGTGCTGGATCGATTGGTTGAGTAAAAATCTGCTGTTTTTGACTTTTTCCTAGTCTGATCGATCGAACCATTGGTGTCGGATCGATCGGACCCATAGGAGCGATGGAGGGATCGATCGGATGTGTTGTGGCCAAAAAATACATGTTCTGTCACATTTCTGCATGCTCCGATCGATCGGACCCTGGGTGTTGGATCGATCGGACTGTTCAGCTTATTACTGTTCTGCCATCCAGACTGCGCCATCGGTATTGAAATTGCTGTAACTTCCTCTAGGAAACTCGGAATCACGAACCGTAAAATTCTCCAGACTCTAGACTTCAAGAGCTTTCCAACCATGTATGGCACATACTCTGGTTCTTCATGAGCAGGTACAGATAAATCTTTAAAGTTGATCCATGCACTCTTTTCAGCTTCTTTTCGACTTAAGGACTTCAATTGCATCCTAAATCAAAATATAAGAATAATGAGTGTATTTAGGAACTAAATAAGCATAGGAGACTATGTATTAAGGGATAAAAATATAACATTATGCATTCTCATCATTTTTCCTGGATTTTACCGATGCTCTGTTTTTCAATGAGCTGAGATGTTCTAGCTCAGATCTGGGCTCGTACCTGCATGATCTTGTTTGATTATCAAGATCAAAGTTGTAGATCATCGAATCTACTTTCAACTGACGCTTATTTCATAATTTCAGATTTTCGTACGATTTATTATGAATTGTTCTCTGATTTGCGACGAAACTGAATCTTTAAAAAAAGCTTAGGTTTTTGGCCGAAAATGGAGTTTTTCTTGATCTATTTAATTCGGTCTTCTCGTAGTAGATTGCTAAGATTGTTAGATATCATGTATATGAATTCTAGGGTAATTATGAAGGATTTATGCCGACTTTTAAGCATGTGTAGCTCTAGGTTTCAATCATGCAAATATTATTTGTTCTCGCAATTAATGTTAATCTTGTTAGATTTATGTGTGTATTTAATTGTGTAGACTAATTGGGCTGACAGTATGTCCTTTACCGCTTTGTGGTTGAACCAAGGGAGTCATGTCCTTGGGATGTTTAGATAACTGAATGGGCCAAAGTTGTGCCCTAGTTTTGGTTATTATATTTGTTGTTGATTGATGATTGCATGGCCGGGGTAGTGGCCCCGTTGTAGAAATTTTGGTTGACGGCTGTGGACGACGTCGTAATGCCGAAATTTCGATTGAATGTGTTGTTGCTTGTTTACGGCCCGTGGGCGCCGTTATAATATTGGATTATTGTAATTTAGACCTTTATCTGCTTTATGCATATTTACCCCTCGGCGAGCTATAGTCTATGCCTAGCCCTGTATGTTGTGATGTCATATTGTTGCATGTATGAATACCTCTTTAATGTTTGCGTGAGCATTGCATCAGACTAGGTGGTAGGCGATGGGATCGATCGCCGATCCGGGGTTTTTGGGTAGCCCGGGTCTAGCCCTAGGACCGGGGTTTGGGGTAGTCGAGGATTTGGATGTGATTGTCATCAATGATTATTGTTTGATATTATTCGAGGATTATTAGTTAGTCAGACTAGAATATTGTTGTTGAGGTTTAGAGGTCGTGTTGTTTCTCCAAGGCCAAGTGCTAAGGATGGATGTCGATGCTTTCCCTGACATGTGTGTCCCCGCAAGAGATGGTATGACTGGGTAGGGTGGTACCTAGACAGGAGCCCGCAGTCTTTGTTTCCTCTCGTTTATTCTTGGGTAAGGGTGATTCCGCATGGTACCATTCCCCTGTTGGTGCTTAGGGTGCTCTTGGTAACATGTTCAAGAGAGAGGTTCATGACGGGAGCCCTTGGGACATCAATAGGGTTATGGGACCCTTCGCATTCCTTAGACTTAGGTGGAGACAACACAGTTGTTGTTTTCCTCCTTTCATTGTGACGTAGAATAGCGTAGAGCCTTACTGAGCTTTGTTGCTCACTCCTTACTTGGGCTGCATCGGCGATGCAGGTCGATGCAGTCCTTTCCTTTCAGGTGATCTTCTGGGCGTTGGCGCGCCATTCTTGAGGTGATCGTGGACTTGGAGTTTCGAGGAGTACTTGACGATCCTGGAGTTTTCCCTTTGTTAAAAGTTGTACCTTTGCAATTATATTAATTGTATAATTTCCCTCTTCGAGGATTTGATCATCTGTATTAATTTATGTAATGAGGGTCGATGAAAGTATTGTATCAGAACCTGTACTCATTAGTGAAAATTGTGATAGCAGATTCATATTCTTGTTGAATTTTAGAACTCTTAGATTTATCGTTTTAATTTATCATGAAGATTATAATTGTACAGGGTTCAAATTGAGAAATACAGGGGAAACTCTCGCCGTTCGATTTTAGAGTTGGTTTATTCGCCTCATGCTCCGGACCGGATAGGTTTTCTGGGTCGGGGTGTGACATGTTTTCTTTGAGCGACAACCTTTTTTAATCTTCTTCGAAAGTGAAGAAGTACATTGAGAATAATCCAACAACTGTTAGCTGTGATTGTAAGGTTATCAAACACTCAGAAGCTTGAAGAAAAAACTTGTAAATATTTGCAAGTAGTGGAACCTCAAGGAGGACTTTCAGAGAAGTGGACGTAGATCAAGAGTTGGGTCGAACATGATAAAATCGGTGCTATCTCTCTAAACCTTCTTTCATATATTCTTGCATGCTAATTTACTTTTGTTTCATCTTATTTACAAGCATTTAAGATCTTGGTCTAAGTCTACATCCACCATCGAAATCTTTATATGTGATCATTGATGCAAGTATATATCAATTTATATCATGAATATTCACCGCTCGAATTAAATTTGAATCTCTCCTCGATCATAGTTAATCAGAAACAAACGATCTAATCAACCCTAACTACTAAACAATGTAAGACAAACATTGTAGATTTAATCTAGTAGCATCCTTAAGAATAGGGAGATCGATGAAGCTAAACGACACAAGCACAAGCGGTTACATTTAATTTCGTCGAACGTTCTTCCTATGATCTAACAATCTCTGAAACGAGTAGATCATTAAACCCTAGTTGCTTCACAGATTCAGAGGGATCAAACGATTACGAATTTCATATGATACCTAGCAGTAGATTGCGATGAATAATAAACTAGTAGGCCTCCTAGCAATTAGGCAAGATAATCATCAATATAATCACAGAATAACATTCAATACTCAAGTATAAATTGAATAAGAAAAATAGATTAGATCTCATAGTTTCATTGATTCCGAGGTTTCAGTTTCGTTGACCAAGAATCAAGATTTAGCCAAGCAAGGCCATCCAGAACAATCCTCAAAAGATTCCAATAAGCTTGAGAAAACTTAGGAAAAATATGAGTAGAAAGTAGCAGCCAAAAGTATCCAGGAATCCCCTCTCAAACCCTAGAAAGAGTCCTATTTATAGCCTTAATGTGTCTCCATCCTCGGATTGGATCTGAGCCGTTAATTTTCTTCACTGCGAAGGTAAGATTTATCTTCAATTTCTGGCTACGCCCTACGAAGATCGATCCTTTCATAGAAGCATGATCGATCCTTCTCAGTACGATGGATAGTAGGATGGATCATTCGATAGGAGAAAGTTCGATCCTTCCATAGGTGTAAGATCGATCCTTTGATATCAAAATCTTCAATTTCTGGCTACGCCCGAGGAAGATCGATCCTTTGATAGAAGCAAGGTCGATCCTTCTAAGTAGGATGGATAGTAGGATGGATCCTTCGATAGGAGAAAGATCGATCCTTCTCCTCGACGATTTCCTCAATAATCTCGAGTGAAAGGAGGATCGATCCTTCTGTGATCATCTGAAAAGTATGCTCTCAGTCAGGTCTGTCTGCATAAAAAGATCAATTATGAGGGCCCGTCCCTCTGACCTGACTCGATCGCGTGGGTCGAGGGGCATTTCCTTGTTGGTTTGTTTTCACGTCGGGCACGATCGGGCGATCGTATGGTAGTTTTTAGCCCAGGGGCATTTTGGTAAATATGCCCCCTGGTGGTCAGTTTCACACTCGCGTTACATACACGGCCTTGGATTGATGTATGTCATTGATTAGAACCATAAGGGTGCTTTCGATCGAAAGATCGGAGCTCGATAGAGAAAGATCGAATTGGACGGCCGAGATCGGTCCTGATCTATATATATAGCCTGTCCCTTGGTCTCTTTTCTTTTCTCTTCTCCTATCACTTTCTCCTTCCCTTTCTCTCTCCCAAAAAGGGAAGGGGCGAGTTTCGAGGAGCGGATCTTGGCGGCTAAAATCGTTGGACGCGTGGAGGAGCTGCCCTACTTGATTAAGTAGGTGTTTCTACCTCGATCTTGTGATCGGGTTCTCCTAGGATATGCCCTACTTGATAGAATGTTGTGTAGCTTATTGCTTGTGTAGTATAGCTTGCCTCTAGTATTCCTATCAGTTGATTTTCGTATTTTATCGGATGATTTACGTATTATCACCGTTTTGTCGATTTTCGGCCGTTTTGACCTAGATTGAAGATTTAACCATAAAAATAATCTTTTCATCACACAAATGGTTTCCCCATCATTTATTATGCTTGCTTGCAAAGTTTCATTGATTTCATACAAGCTTTGATCATTCAAATCCAAGAAATTGGATTTCCAGCACTGTTCTAAAGAACTGTGCATAAGACCTGACGGTCGATCGACGGATCGACTGTCAAGCGTTGATACGCTTCCCTCTGGCCTGACGGTCGATCGTCGAATCGACCGTCAGGCTCTGTCGGGTTTTTGGCCTCGCACGGTCGATGCACCGATCGACCGCGGGCTCCCTCTCTTTTCCATTCCGCCTCACGGTCGACCGTCGGATCGATCGTCACATCGTCCGTGAGGCTCTGTCTCGTTTTGGGCTTCCCAAGGTCGATGTATCGATCGACCATGGCCCTCCTGCTTTTTCCCTCGTTTGGCCCCACGGTCGACCGTCGGATCGACCGTGGCATCGACCGTGGCCTCACGGTCGACCGTCGCATCGACCGTGGGCCCCTGAGCTGTGTTTTCTGGTTTTCATTCATGATAGATATCCAATCATGTTAGGAAGCATACACGTTGTTTTTGCGGGATTTCTATCGAGATTGGAAATTGAATCGGGAATTTAACCTCTTGACGAATTTACGGTCTTTACTCACATTTAAATACTTGGTTGATAGTAGTTTAAATGCTTATTGCTTCCCTAGCCGTTAGCTAACTATGAGTGTTAGCTAATGAGGTATTGTGGAACCTTAGCCCGTTGCCGGTGAGTGCCGAGGGCTATTGTATAACTGTTGAACCTAGAACTGATGTTGTACCATATAGAGACATTTAGGATAGATGTTTGCATAGGTTCATGCATTGTATGTATTAGAGGCATGTTAGGCTAGGCGGGGTGATGGGTTGATCGCCGATCTGAGGCTCTCGAGTAGCTCGGATCTAACCTTAGGACCGCGGCTGGGTAGTCAGGAATAGGGCGTGATCTTTGCTTTGAGATTTAGAGGTCGTGTTGTCTTCCCAAGGTTAAGCTCTAAGGATGGTTGTCGATGTCCCTGACATGGTCCCCAGGCAGTGGTTTCCTGCTGGGTAACGGTGATCCTACTAGTTCTGGTTATTGTTCCTCCCAGTGTGTTGGTTGATGTTCCCAGCGTGGTCGGTTGAGAAGAGTAGGATCCCTTGGGGAGTCGATAGGGGTTGTGGGACCCCGTCGCATTCCATAGGCTTGAGCGGGGAGACATCACTGTTGTTTTTTTCCTCCTTTCAGTGTGCCGTAGAGTAGAACCCTACTGAGCTTATCGCTCACTCCTACTCGGACTGCGTTTGCAGGTGTAGGAGCCAGTTCGTCCGCAGTAGAGCCGATGGGATCAGTGTTTGGCGGCGCGACTACTTCCAGAGGCGTCTGAGGTTGCTGCAGGATGACTGTTGTACTTTTTGATAGTTTGTACATTATAAACATCTTCGAGGATTTTTGGATTATATGTATTATATCGTTTCCCTTGGAGGAGTTTGATAAGAATTGTATTAGATGTTTAGACAGTATAACTTGATGTATTTATTAATTGAATTACAGCTTTACCTCTGGAGTTTAATTGGATGTGAATAGTGATAGGAACCCTCACGCCCCGTCCTGGATGGATTTTCTGGGTCGGGGTGTGACAACTTGGTATCAGAGCAGGCTATAGGTCCCAAGGAGAGGATTAGGCTTGCGGTTAAGGTTTTGAGCGCAAATTGGGATAGTTCTAGGAGTAGAGCATCCCTGTGTGCTTGTTCGTACTCATGTGTGTTGTTCTTTTACTTTATTGATTGCTGTTGTGTTTTGATTTCTTACGGGTGAACACTTGTCGTCTCTGGTAAACGTGCAGATGACAGGGAGCCAGGCAAGCGGTCCAATCTTGGGTCGTGGTAGTGCGCACGATGAGCGCGCCGCCTGACGGGCCTTAGGGGCCGACGCAGCCTTGCCCCGGGGACCTGCACCAGAGCCAGAGCCGAGGATTGAGGTCGTGATGGAGGAGGATGCTTCTTTCGTTGCCGAGGAGGTCTCTCCACTGGACCAGCGTGTTGTTTGTGACAGCGGTGGTCGACTTTCAGAGGCTGAAACCGCCTAGGTTCAGCGGTGCTAGAAGTGACCTAGGAGTGGCGGACAACTGGCTGGAGGGAGTCAGTCGCGTCCTTGACACTCTGTTCGTCCAGGATGACTGGATTCGGGTCAAACTTGCCACGTTCCAGCTCGACGGGGACGCTTTGGACTGGTGGCGTTTTGTTCAGGCCGCCAGGGACGGGAGTGACCCATCTTGGACCGTGTTTCGTTCGTCTTTTCTCGGCGCATTCTTTCCCCGCAGTGCACGCTCGACCCTTGTCCGTTAGTACCAGACCCTTTCTCACGGTACTTAATCGGTAGTGTAGATGCAGCTAGGTTCACTAGACTAGCCAGGTTTGCAGGGGCGATGTCGGCGGACCCTCTTGCCAGAGCTCAGCAGTTCCGGTGGGGGCTTAGGCCCGAGCTCAGGCGCCTGATCGCGGCTCAGCGCGCTAGCACTTACACGGAGGCGCTGGACTGTGCCTTAGCTGTTGAGGCCCAGTCGCATGAGTCGGTGCCCAGGGCAGTCCAGCCGACGTCGTCTGTGAGTACCAGTGGCAGAGGACAGCCGCCGTACCAGCGTCACCCACCCCAGTACTAGTAGCTTCCCAGGTGTGAGGACCCGTCCCTCTACTCCTGTGGCTCGTCGTGGGCCACAAGGGCAATTTGGTAAATTGTGCCTTGTCAGCTTGTTTCACACTCGCGTGTGCACACACTGACCATGTTTGTGGTAATGTTTGGCTAGAATGGTTAGTGGGACCTGGGATCGAAAGATCTGGGCTTGGGTTTAAGTTTTAACCCAAGTCCAGCTTCCTGCGAGAGACGGATCGATCCTTCCATGCTAGAGGGATCGATCGGTCTTTGACAGGAACGTGGCTCGTTGCGAAGGATCGATCGGTCTCGTGGGATGGATCGATCGGACTCGGAGAAGGATCGATCGGCCTCTTGGTTGGATCGATCGTTCCCTTGGCTGGATCGATCGGTCTCCTTGGCTTGATCGATCGCTCTATTGGCTGGATTGATCGGTCTCCTTGGACGGATCAATCCTGCTTAGTCGGTTCGCTTGCCTATAAAGCAGACAGAACCTTCTTCCTCGAATCTCTTTGGAAAACCGAGTTCTTGAGCAGAGAATTCCTGGATTTCGAAGAGGTTGTGGACGATCCAAGGCCTAGCAGCTGGGATTGAAGCTGCTATTGCTTAGGTAGGGATCCTACCTACATTCATCTCGGGTTTTTGGAAGTTTTTCCGACTGTCGATGTTCTTATGCTTAGATCTTGTTGTATACTTGTTAGATTGTAGTTTTTCCACCGGTTTTGGATTCGTGATCTTTCGTACCACTAGATCCCAGGTTTTGGTGGGAATTGGTGGAGTTTTCCGACGGTATTTCTCGCCGTCGGCTTACCGGTGAACCCAACGCAATCGATCCCTCTGTGAGACGGATCGATCCCTCTTTGTTGGTCATACTCACCCGAGTTGGATCGATCGGCCTCGGGTGAGGGCGATCGATCCCGGTGCCTTGGATAGCATGGGACATTCCCTATCGCAAGTCGGATCGATCGTCCTGGGAGGACAGATCGATCGGACTCGGCGCGATGTGGAGTTTTCGTTCTCTGTCATTAGAGGGATCGATCCTCCCTTTGGGGAGGGATTGATCCGACTATGGCAGAGAGAGGAAAATTTACCTTATTTTGCCCGCGGGGCTTTGTATGACGGTTTTCATTACTGTCTTAATACCTGGTACATATGTTTAAGCATGTTAGCCCTATAATAGGGCAGTGGTGAACCGGGGGAGTGATGACTCCCGGGGTGTTTAGAATAAACGGGTGGGTAGCCCTACAGCTTTCCCCGCCATTATTTTCCGCGGTATGTTAGGTTTCGGTTCGCGTCGCCCGGCCCGGTTGGGCTTTCGCGGGTCGGGGCGCGACAGCTAGGGCTAGAGACTGACCCACTTGGAGTCACACTACACCTAGACACACCGGTCGGTAGAGGAGCTCGTGTTGAGTTGATCTGCCGTTCTTGCGAGTTGGAGATTGGCGGCCTTTGTGTTTTTCTAGACCTCCGGGTGCTAGACTTGGTCGGGTTCGACGTGATTCTCGGTATGGATTGGCTGACTTCATACCGAGCTGTCATCGACTATGGCCGTCACAGGGTGACTGCTTGCACACCTGACGGCGCTCGTTTTGTTTTGCTGGGGGATCGCCAGTCGGCTGATTCCCTCATGTGTGGTTGTTTTCCCAGGCGCGAGGGCCAGCTGTCAGCTTTACTGGCATGCCTTTCCTTGTTCACTGCAGAGGGCAGTCGAGAGAGCAGTTTGCTGATAGTAGTTTGTGAGTTCGCTGATGTCTTTCCAGACGAGCTACCAGGTCTTCCTCCTTCCAGAGATGTAGACTTCAAGATAGATCTTGTACTAGGTACCGGGCCGATCTTTTTGCCAGCTTACAGGATGGCACCGGCAGAGCAGAGGGAGCTGAGGGTTCAGCTGGACGGGTTGATCTGCAGAGGTTTCATCCGTGCCAGCACGTCACCTTGGGCAGAGCCTGTGTTGTTCGCAAAGAAGAAGGACGATACGCTTCGTCTTTGCATTGATTACAGGAAGCTGAACATGGTGACGGTGAAGAACAAGTATCCGATGCGAGGATCGATGACTTGTTCGACCAGCTCCGAGGCTCTTCGGTCTTTTCGAAGATCGATCTCCGTACCGACTACCACCAGCTGCGGATTCGGGATTTCGACATCCCGAAGATGGCTTTCCGTACGAGGTACGGGTTGTACGAGTTCACGGTGATGTCGTTCGGCTTGACGAACGCACCAGCGGCGTTCATGGATCTGATGCAGAGGGTCTTTCGACCGTACCTAGATCAGTTCGTGGTGGTGTTCGTCGACGACATCCTCGTCTACTCACGCACAGAGGAGGACCATGGGCAGCATCTGAGGATAGTGTTGCAGTTGTTGAGGGGGCATAGCCTATATGCCAAAGCCTCCAAATGTGAGTTCTGGCTTCCTGAGGTATAGTTTCTGGGGCACGTGGTGTCAGCGGCAGGCATTTCAGTTGATCCGGCCAAGGTAGAGGTAGTACTACAGTGGCAGAGACTGACGACAGTGTTCGAGGTCCGCAGCTTCCTCAGCTTGGCAGGATACTACTGGAGGTTCGTGCGGGACTTCTCCAGGGTTGCAGGGCCGTTGACCAAATTGACATAGAAGGCGGTCCTGTTTGTTTGGGACGACGCTTGCGAGCAGGCTTTCATCAAGTTGAGGACCAGACTGACGAGTGCACCGATCCTGATAGTTCAAGAGCGAGGCGTCAGCTACAGTGCCTTTTGCGACGCCAGTGGGGAGGGTCTAGGCTGTGTGTTGATGCAGGAGGGCCATGTGGTGGCCTACGGTTCCAAGCAACTGAAGACCCATGAGAGGAACTATCCAGTCCACGATCTCGACCTTGCAGCAGTTGTCTTCGCTCAGAAGATGTGGCGGCACTATCTCTACGGCGAGCGGTTCCTGGTGTACTCTGATCACAAGAGCTAGAGACACTTGTTCACCCAGCGTGACCTCAACCTCAGGCAGCGGCGGTGGATGGAGCTATTAGAGAACTACGACTTTGAGTTGCATTACTACCCTGATAAGGCAAACATTGTAGCAGACGCTCTCAGCAGACAGACCAAAGACAGCAGAGTGACCTTGGCAGCGATGTAAGCTCGGCAGTGGTAGATGCTAGAGACAGTTAGTCAGTTCGGGCTTGACTTCGAGGACCGAGCGATAGGCGGTTTCCTATATGCTGTTCACAACATCCCAGTTCTTTTGGCCAGAATGATCAAGGCACAGGGTGGAGATCCAGAGCTCGTGGAGACTCGTGCTACGGTCGGCACCGAGCACGCAGTTGAGTGCTGGACAGTGTCGGCAGACAGCGGTCTACTCTTCAGAGGCAGAGTTGCAGTTCCAGCAGACCCCACGCTACGAGAGGAGATCCTTCACGAGTTCCACCACTCCCGTTTCGTTGTTCACCCCGGGAGCACCAAGATGTACCACGACCTACACCGACAGTTTTGGTGGTGTGGGATAAAGAGGTCAGTAGCAGAGTTCATTTCCAGATGCCTCACCTGTCAGAAGGTGAAGGCAGAGCACAGACGGACAATAGGTTTGCTGTAGCCACTTCCAGAGCCTGAGTGGAAGTGGGAACATATAGCGATTGACTTCGTCACTGGGCTACCCAGGACACCGAGGGGGAATGATGCGATTTGGGTCATCGTCGACCGACTGACCAAATCGGCTCAATTCCTCCCCATGAGGACGACAGATCCAATTGCCAGACTGAGCCAGAGGTACATCGACGAGGTAGTATGATTAAATGTCATTCCATTGTTGATAGTGTCAGACAGAGATTCCAGATTCACCGGCAGGTTCTGGAGCAGCTTTAAGGACTCCTTGGGGACGGCACTGACTTTCAGCACAACTTTCCACCCTCAAACAAACGGGCAGTCGGAGCGGACGATCCAGATCTTGGAGGACATGCTCAGAGCATGTGTGCTTGACGCTGGAGGTACTTGGGAGCAACACGTGACTCTTGTGGAGTTTGCCTACAACAACAGCTTTCATGCCAATTTGGGTTTTGCACCCTTTGAGGCGTTGTACGATAGACCATGTCGCTCACCTGTGTGTTGGACGGAGGTTGGGGAGGCATCCCTTACCGTTCTGAACATCATCAGACAGTCGTCAGAGAGGTTGGCTCAGATCAGACAGAGACTCCTAAGAGCGTAGAGTAGGCAGAAGAGTTATGCAGATCGCAGGCGACGACCCCTGGAGTTCACAGTTGGCGACAGAGTGCTACTGAAGCTATCTCCACGTAGAGGATCGATCAGGTTTGGCAGTAGGGGCAAGCTAGCGCCGAGGTTCACTGGCCCTTTTGAGATCGTCAGGCGCATTGGAGCAGTTGCCTACCAGTTGGTTCTACCCTCGCACATGTCAGCAGTCCACCCCACATTCCATGTGTCGATGCTGAGGAAGTATATTCCAGATCCATCTCACATGATCTGACACGACGACATTGAGGTGGAGGAGGATGCCACCTACATCGAGCAGCCAGTGTAGATTCTAGACAGACGGGATCAAGTACTCAGAGGCAGATCGATACCGTTGGTGATGATCAGATGGAGGCATGGCAATGCAGAGAGTTTGACATGAGAGAGACAGGATCGCATGCATCGGGAGTTTCCCTGACTGTTCACCCTGGCAGGTAGTTTCTTGTTGTGGGCGTTGGCACTCCTAGTTTGTAGCTTTGATTGTGCAGGTAGGTGTAGTTGATTCTTTTTCCCGGCTTCATCCTTATTGAATTTCGAGACGAAATTCTTTTAAGGTTGTTAGGTTGTGAGGGCCCGTCCCTCTGACCTGACTCGACCGCGTGGGTCGAGGGCCATTTCCCTGTTGGTTTGTTTCCGCGTCGGGTACGATCGGGTGATTGTATGGTCGTTTTTAGCCCCAGAGGCATTTTGGTAAATATGCCCCCTGGTGGTCAGTTTCACACTCGCGTTACACACACGCCCTTGGATTGATGTATGTGATTGATTAGAACCTTAAGGGTGCTTTCGATCGAAAGATCGGAGCTCGATCGGGAAAGATCGAATTGGACAGGCGAGATCGGTCCTGATCTATATATATAGCCTGTCCCTTTCTCTCTTTTCTTGTCTGTTCTCCTGTCACTTTCTCCTTCCCTTTCTCTCTCCCACGGCTGTGCTTGGGCTTGGAGATGCGACTTTCGAGGAGCGGATCATGGCGGCTAAAATCGTTGGACGCGTGGAGGAGCTGCCCTACTTGATTAAGTAGGTGTTTCTACCTCGATCTTGTGATCGGGTTCTCCTAGGAGAGATTTATTGTGCTTTCGCTGTAGGAACACTTGATAGAATGTTGTGTAGCTTATTGCTTGTGTAGTATAGCTTGCCTCCAGTATTCCTATCAGTTGATTTCCGTATTTTATCGGACGATTTCCATATTATCGCCGTTTTGACCTAGATTGGAGTTTTAACCATAAAAATCATGTTTTCTTCACACTAATGGTTTCCCCATCATTTATTACGCTTGCTTGCAAAGTTTCATTGATTTAATACAAGCTTTGATCATTCAAATCCAAGAAATTGGATTTCCGGCACTGTTCTGAAGAACTGTGCATAAGGCCCAACGGTCGATCGGCGAATCGACCGTCAAGCGTTGATACGCTTCCTTCTGGCCTGACGGTCGACCGTCGCATCGACCGTTAGGCTCTGTTGGGTTTTTGGCCTCCCACGGTCGATGCACCGATTGACCGCGGGCTCCCTCTCTTTTCCATTCCGCCTCACGGTCGATCGTCAGATCGACCGTCACATAGTCCGTGAGGCTCTATCTTGTTTTGGGCTTCCCAGGGTCGATGTACCGATCGACCGTGGCCCTCTTGCTTTTACCCTCGTTTGGCCCCACGGTAGACCGTCGGATCGACCGTGGCATCGACCGTGGCCTCACGGTCCACCGTCGGATCGACCGTGGGCCACTGAGCTGTGTTTTCTGGTTTTCTTTGATTGGTTTTCATTCATGATAGATATTCAATCATGTTAGCAAGCATATACGTTGTTTTCACGGGATTTCTATCGAGATTTGAAATTGAATCGGGAATTTAACCTCTTGACGAATTTACGGCCTTTACTCGCATTTAAATATTTGGTTGATAGTAGTTTAAATGCTTATTGCTTCCCTAGCCGTTAGCTAACTATGAGTGTTAGCTAACGAGGTACTGTGGAACCTTAGCCCGTTGCCGGCGAGTGCCGAGGGCTATTGTATAACTGTTGAACCTATAACTGATGTTGTGTCATATAGAAACATCTAGGATAGATGTTTGCATAGGTTCATGCATTGTATGCATTAGAGGCATGTTAGGCTAGGCGGGCGATGGGTTGATCGCCGATCCGAGGCTCTCGGGTAGCTCGGATCTAGCCTTAGGATAGCGGCTGGGTAATCAGGATTAGGGCGTGATTGTATAATTGGAATCTCATGTTATTGAGGATTTGAGGTAGTTGACTGTGATCTGTGCTTTGAGGTTTAGAGGTCGTGTTGTCTTCCCAAGGCTAAGCTCTAAGGATGGTTGTCGATGTCCCTGACATGGTCCCCAGGCAGTGGTTTTCTGCTGGGTAACGGTGATCCTATTAGTTCTGGTTCTTGTTCCTCCCAGCGTGTTGGTTGATGTTCCTAGCGTGGTCGGTTGAAAAGAGTAGGATCCCTTGGGGAGCCGATAGGGGTTGTGGGACCCCGTGGCATTCCTTAGGCTTGAGCGGGGAGACATCACTGTTGTTGTTTTCCTCCTTTCAGTGTGCCGTAGAGTAGAACCCTATTGAGCTTATCGCTCACTCCGACCTGGGCTGCGTTTACATGTGCATGCGCCAGTTCTTCCGCAGTAGAGCCGGTGGGATCAGTGTTTCGCGGCGCGACTACTTCCAGAGGCGTCTGAGGTTGTTGCAGGATGACTGTTGTACTTTTTGATAGTTTGTATATTATAAACATCTTCGAGGATTTTTGGATTATATGTATTATATCGTTTCCCTTGGAGCAGTTTGATAAGAATTGTATTAAATGTTTATACAGTACAACTTGAAGTATTTATTAAATGAATTACAGATTTACCTCTGGAGTTTAATTGTTTAAGTTTATCTCGTTTTTTCGCAAATGTATCACGCCAATTGTATGCGAATAGTGATAGGAACCCTCACACCCCGTCCAGGATGGGTTTTCTAGGTCGGGGTGTGTCATCAATCCTTTTAGGGAAAATGATCGATCTTTCTTTCCTGAGTATTTACTTTTTTGCTGTCCAGACTGCGCCATTGGTACTAAAATTGCTATAACTTTTTCTAAGAAACTCGGAATCACAAACCATAAAAATTCTTTAGAAACTAGACTTTAAGAGCTTTCCAACCATTTATGAAACATCATCTGGCCCTTCATGAGAAGGTACAGTTTAATCTTTCAAGTTAATCCATATACTCTTTTCAGCTTCTTTTCGACTTAAGGACTTCAATTGCATCCTAAATCAAAATATAAGGATAATGAGTGTATTTTGGTACCAAATAAGCACAGGAGGCTAAGTATTAAGGGGTAAAAAATATAACATTATGCATCATCATCAAATTCCCCCACACTTAGCTTTTGCTCTACTCAACATATCAAGGTTGCAACGCCATCAACAAAGAACAATCAAGCTCATCACAAAACTCATAACACATCATGAACAAATATTTTTAGACAATTTAAAAATCAATCAGTAAGCATTTTCACTTGAAGATGCAGCAAACTAAATAAGTAGACCCTCACGGAAATTAACACTCAACTCTCATGTGTTTGAAGGGCATGTATTTCACTCAAATTCATTCTAATGAAAATGGTCTACCATAAGCTTGCATATCTTCTCATTCTCCACCACTAGAATCACAAGCATAACACAAATCATAAGGACTTCAAAAGGTTGTAATGGGGTCCAGGATCAAGGTGAGTAATATTTTGGAATGTAGCTCAAAAGCCAATGGTACTAATGGAGCAAGAATGCATCAATAAGACATGTATAACCAACCACTCCATTCAACAACTTCCTCAACATAGCTTTAACATACTCAACCCAGATAACATTGTTATATTGGCAAAGAGAATGTTCAAATGAATACTTTTTAACTGAAATAGAGAGCAATCTGTTACAAAAATTTCCACCTTTGTAGAACTCATACATAGATACACCCCACTCTTGGAGTATTAGGAGGATTCATAAACACATTTTGTAACATGAAAAACAGTTTCCTCCACTTTCTTCTTTCTTTTTTTTTTCTTTTTTCTTTTTCAAATATAGCCATGCAACAAATCCAAACACCCCCACACTTGAACTTTTGCATCCATACATGTCATAATGATGATCAATGCTCCACTAGTTTTATGGCTTAGGTAATGGCATTGGTTTTCAGGTTTAAAGCTTGTAATATGGGTTAACAATGAAGTCAATTAAAACTCAAAGGTGTTTAGCAAAAGGAAAATTTAATCACAAGGTAGGCTATTTGGCTTATGTAGCTTATAACAAACATTGCCTTCATCATGTTCATGTATACATGTGTCAATGTGACCTCGAATAGAGTCAAAGCAAGTTCTAGAGAAACAAATCGATGGAATAATATCTCTAATGAAAGAAAATAGTGAGACTGATATGAATGTATCAGTCTAAAGGATCAAAATCTCACCAGCTTTTGTCTACTAAATTTAGTCACTACCATCTCAAGGAAAATAACTCAACTAATTAATTCTAAGTCGCAAGTGTTAAGCTTAATTACTTCTTGCTTATGGCATATGCAACCTAAATCTCATCCCCCACACTTGAAACCGAGATTGTCCCCAATGTAAGGTGGAATATAAAGAAAAGAAAATAATAACTAAAACGGAAATGCAAAAATAAAAAGAGAAAGGAACGAACTCCCCTTGGGTTGCCTCCAAGCAGTGCCTTTGTTTATTGTCATTGGCTCGACTTCACGCGTCCTTTTTGAATAGTGTAGGAGGTGCCAAACTTTGAATTTCAATTGACAGAATATCTAAAATCCTACCCAAGGCTCCTCAGGGTGGCCGAATTTCCATAACAACCGTGGCTAGGCGAATTCTTCAGGTATGATAGGGGATGCTCGATCACCTAAAAACAAAAGCAAAGCAAAGCAAAAACAAAAGCAACATGCAAGCACACAACCTAAAAATAATTCAAGCACGATCAAGCACACAATAAAGCAGATAAAGCAAACTAAACCACTCTATACAATATAGAGAATTTTAAATCGTGCCCTCGGTGGACGTTCTATAGCACGATGGGATGCAAAATCACTGGTTGCCAAATTCTGAATATTTGACCTCAATAGTGCCACCAAGGTTAATTTAGCATAAGAATCCAAGTGGTATATCACATGATTGAAAATAAATCCGTCGAGATATGAAAATATCTACTAAGGTCATCTCCTTTTTAACCAATAATGAAGATGAAATAGTCACAGGAAATATACCTCGCGACATAATAGGAATGCTTTCAACTTCAGTCGGAGGAGCTTCGTCGAAGAAGTGCTCCAGGTATTCTCGACGGTCGACCGGATCTTCCTCGCGGTCGACTAGCCAAGACTGGACAGCTTCTTCATCTGCCTTCTGTATAAATTCCCTCGAAGCATCTCCAACCGCAACTTCCAATTCCCTCACATGAATAGAATAAACAAGACAATCATCAGTAGGATAGTTCTTGGCATCATATATATTAAACTTAACAATTTCATAATCAAATTCCATGGTAAGTGTACCACTATGCATATCTATCTTAGTATTGGATGTCTTTAAGAATGGTCTTCCCAACAAAATAGTAGTTGTATGATCATCATTCTCCATATCAAGCACATAAAAATCAGCAGGGAAAACTAAATCATTAACTTGCACAAGAATATCTTCAACTACACCTTTAGGATAGGCGTTAGATCTGTCAACCAATTAAATCGCAACACTAATTTCATTCAAAGGCCCAAGTTTTAAAGAAGCATAAATAGAACATGGCTTTCTCAAATTTGGTGTTCCCAATTGTACATGGGATAGTAAACATACCTGGATCTTTACACTTTGCATGAATTTTTCTTTGAATAACTGCATAAACATTCTCCCCTACTCTCACCTTCTCACATCTTTTAAGTCTCTGTTTCCTCTTAATTGTACGTAATTCTTTCAAGAATTTAGCATAACGAGGTACTTGTTTAATAGCATCTAAGAGTGGAATATTTACCTCGCATCAGCGAAAAGTCTCATATAGATCTGAATTCTTCTCATATCTTCTAGAATCTGCTAAAGCCTGAGGGAAAGGAGGCATTGGTTGATAATCAGAAAGAGGTGAAAACTTACGTTTAGGTATGTCGTCGTCATCGGGAAAACCTCTGTCCGCAACAATATTTTGCTCTTTTCCTTGCGGTGACGATACAATGACTTCCTTTGCTGGAATCTCAACTTCTTTACCATTTCTCAAAATGATTGCACTAGCATTTTCTCTTGGATTTATTACCGTTTGAGAGGGGAATTTTCCCGAACTTTGCGCCTCTAGCTTGCTGATTGCAGTCGCCATTTGGTCTACCTGATGTTCCAAACCTTGAATACTGGCCCTTGCCTCTTGTTGAAATTGTTTAGCCTCCTGTTGAAATTTCAAAGTATTAGTAGCAAGGGATTTAACAATATCTTCTAAAGACATACCAGAACTAGGAGTTGGGTTCGGTTGTGGTCTCGGGGGGTATAGCGGTCTATATTGCTGATATTACTGGCCAGTTGGGCGGAATTGAGTTGTGGGCTGATTTACTTATGGATTCCCATAGTTGAGATTGGGGTGATCCCTCCATCTCGGATTATACGTGTTCGAATAGGAATCATACTTCTTTTGCGGTAGTCCAGGGAAACTACCCGCTGCATTCACCTGTTCACTGAGCTCCTCTTGAAGAGTTGGACACATATCGGTTGGATGTCCTGCCACTGAACAAATCCAACAAACCTTCACTATTTGCATGTTACCTACAACCAATTGACGAACAAGAGAAGTTAAACTCGCAATATGTTGTCCCCATCATCAAATTAGTGAGCAATTACTTATGCTGCCTTACACCACAGATCTCTTTTCGAATGTTGGCCGCCCTTGAAGCTGGGAAATATTTCTCCAAAAACAACCTCTTCATCTCGTTCCATGTGGTAATACTCCCCGAGGGTAAATAATAAAACCAATCCTTAGCCGAATCCTTCAAAGAAAATGGGAAGGCTTTGAATTTGATTTGATCCTCAATCACCCCCATAGGTGTCATGCTTGTGCACACAACATGAAGCTCCTTTAAATGCTTGTGAGGATCCTCACCTGCAAGTCCATGAAAAGTGGGTAAGAGATGTATTAGTCCAGATTTCAATTCAAAAGTAGTAGTAGCATCCAAAGTAGGGAATGTAATGCATAAGGGCTGTTGATTCAAATCTGGGGCTGCCAGTTCTTTCAAAGTTCGATTTCCGACCATGACTTCTTCCTCTTTTAATCCAAAATCGCTAGCAAATGGGAAATAATGATCCAAATCGTTCTCCTCAAAGTTTCTCCGAGCTTCCCTCCTTAACCTGTGTAAAGTTCTGTCTATCTCTGGATCGTACTGTAAATCACCTTAAATTAAAAGATCGAGCTATACTCATACACAATCAAGAAGATTCCGGTGAACCGAGAAAAACAATTTAAGAGAAGGTCTAGAGTAATGAAGATAAATAAAAATAAATCCTACGCTAAGTACTAATAAACGAAATAAACTCTCATTTTTTTATGAAATAAAGATCACAATAAGCACAAAAATTAACTAGAAACACTCCCCGGCAACGGCGTAAAAATTTGATGTGATGTCGCAAGCAATCAAAAATAAAACCAATACTCTTTAAAATAAATGTAGTAGTGCGAGTACGAGTCGATCCCACGAGGAGTATCTAGTCTAAGTTTTGTGCTATGTGAACGAAGAGGGGGAGGTTTTTGAGTAACACGAAAGCAAATAAGAAATAAACTAAATTGAAGAAACAAATTGAATCAAGAGAATAAATCTTGGTCTAAGTCAACATCCACCATCGGAATCTTTATAACTGATCATTGATGCAAGTATATATCAATTCATACCATGAATATTCACCGTTCGAATTAAATTTGAATCTCTCCTCGATCATAGTTAATCAGAAACAAGCGATCTAATCAACCCTAACTACTAAACAATCTAAGACAAGCACTGTAGATTTAATCTAGTAGCAGCCTTAAGAATAGGGAGATCGATGAAGCTAAACAACACAAGCACAAGCGGTTGCATTTAATTTAGTCGAACGTTCTTCCTAAGATCTAACAATCCCCAAAACGCAGTAGATCATTAAACCCTAGTTGCTTCACAGATTCGAGGGATCAAATGATTACGGATTTGATATCCAACCTAGCAGTAGATTGCGATGAATAATAAACTAGTAGGCCTCCTAGCAATTAGACAAGACAATCATGAATATAATCACAGAATAACATTCAATACTCAAGTATAAACTGAATAATAAAAATAGATTAGATCTCACAGTTTCATTGATTCCGAGGTTTCAGTTTCCTTGACCAAGAATCAAGATTTAGCCACGCAAGGCCATCCAGAACAATCCTCAAAAGATTCCAATAAGCTAGAGAATACCTAGGAAAAATATAAGAGTAGAAAGTAGCAGCCAAAAGTATCCAGGAATCCCCCCTCAAACCGTAGAAAGTGTCCTATTTATAGCCTTAAAGTGTCTCCATCCTCGGATTAGATTTGATCCGTTAATTTTCATCACTGCGAAGGTAAGATCGATCCTTCCATAGGTGTAAGATCGATCCTTTGATATCAAAATCTTCAATTTCTGGCTACGCTCGAGGAAGATCGATCCTTTGATAGAAGCATGATCGATCCTTCTCAGTAGGATGGATAGTAGGATGGATCATTCGATAGGAGAAAGATCGATCCATTTATAGGTGTAAGATCGATCCTTTGATATCAAAATCTTCAATTTCTGGCTACGCCTAAGGAAGATCGATCCTTTGATAGAAGCATAATCGATCTTTCTCAGTAGGATGGATAGTAGGATGGATCCTTCGATAGGAGAAAGATCGATCCTTCTCCTCGACGATTTCATCAATATTCTCGAGTGAAAGGAGGATCGATCCTTCTGTGATCATCTGAAAAGTATGCTCTCTGTGAGGTCTGTCTGCATAAAAGGATCAATCCTTTTAGGAAAAATGATCGATCTTTCTTTCCTGAGTATTTACTGTTTTGTCGTCCAGACTGCGCCATTGATACTAAAATTGCCGTAACTTCCTCTAGGAAACTCGGAATCACGAACCGTAAAAATTCTCCAGAAACTAGACTTCAAGAGCTTTCCAATCATTTATGGAACATCATCTGGTTCTTCATGAGAAGGTACGGTTTAATCTTTCAAGTTGATCCATATACTCTTTTCAGCTTTTTTTCGACTTAAGGACTTCAATTGCATCCTAAATCGAAATATAAGGATAATGAGTGTATTTAGGTACTAAATAAGCACAGGAGGCAAAATATTAAGGGGTAAAAATATAACATTATGCATCATCATCAATCGTACTGTAAATCGTCTCGATTAAAAGATCGGGTTATACTCATAAATAATCAAGAATACTCTGATAAACCGAGAAAAATAAATCAACAAAGATCTAGAGTAATGAATATAAATAAAAATTCTATACTGAAGCACAAATAAATGAGGTAAAATTTTTACTATTCTTATTTCAAATGAAAATAGGACCACAATAAGCACAAAAATCAACTAGAATCACTCCTCGGCAACGGCGCCAAAATTTGGTGTGCTATCAAAGGCAACCAAAAATAGAAACAATGCTCTCAAAACAAATGTAGTTGTGCGAGCAAGGATCCATACTACGAGAAGTGTCTAGCCTATGTTTTTTTCCTTGTCAACAAAGATGGGGGTTTTGAATATAATGAAAACAAATAAGAAATAATCTAAATTGAAGAATTGAATTTAATCAAGAGAACAAACCTTGGTCTATGTCAACATCCACCATCAGAATCTTATAACTGATCATCGATGCAAGTATATATCAATCCACACCTTGAATATTCACTGTTCGAATTAAACTCGAATCTCTCCTCAATCATAGTTAATTAGAAACAAGCGATCCAATCAACCCTAACTACTAAACAACCTAAGACAAGCGTTGTAGATTTAATCTAGTAACAACCTTAAGAATAGGAAGCTCGATGAAGCTAAACAACACAAGCACAAGCGGTTGCATTTAATTTAGTTGAATATTCTTCCTAAGATCTAACAATCTCTGAAACGCGGTAAATGAACAGATCTTAGTTGCTTCGCAGATTAGAGGGATCAAACAATTATGAATTTGATATCCAACCTAGCAGTAGATTGTAATAAACAATAAACTAGTATGCCTCCAGCAATTAAACAAGACAATCATGAATATAATCACAGAAAAACATCCAATACCCAAAGCATAAATTGAATAATAAAAATAGATTAGATCTTACAGTTCATGGATTACGAGGTTTCAGTTTCCATGACCAAGTATCAAGATTTAGCCACGCAGGGCCATCAAGAACGATATAGTAAAGAAGAAATTCCTCAAGAGAAGAGCCCTAGAAATATCCAAGAGGCAAAAAGTAGTAGAAAAGTCCTAGGATTCGTCCCCCGCAATCCCTAAAAAGAGTCCTATTTATAGCCCAAAAGTTTCCCATCCTCAGATTAGATCTGAGCCATTTATTTTGCAAAGTTGGCTATCAAAGATCGATTTTTATATAGGAGAAGATCGATCTTTTCTTCCCAGATTTTGGTTGCGCCCCGACAATGATCGATCATTTTATAGGAAATGATCGATCATTTACTACATCTTTCCTGTTTACGCTCGCGGTCGATCTTCGCATCCACCCTAAAAAGCCTTTTTCGTGATAGAGGCTCACGGTCGATGCGGCGGATGATACGACGATCAACCGTGAGTCTCCATCATCTCTGGGTGCATAAATGATAGATCATTTATGGAAGAGAATATCGATCATTTATTTTCTGCATATTTATTTTGTTAATTAGCCCTACGCTGGTGGAACTAAAAGCGATGTAACGTTTTCTAGGAAGCTCCAAATCATGAACCGTAAACGTCTCTAGAAAGTAGACTTCAGAGCTTTCCAATAATATATGGAATCACATCTGGTTTTTCCCGAGTAGGTACAGTTTAATCTTTGAAGATGACCCATCTTCTTTGCAATCTTCTTCGTACCTTCTGGCTTTGATTTCCTTGATCCAATCAACCAGAATCTCTCAAACTCAAAACATGAAAGTTGTAGAGCTATTTCTTGCTATTTCTTGATGTTCCATAGCATCTTAAATCATCCCAATCATAGCTTGGATGGAAAAGTTATGCTCAGATCATGAACTGATGTCAAAACTGTCCAGAATTGTCCATTTGGCTTCGTTTTGCACTTAAGGTCTCCAATTGCATCCTAAATATATTTAGGTACCAACTAAGCACAGAAGACTAGGCATTGAGGGATAAAAATATGGCATTTTGCATTCTCATCAACCGCCAATGAATGTTTTTTCTGCTCGATCGGATCTAACCATTGGATTTAAATCTAATCCTACTCATTTTCCTACTTTAACTAAAATTTAAGTTCATCCTCTATTTATATCCGTCACTTTCATGCATGATTCATAGCTATCACACCACTTCTTGTGCGTCAATATCATCATCCGCGGCTTCATCTTCCTCCCTTCTGACCATCGTCGATCACCTCTTCCACCACCCAGGCCACCACCTTCCTCACTCCTTTCTTCTTTCACCTTTCCGGTCTCATCCTTTACTCTCCTCGAAATCTTCGCTTCCGACACCGGTGTGCTCCGTAGTTTATGCCCGTGTCCTCACTCTGTTCCTCTTCCGTGCCCTACGACCAGTTTTCGCTCAAATTTTCGCAGACACGCATCACGCCCCTCATCAGGCCTAGCCCAATCACTAAATTTTGATATGGCTCGATCGCGCCAATCATCCTACTCTTCTGATGATAGTCCACCCCACTCCCCGATGCCCGAATTCGAACCTAGATCTCCACTGTTGCAGGCGTCGTGCTTCTCCTCAGACGATGATTCTATAACCACTGTTGACTCACCGAGACCACCATCACTATGGACGGTCTTATGCTTTCAACCTAGAGTAATTTTTGCCTCATCTGCACCTGTTGGTTCATCTAATGCATATTCCACTGGTGTTGAGTTCTACGGGTCATTACCTCCTACGGATTTGTTTGCCCGCATCGTATATGACATTCAACATGCTCCAGACCTTGATGATCCCTGGTTATCTTTCCAGAGTCCCGGCGGTTCAACAATGGTAGTGCCGCCACGTTCTCTCATTGATCCTACTCTTCTTACGCCTTCTGAGTCACCATATGCATCGGATGACCCTGACTGTCCACCGACCCCGATGCATAGTGACTACAATTCTGAGGAAGAAGACAGTGAGGACGAGATGAATGATGAATGAGGAGTTTTGCTGATTTTGTTTATTTACGACTATTTTAGTAGATGATTGCTTATCTAGGTTTTTTGTTATCATGGTGAGATGGTTTGTTGTAGGAATGCTAGTGTAGTGGATTTTCATTTTTCTTTTTAGATTATGATTTATATTGTTAATTATGTAGATGAATACTTATAAAAGTTTTATGCTCAATAAATAGAAAGGATCTTCTGCTAAATGTTTTAACATCTTTTATACCTTTCTGCTATTTTTACTATTTTTTCATTCTATTATATTTGATATTTTGGGAAGGTATTTTTATAGCGGGTTTTCCTGAGGCAACAAATAGTGGGAGATTAACCCGTACACCGATCAGGGGGATATTATTTTTCTTGTTTTTCTTTGTCTCTCATATAACATGATGATTTTTATGATTTTATTCTTTTTACTACCTTTTAGATACATTGCTTACTTTAGGGACGACTCTGTTATATGGGCGGTGTGGTGATCGTAATGCGTGCGATGACTATTTCTGACACGATATTATGGTGATCTCTACCCTTTATTTCTAGCTTTATTTTTATGACTTAGTGTTGTGAGGACCTGTCCCTCTACCCCTGTGGCTCGTTGTAGACCGCAAGGGCAATTTGGTAAATTGCGCCTTGTTGGTTTGTTTCACACCCGCGTGTGCACACACTGGCCTTGTATGTGTTAGTGTTTGTTTAGAATGGCTAGGTGGACCCGGGATTGGAAGATACCAGCTCGGACGCGCGGAAGCTTGCCTTTGGGCAGCTGACGACCCTTGAACGATCGATCGCTCCTCGGAACGATCGATCGGACTCGTGAGCGAGTCGGCAGGTTTTGACCTGCTCGGATCAATCCGACTTGGTGGTTGGATCGATCCAGCCTGTGTCGGATCGATCTGACTTGTTGGGATCGATCCGGGGCGCGAGCGATCGATCGCTCCCTGGAGCAACCGATCGGACTCGCGTCGATGGCTTTTTCTGCTTCGCGAGGACGGCCGCCGTTGGCCGCCGCTCTCTCCTATCAGAAGGGGAGGACTTTCCCTCCCCTCCTTCGCCTTTTTACCCCTTCCCCCGGCTGTCCCCTCCCCCTTTTTCCTCCTTTTCTTCTTCCCCTCCTTCCTTCTTCTTCTCTTCTTCTTTCTCCTCACCCGAAAGCTCTGTTTTCTCTCCTTTTACCGCCGGCGAGCTTCTTCTCCTCCGTTCTCCCTCCTCCGACCATCATATTGGGTGTTCTAAGGCTCGTTGGATCCGTGGCAACGAGAGGAAGGTTCCTGGTGTAGTTTGGAGGCTTGTTGGTGACTGGTTGCGAGGGATCAGCCGAGATTAGCGTTCTTCGGTAGGTTCTTCTACCTATTGTGTTCTTTAGTGGGTTTCTTTATATCTAGCCATTGGATCTTGTTGATCTTTGTATTGTTGGATTCCTTATGCTTAGTAGAATTTCTGATATGAGTTTTATGATCTTTGGTTGAGATCTTAGTAGGTTTTATGCATGATTAAGTTCGGATTCTCTGTTTTCTGCTGTTCTTGAAGAACAGCCGGGTTCCGGCCGGCACGTACTTGATCTTGGGTTGTGATGAGCATACGAGTTGTAGATCTTTGAATCTACTCTCTAACCCCACTAATTTCATAATTTTCCGATTTTCTTATGATTTGTTATGAATTGTTTGCTGGAGGGCTGCGTTGCAGCAATTAATTGGTAAGTTAGTTTGATTAACGGTTTTGAGTTGTGTTTTACCGTTAATCCAACCGTTGGATGATTATAGATTTTGGATATGATGATCCTGGTATATACACCTACTGATGACTAAGTTGGATCTTGAATCTGACATCGTTTGGACGTCGGATCGACGGGATCAATTAGCCCCTAAGTAGAGGCTTTGAGTGTTTTTTATTATAATATTATATTTCAGAATATAATATTATATTGTTTACTGTTCATCATCGTTTTCGGGGTTGCTTCCCGTTGCAGGAGTCCGCGGTCGACGGTCGCGGTACCGTCGTAATGCCGGGACTCGCTGCGGATCGGCTGGCAGCGGTTAGTAGTACCGCTGCAGCGATCCGGTTGACTTGTATACTACCCTTGACATACTGTTGCATGCCTATCTCCTGCTTGTGTATGTCATAGCATGCATTGTTGTTTTGTGCATTAGTTGCATTGGTTAGGGCGTGGGTGATCTGTGGGTCGCCGTCCCGAGGCTGGAAGCTCGGACTTAGCCCTAGGACCGGGATTGGGTTGTTTGGACCCGGTTTGAATTGTAGTGTCCAGTCAAACTCGATGATAGGCCTAGATGACTGGTACACTTGTTGCTTGATGATTGTAGAGGTCGTGTCGGCCTCGAGTCGGATCTGAGGTGTAGCTGGTGTCCGGTATTCTTAAAACTCTTGAGTAGAGGAATTGCCTACTCAGTGGTGTCTCTTCCCACCAAACAGTGTTCAGTGTCCTGTTGAGTGTCAGCAGTGTTGGTTCCTGCTACTGAGTGTGACCTGACATGTGACCAGCCCGGCTTAAAGACCATGATCGTGGGCCTCAGGGACACGCGGTGGTGTTATGAGACCTCTGTATACACCCAGGTTCTACTTGAGGGCGTCACTGTTGCGTTTCCGTCTTCCTTCTGTGTTTCGTAGTGTAGATCCCTATTGAGCTTAGTGCTCACACCTACTCAGGCTGTGTTTTGCAGGTGCAGGCGTCAGTTCTTCTTCCGTAGCCCCTACCGGGCAGTTGGTCGGCGGTGCGGCGGCGCCTGAAGGACTTTGAGAGGTGGCGATTTTTACTGCTTTTACTTTATGTTAGTTAGTCTCCTACGGGAGTGATGTTGTATTTTGGATCTTACCCTCTCCGAGGATTTGTATATTAAACACTTGGGTTTTGAATTTGTGGTTCGATGTTATTAATTGTTGTTTTGAATTGAGGGTGCTTTTGGTGAATTGCTAGGGAGACCAATAGGTTAGAGGGAACCCTCGCCGTCTTTTTCCGCGTTTGTAGGTTCCGGTTCGAGTCACCCCGCCCGGTTGGGCTTTCACGGGTCGGGGCGCGACAGCTTGGTATCAGAGCATAGGCTGTAGATCCCAGGGTTTAGGATCAGGATTCGGTTGAGATTGAGCGTGGAATGGGTTAGTTCTATGTCTAGAACATCCGTGCATGCTCCTTTTGATGTGTTGTGCTTTTCCACTTTATGTTGTGCTGCTTTATCTTGGGTTTCGAACGAGTGGACGCTCATTTGTTGTTGGTGATTGCGCAGATGTCGGGAGCTCGAGGCCTACCTTCGGTTGTTGGTCGGGGTGGGGCACGACTTAGTCAACCCGCCCGACCAGACAGGGTAGCACCTGTCAGGGAGTTCAGAGCTAGACGGACTGAGCCATCACTAGCGACGGTTGCGGTCGCACGGGAGGAGGCCCCTCTCGCGGAGGAGGGGGTCCTCGCTCCGGTCGACGGACGGGCTGCGGCAGCGGTCATGATGGACTTCCAGCGGCTGAACCCGCCTAGGTTCAGCGGTGAGACCGGAGATCCGACCACGGCAGATGGCTGGCTCCGAGGAGTCACGCGCGTTCTCGACGCTCTCTTCGTCGGGGATGACCGGATCCCGGTCACCCTCGCAGCGTTCCAGCTCGATGGTGACGCCCTTGACTGGTGGTGCACTGCCCAGCACACCAGTGGCGGAGAGGAGCCGACGTGGGAGGAGTTCAAGGCGTTGTTCTCGGACGCGTACTTCCCGGAGAGTACGCGTGACGCCTTGTCTCGCGAGTAGCAATCCCTCTTGCAGGGTACTCGCTCTGTGCAGTAGTATGCCACCCGGTTCACACATTTAGTCCGTTTCACGGGGGCAGTGGCGGCAGATTCAGTGGCGAGGACACGGCAATTGGAGTGGGGTCTTCGTCCAGAGATCAGGCGCCAGACGAGTTCCCACCGCTTTCAGACGCACTCAGCAGTCCTGAACTACGCCTTGGTAGTGGAGGCGCAGTTGCGAGATGAGAGGTGCCGGGCAGTTCCACCGGCATCCTCTACCGGTGCCTAGCAGCGACCCCAGGGCAGAGGGGGGTTCGGTAGGGGGCAGCCGTGGCGTCAGCGGCCCTTTCAGCGGCGGCCACAGCGTGCACTGCAGTACCAGCAGCCACTACCAAGCCCACCAGCCCCGTTTCTACTGACGGCCGGGCCATCTGGGCAGGCTTCGTCAGGGGGAGACCAGGGACGGCAGCCTGGCGCGTCAGTCACTTGCTACCTGTGCGGGCAGCCGGGGCACTACCGTAGAGACTGCACTTCGCGAGAAGCGCAGAGAGCTATGCCGCAAGGCAGTAGAGGCGGAGGGCCCGGTGCCTGGCAGGGGAGCGGGGGTGGACGCGGGCCAGGGCGTCCCAGAGGCAGTAAACCGCAGTACCAGCAGCCGTTGCAGTACCAGCAGCGACAGAAGTATCAGCAGGCAGCGGCAGAGCCAACCGTCCTCAGAGGTATCTTTCAGCTTTCTAGTTCTTTAGTAGATGTGCTGATAGACTCTAGGGCGTCTCATTC
Organism: Narthecium ossifragum; assembly: GCA_963920575.1. Lineage (NCBI taxonomy): Eukaryota > Viridiplantae > Streptophyta > Magnoliopsida > Dioscoreales > Nartheciaceae > Narthecium > Narthecium ossifragum. The sequence goes on along the minus strand of OY986964.1, from coordinate 17,559,358 downwards.
ATATATTGCTAGCATGTGTGTGGCATCGCTAGGATTAGAGACGAGTTGGCTAGAGGTGGCACAGTCTGTAGACTCACCGATCGACGGCACAGTCAGGGTAGACCGGGTCTGCCGATATTGTTCTTTGGAGGTTGGAGGCCTCCGTGTCTGTCTAGACCTGCGGGTGCTAGACATGACAGGCTTCAACGTGATTCTCGGTATGGACTGGTTAGCAGCATACCGAGCTATCATCGACTGTGGTCGCCGGAGGGTGGTCGCTTGGACACCCGATGGGACACAGTTTGTGTTGATGGGGGATCGGTTTTCAGCCGATTCCTTCGCTTGTGGTGTGGGGAGGCGTGGCAGCGAGCTTTCAGCCTAGCTGGCCAGCCTGTCTCTGTTTGGGTCAGAGGGAGTGCAGCAGAGAAGTTTCCCTAGAATCGTGTGCGACTACACCGACGTGTTTCCCGAGGTGTTGCCATGGCTTCCACCGCCCAGAGAGGTCGATTTTGAGATTGACCTGGTACCGGGTACCGCACCGATCTCTCTCCCAGCTTTTAGTATGGCACCAGCAGAGCAGAGTGAGTTGAGGACCCAGCTAGACGAGCTTACCAACAGAGGTTTCATCCGTCCCAGCATGTCTCCCTGGGGGGCGCCAGTGTTGTTCGCGAAGAAGAAGGATGGTACCCTTCGACTTTGCATAGACTACAGGCGGCTCAACAGGGTGACAGTGAAGAACCAGTATCTGATGCCGAGGATCGACGACCTGTTTGACCAGCTGCGAGGATCTTCAGTGTTCTTGAAGATCGACCTCCGCACCAGCTACCACCAGTTGAGGGTTCGGGATTGCGACATCCTGAAGACGGCTTTTCGGACTCGGTACGGCCTGTACGAGTTCGTGGTGATGCCGTTTGGGCTGACGAACGCACCAACAGCGTTCATGGATCTCATGCAGAGGATCTTCCGGCCTTTCCTAGACGAGTTCGTGGTGGTGTTCGTCGACGACATCCTTATCTACTCCCGGTCAGTGGCGGAGCACGAGCGACACTTAGCGATAGTGTTGCAGCTACTTCGGGAGCATCGGCTTTATACCAAGGCTTCCAAGTGCGAGTTCTGGCTTGCACAGGTGGGATTCCTTGGACACGTGGTGTCGGCAGCAGGGATCTCAGTTGACCCGGCCAAGGTCGAGGCAGTGGTACAGTGGCAGAGACTGAGGACAGTGTTTGAGGTCCGTAGTTTCTTAGGCCTGGCGGGTTACTACAGGCGGTTCATGCGGGACTTCTCCAAAGTTGCCGGACCGATGACCAGACTGACACAGAAGGCCGTCCCGTTCGTGTGGGATGATGCTTGTCAGCGAGCTTTCGTGGAGCTAAGGACGAGGTTGACCAGTGCGCCGGTGCTGATCGTCCCTGAGCGAGGTGTTGGTTACAGTGTTTACTGCGATGCCAGCGGTGAGGGTTTGGGGTGTTTCCTCATGCAGGAGGGCCACGTAGTTTCCTATGGTTCTCGTCAGCTGAAGAACCATGAGATGAACTACTCGACTCACGACTTGGAGCAAGCAGCGGTGGTCTTCGCCCTGAAGACCTGGCGGCATTATCTCTATGGCGAGAAGTTCTCAGTCTTCTTGGACCATAAGAGTTTGAGGCACGTTTTCACCCAACGTGACCTCAACCTGAGGTAGCGACGCTGGATGGAGCTACTGGAGGACTACGACTTCGAGTTGCATTACCATCCTGGTAAGGCAAATGTCGTAGCAGACGCGCTGAGTAGGCAGGTGAGAGACACCAGAGCAGCAGTTGCAGGGTTTTCAGTGAGGCAGTGGCAGGCTCTAGAGACAGCGGGCCAGTTGGGGCTCGAGTTTGAGGATCGGGGATCCAGCTGTTTTCTCTATGCGGTGCAGAGTATGCCAGCAGTTCTAGCCAGAGTATTAGAGGCACAGCACAGTGACCCAGAGCTCGAGGAGTTACGCACAGCAGCGGGCACAGAGGGCGTAGACGGAGACTGGACAGTATCGTCAGACGGAGGGCTACGATTCCGAGGCAGAGTAGCAGTTCCAGCAGATCCAGTTCTTCGAGACGACGTCCTGCGAGAGTTCCACCACTCTCGTTTTGCAGTTCATCCTGGTGGCACCAAGATGTACCAGGATCTTCGGCGACAGTTCTGGTGGCTCGGGATGAAGAGGGCAGTGACGGAGTTCGTATCGCGCTGCCTTACCTGTCAGAAGGTCAAGGCAGAGCACCAGCGGACTCTGGGGTTACTTCAGCCGCTTCCACTAGTTGAGTGGAAGTGGGAGCACATCACGATGGACTTCGTGACCGGGCTACCGAGATCTCCTAGGGGGAATGACGCGATTTGGGTCATCGTTGATCGATTGACCAAATCGGCGCACTTCCTGCCTATGCGGGTGACAGACTCGACGGACAGGTTGGGCACCTTGTACGTCAGAGAGGTGGTCAGACTACACGGGGTTCCAGTGTCTATCGTGTCAGACCGTGACCCCAGGTTCACCAGCAGGTTCTGGCGAGACTTTCAGGAGGCAGTTGGCACACTCCTGACTTTCAGTACAGCTTTTCATCCGCAGACAGACGGATAGTCAGAGCGGACTATCCAGATCTTGGAGGACATGCTGTCGCGCCCCGACCCGCGAAAGCCCAACCGGGCTGGGCGACGCGAACCGGAACCTAACAAACGCGGAAAATAAAGCTGGAGGGTTCCCTCCAACCTATTGGTCTCCCTAACAATTCACCAAAAGCACCCTCAATTAAAAGACATTAATTTTACAAAACCTCGAACTACAGATTTAAAACTCAAAGTGTTAAATATACAAATCCTCGGAGAGGGGAAGATTAAAATACAACATTACTCCCATAGAAGACTAACTAACATAGGGTAAAAGCAGTAAACGATCACCACCTCTCAAAGACCACCAGGCGCCGCCGCACCGCCGACCAACTGCCCGGTAGGGGCCACAGAAGAGGAACTGACGCCTAAACCTGCAAAACGCAGCCCCGGGTAGGTGTGAGCACTAAGCTCAGTAGAGATCTACACTACGACACACAGAAGGAAGGGGGAACGCAAGAGTGTCGCCCTAAAGTAGGACCTGGGTGTATACAGGGGTCCCATAACCCTTCCGCGTGTCCCTGAGGCCCAGGGACGGCACTCAGTAACAGGAACAACACTGGCGACAATACAGGTCAGCACAGTGGGACACCGGCTACACCTAATGTGAGGACCTGCCCCTCTATCCCTGTGGCTCGTTGTAGACCACAAGGGCAATTTGGTAAATTGCGGGTTGTTGGTTTGTTTCACACCCGCGTGTGCACACACCGGCCTTGTTTGTGTTAATGCTTGTTTAGACTGGCTAGGTGGACCCGGGATCGGAAGATCCCAGCTCGGGCGCGCGAAAGCTTGCCTTAGGGCAGCTGACGACCCTTGAGCGATCGATCGCTCCTTGGGACGATCAATCGGACTCGTGAGCGAGTCAGTTTGTTTTGATCCGGGGCGAGAACGATCGATCGCTCCTTGGAGCGACCGATCGGACTCACGTCAGTGGCTTTTCTGCTTCGCGAGGATGGCCACCGCTTGCCGTCGCTCTCCTCTGTCAGAGGGGGAGAGGACTTTCCCTCCCCTCCCCTCACTTTTTCCCCCTTCCCCCGGCTTTCCCCTCCCCTTTCCCCTCCTTTTCTTCCCCTCCTCTTCCTCCTTCTCCTCTCTTTCTTCTTCCTTCCCTCTTTCTCTCCCGAAGCTCTGTTCTTCCCCTGTTCCGGCAGCCAACCTTCATCACCTCCGTTCTCCCTCCTCCGACCATATTTTTCGGCGTTCTAAGGCTCGTTGGATTCGTGACAACGAGTGTAAGATCCCTGAAGTTGTTTGGAAGCTTGTTGGTGATCAAATCGCGGGGAATCAGCCGAGGAAAGCGCAGCTAGGTAGGGTTATACCTACTGATGTTTATTTCGGGCTTTCTTGAGATCTAGCCGTTGGATCTTGTTGATCCTTATTTTCTTGGATTCCTTATAGCTGTTAGAATTACTGATTCAAGTTTCATGTTAATCAGTTGGGATTTGAGTAGGTTTTATGGATGATTAGTCTCGGATTTCTGGTTTTCTGCTGTTCTTGAGAAACAGTCGGCTTACGGCGAGGTTTCCGGCCGGTGAGTACATGATCTTGGCTTTTTATAAACATAAGAGTTGTAGAACTAATCGTTAGCTTTCCATTCCATCTTGTTTCGTAATTTGCGCATATTTGTATGATTTCTTATGAATTGTTTGCTGAAGCGCTGCGTTGTAGCAATTAATGGGTAAGTTAGTTTGATTAACGATTTTGATTAGCGTTTTCCCGTTAATCCAACCGTTGGATGATTAGGAATTTTGGATATGTTGATCCTGGTATATACAGCTACTGGTTGTTAAGTTGGATCTTGAATCCGACATCATTTAGACATCGGATCGACGGGATCAATTAGCCCATAAGTAGAGGTTTTGGGTGTTTGAATATAATATTATATTTCAGAATATAATATTATATTGTTTACTGTTCATCATCGTTTTCGTGGTTGCTTCCCGTTGCAGGAGTCCGCGGTTGGTAGTACTGCTGCAGCGATCCAGTAGACTTATATGATGCTTGACATATTGTTGCATACTTTGCTTCTTATCTGTGTATGTCATAGCATGCATCATTGCCTTGTGCATTAGTTGCATTGGTTAGGGCGTGGGTGATCTTTGGGTCGCCGTCCCGAGGCTGGAAGCTCGGACTTAGCCCAAGGACCGGGGTTGGGCTGTTAGGACCCAGTTTGAATTGTGGTGTCCAGTCGATTCGATCATAAGCTTAGATGACTGGTACACTGGTTGCTTGATGATTGTAGAGGTCGTGTCGGCCTTGAGTCGGGTGCTGAGGTGTAGCCGGTGTCCCACTGTGCTGACCTGTCGTGTCGCCAGTGTTGTTCCTGTAACTGAGTGCCGTCCCTGGGCCACAGGGACATGCGGTGGGGTTATGGGACCCCTGTATTGTCGTTCCCCAGTATGTTGGACAGAGGTTGGAGAGGCTTCACTCACCGGTCCAGATATCGTCAGGCGGTCGTCAGAGAGGTTGGTACAGATCAGGCAGAGGCTTCTGACGGCTCAGAGCTGGCAGAAGAGTTATGCAGATCAGAGGCGACGACCGTTGGAGTTTGCAGTCGGCGACCGAGTGTTCTTGCGAGCGTCGCCGTACAAAGGTTCTGTCAGGTTTGGCAGAGGTGGCAAGTTGGCGCCGAGGTTTGTCGGGCCGTTTGAGATTTTAGAGAGGGTTGGCGAGGTAGCTTACCGCCTGGATCTTCCTCAGCACATGTCTGCTGTGCATCCGACTTTCCATGTGTCGATGCTGAGGAAGTATCACCCAGACCCGTCTCATGTCATCAGAGTGGATGACATTGAGCTTGAGGCAGACGTGAGCTTTGTTGAGCAGCCGGTTCAGGTACTTGACCGGAGGGATCAGGTCTTGCGGGGCAAGACGATTCCCTTGGTCAAGGTACTGTGGAGGCACAGAGGCGCCGAGGAGGTCACTTGGGAGCGCGAGGCGCGCATGCGGCAGGAGTTTCCGTAGTTGTTTTCTTCTCCAGGTACTTCTTGTTCTGTCCTCTAGTGTAGCTGTTTTATTGTTCCGAGCCCTACCCTTATCGAATCTCGGGACGACATTTCCTTTAAGGGTAATAGGATGTGAGGACCTGCCCCTCTACCCCTGTGGCTCGCTGTAGACCGCAAGGGCAATTTGGTAAATTGCGCCTTGTTGGTTTGTTTCACACCCGCGTGTGCACACACTGGCTTTGTCTGTGTTCGTGTTTGTTTAGAATGGCTAGGTGAACCCGAGATCGGAAGATCTGAGCTTGGGCTTGTGTTTTAGCCCAAGTTTGCCTTTCTGAGTAAAGGAGATCGATCTGGATGGCTAGGGAGATCGATCTGGCCCTTTTTGCAAAGAAGATCGATTTGGATTTCAAGGAGATCGATCTCGATTGCAAAGGAGATCGATCTCACATGCCTTGGAGATCGATCATGATCGAGTCGGTGGGTTTTCTCTTTCGCGAGGACGGCCGTCGGCCGTCGCTCTCCCCTGTCAGGGAGAGAAGTCTTCCCCTCCCTTTTCCCCCAGCCTTTTCCCCTCTTTCCCGCCTTTCCCCTCCCCCTTTCCCCTCTTTTCTTCCCCTCCTCTTCCTCCTTCTCCTTCTCTTCTTCTTCCCTCCTTATCTCTTTCCCGCGGTGCTCTGTTTCTTCCCTTTACCGCCGGCGAGCTTCTTTCCCTCCGTTCTCCCTCCTCCGGCCACCAAATTGGGTGTTCTTTGGCTCGTTGGATTCGTGACAACGAGAGGAAGGCTCCTGGTGTAGTTTGGCAGCTTGTTAGCGATCAAATCGCGGGGAATCAGCCGAGGAAAGCGCAGCTAGGTAGGGTTATACCTACTGATGTTTTTTTTGGGTTTTCTTGAGATCTAGCCGTTGGATCTTGTTGATCCTTGCTTTGTTAGGTTCCTTATACCTGTTAATCAGTTGTGATTTGAGTAGGTTTTATATAAGATTAGTCTCGGATTTCTGGTTTTCTGCTGTTCTTGAGAAACAGCCGGCTTGCGGCGAGTTTTCCGGCCGGCGAGTACATGATCTTGGCTTTTCATAAACATAAGAGTTGTAGCTCTACTTGTTAGATTTCCATTCCATCTTGTTTCGTATTTTTCAGATTTGTCTACGATTTCTTATGATATTTTTTCTGGAGGGCTGCGTTGCAGCAATTAAAGGGTAAGTTGGTTTAATCAGCGATTTGTGATTGGTGTTTCCCGTAAATCCAACCGTTGGATGTTTATGAAATTTGGATATGATGATCCTGGTATATACACCTACTGATAGTTAAGTTAGATCTTGAATCCGATGTCGTTTAGATGTCGGATCGACGGGATCATTTAGCCCCTAAGTAGAGGCTTTGAGTGTTTGAATATAATATTATATTTCGAAATATAATATTATATTGTTTATTGTACATCATCGTTTTCGGGGTTTATTCCCGTTGTAGGAGTTCGCGGTTGACGGTCGTGATACCGTCGTAATGCCGGGACCCGCTGCGGACCGGCTGGCAGCGGTCGGTAGTACCGCTGCAGCGGTCCGGTAGACTTATATGATGTTTGTCATACTGTTGCATGCCTATCTCCTGTTTGTGTATGTCATGGCATGCATTGTTGTTTTGTGCACTAGTTGCATTGGTTAGGGCGTGGGTGATCCTTGGGTCGCCGTCCCGAGGCTGGAAGCTCGGACTTAGCCCTAGGACCGGGATTGGGCTGTTAGGACTCGGTTGAATTGTGGTGGCCAGTCGATTCAATGATAGGCTTAGATGACTGGTACACTTATGGCTTGATGATTGTAGAGGTCGTGTCGGCCTTGAGTCGTATGCTGAGGTGTAGCCGGTGTCTCACTGTGCGGACCCTGGGGTAGAGGTGTTGCCTACCCAGCGGTGCCTTTTTCCCGCCTGCAGTGCCGTTCCGTGCAGTTGTGTTTTCACCAGTGTTGTTCCAACTGTGTGCTGCTCCTGGGCACCAGGGACACTCGGTGGGGTTATGGGACCCCTGTATACACCCAGATCCTACTCGAGGGCGACATTGTTGCGTTTCCCTCTTCCTTCTGTGTGTCGTAGTGTAGATCCCTACTGAGCTTAGTGCTCACACCTACCCGGGCTGCGTTTTGTAGGTGCAGGCGTCAGTTCTTCTTCTGTGGCCCCTACCGGGCAGTTGGTTGGCGGTGCGGCGGCGCCAGGTGGAGTCTGAGGGCTGGTGATCCTTTACTGCTTTTACCCTTATGTTAGATAGTCTCCTACGGGAGTAATATTGTATTTGAACTTTCCCTCTCCGAGGTTTTGTATAATTAATACTTGAGTTTTAATCTGAGATTCGAGGTTTTGCCTTTTGATGTTGTTTTAAATGGGGGGGGGGCTTTGATGAATTGCTAGGGAGACCCATAGGTTAGAGGGAACCCTCGCCGTTCTTTTTCTGCGTTGGTTAGGTTCCGGTTCGCGTCGCCCGGCCCGGTTGGGCTTTCGCGGGTCGGGGCGCGACATGTATACACCCAGGTCCTACTTGAGGGTGACACTGTTGCGTTTCCCTCTTCCTTCTGTATGTCGTAGTGTAGATCCCTACTGAGCTTAGTGCTCACTCCTACCTGGGATGCGTTTTGCAGGTGCAGGCGTCAGTTCTTCCTCTGTGGCCCCTACCGGGCAGTTGGACGGCGGTGCAGCGGCGCCTGGTGGCTTTTGAGAGGTGGCGATATTTACCGTTTTTACCCTTGTGTTAGATAGTCTCCTACGGGAGTAATGTTGTACTTTGAATCTTCTCCTCTCCGAGGATTTGTATATTTTTTAACACTTTGAGTTTTAAATCTGTGGTTCGATGTTGTTAATTGTTGTTTTAATTTAGGGTGCTTTGGTGAACTGTTAGGGAGACCGATAGGTTAGAGGGAACCCTCACCGTTCTTTTTCCGCGTTGGTTAGATTCCGGTTCTCGTCGCCCGGCCCGGTTGGGTTTTCGCGGGTCGGGGCGCGACAGCTTGGTATCAGAGCATAGGTTGTAGATTCCAGGGTTTAGGATCAGGATTCGGTTGAGTTGAGCGTGGAATGGGTTAGTTCTATGTCTAGAACATCCGTGCATGCTCATTTTGATGGGTTGTGCTTTTCCACTTTATGTTGTGCTGCTTTGTCTTGGGTTTCGAACGAGTGGACGCTCGTTTGTTGTTGGTGATTGCGCAGATATCGGGAGCTCGAGGCTGACCTTCGGTTGATGGTCGGGGGTGGGGCACGACTTGGTCGACCCGCCCGACCAGACAGGGTAGCACCTGTCAGGGAGGTCAGAGCTAGACGGGCTGAGCCATCACCAGCGACGGCTTCGGTCATACTGGAGGAGACCCTTCTCGCCGAGGAGGGGGTTCTCGCTCCGGTCGACGCGCAGACCACTGTGGTAGTCTTGCTGGAGTGTCATTTGGTCCGTTTGGTCCGTTTCGCGGGAGCAGTGGCAGCAGATTCAGTGGCCAGGGCACGACAGTTTGAGTGGGGTCTTCGTCCAGAGATCAGGCGCCAGACGTGTTCCCACCGCTTCCAGATGTATACAGCAGTTCTGAACTGCACCTTAGTTGTGGAGGCGCAGTCGCAGGACGAGAGGTGCCGGGCAGTTCCACCGGCATCCTCTACCAGTGCACCGCAGAGGCCCCAGTTCAGAGGGGGATACGGCGGAGGGCACCAGCGGCGTCAGCGACGCTTTTAGCAGCGGTCACAGCGCCCGCAGCAGTTCCAGGCACAGTTGTCGATTCCGCCAGGCCAGTTTTTCCTGACAGCCGGGCCGTCTGGGCAGGCTCCGTTAGGGGGAGGCCAGGATCAGCAGCCTGGTGGGGCGCTAGCCACTTGTTTCCAGTGCGGGCAGTCGGGACACTTCCGCAAGGACTGTCCCATGCGAGGAGCGCGGGGCGCTATGCCGCAGGGCGGTGGAGGCGGGGGGTCCAGTGCCTGGCAGGGGAGCAGTAGTGGGCGAGGATCAGGGGCTGGACCGGGCCGCTCCAGAGGTGGAGGCAGTCAGTGGGGGCGCGTGTTTGCTTTTCCGGGGCGCGAGCAGCCGGACACCATTCAGCTTTACCAGCCGTACCAGCAGCCGCAGCAGTACCAGCAGGCAGCGGCAGAGCCAACCGTCCTCAGAGGTATCTTTCAGCTTTCTAGTTCTTTAGTAGATGTGCTGATAGACTCTGGGGCGTCTCATTCCTATATTGCTAGCATGTGTGTGGCATCGCTAGGATTAAAGACGAGTTGGCTAGAGGTGGCACAGTCTGTAGATTCACCGATCGGCAGCACAGTCAGGGTAGACCGGGTCTGCCGATCTTGTTCTTTGGAGGTTGGAAACCTCCGTGTCTGTCTAGACCTGCGGGTGCTAGACATGACAGGCTTCGATGTGATACTCGATATGGACTGGTTAGCAACATACCGAGCTATCATCGACTGTGGTCGCCGGAGGGTGGTCGCTTGGACACCCGACGGGACACAGTTTGTGTTGTTGGGGGATCGGTTCTCAGCCGATTCCTTTGCTTGTGGTGTGGGAAGGCGTGGCAGCGAGCTCTCAGCCTTGCTAGCCAGCTTGTCTCTATTTGGGTCAGAGGGAGTACAGTTGAGCAGTTTCCCCAGGATCGTGTGCGACTACACCGACGTGTTTCCCGAGGTGTTGCCAGGGCTTCCACGGCCCAGAGAGGTCGATTTTGAGATCGACCTGGTACCGGGTACCGCACCGATCTCTCTCCCAGCTTTCAGGATGGCACCCAGCAGAGCAGAGTGAGTTGAGGACCCAGCTAGATGAGCTTACCAGCAGAGGCTTCATTCGTCCCAGCATGTCTCCCTGGGGGGCGCCAGTTGATGTCGCTCAAATGTGTCACGCACAGCGGTCGCGGTGCAGTACAGCATAAGAGAGGTCGAATCCCACAGAGAGACAGGCAGAAAGGATCCAGAAATACAGATAATAATATATTAAAGACAATCAAGAAAGCTAACTAAATTAAATTAGATCAAAGGATTAATGATAATGTAAGGTTAACTAAAGATATCAGGCTGTTGATAAGGCTAGGCTTAAAGAATCACTTCACTCGGATTAAGGTTCTTCTCTTCTCAATGGTTCATATAATACTCAGTTAAGGGATTCACATCCCAATCACCTTAACCGGAAGATATAGAATTATGAATCTGATAAAATATAAATGTCTCTTCCTATGATTGGTTCTTCCTTTTTATAGTTCTAACTTCATCCAACCAAACCTAAGAATACACGATACCGGCTGTCACTACAGGCAACGAGCAGCAAAAGTTCATCGGGACAAAGCCCTAACTCTAACCGGATCCCTAAGAATACACAATACCAACTCTCACAATAGGCAATGCATAGCAAAGATCTCACGGGATAGAGCCCCAACCTTGTCTTACCAGATCCCAAAGAATAGACAATACCAGCTGTCACTACGGGGAATGTATAGCAAAGGTCTCACAAGACTCGGTAGAAGAATCAAAAGAGAAGACTATGGGATTATAAGATCATGGAAGAAGCATGACTGGATTCATAATATTAATCATCCACATAGAAATCTATAATCTGAAAATAATATTTAAAGATCCAATACATAGAAAAGAGTTTAACAATAAAGCTTAAAAACATGAACCATCGTTGGAGAAGAAACCCTAATCCTCGCTAGATCATCCGTCCGCCATGCCCGTGGATTACTCGGCCATGGATGGAGATGTCTTCATCTTCTTCCTCTTGAAAAAGTCCTGAAAAGAGCCTCCAAAAACGTCCAAGAAGTCCCCTTTGATTAGCCCTAAGTTTCCTATTTATAGGGTCCAAGAATTAGTAAACTCGGATTAATCAAAACCGTTGATTTTCGTCACTGGGCAAGTCCGATCGATCCTTCTCGGGATGTTGGATCGATCGGTCTCTTGAAATCTCCAATCTTCTATTTACGCCCGAGTCCGATCGATGGACGGATCGATTGAACTCTGCTCCTCTAAAAAGCATACGTTCTGTCACCCTTTAATTCCCAAGTCCGATCGATCGGATTATGAGTGTTGGATCGATCGGTTGAGTAAAAATCCGCTGTTTTTGGCTTTTTCCGAGTCCGATCGATCGGACCATTGGTGTCGGATCGATCGGACCCTATAGGAGCGAAGGAGGGATCGATCGGATCATATTCAGCCAAAAAATGCATGTTCTGTCACGATTCTGTGAGGTCCGATCGATCGGCGGATCGCTCGGACTTCCAGCTTATTTTCCTTTCTGCCATTCAGACTGCGCATCGGTACTGAAATTGCCGTAACTTCTTCTAGGAAACTCGGAATCACGAACCGTAAAATTCGCCAGAATCTAGACTTCAAGAGCTTTCCAACCATATATGGCACATCATCTGATTCTTCATGAACAGGTACAGATTAATTGTTGAAGTTGATCCATATACTCTTTTCAGCTTCTTTTAGCTCCAATTTCCTGCATTTTCCAAACAACCATGTGAAGCAACATATAGATATAAAAATAGTAATAAAGATGCTGATTAAGGATAATAATCTAGCAATTGAGATGGTTATAAGGTTGTTTAGAGTGCACTTTCATGCACTCATCACACCCCCCAACCAGCTTATTGCTAGTCTCTAGCAATTCAAAGCGCATAGAATATAATTAAGCACACTAACGGTTCAAGGGTGTAGACATGCATGATAAAAATTCTACCTTATCAAGTCGATAGTGTTTTATGCAGTACAGAGCATGGGAACTTCTTATACTCATACACATACTACCAACACATGAAATCAACTTCTACACATCAAAACATGCTAATCACCATCCAGAAGAACACATGTGACGTGACAAATAAATGTTACGTGCAGAAGCAACTTCTACCCACCATTAGTCCAAACACACTACTATCTTCATGACCAATCATCCAACCCTCGCACTTTAAGTACGGCATGCTCTTTCTCTATTTTTTCTTTTCAACTATCAGACACTTCGCCTTTTTACGCGAGCACTCTCCGCTTCTTGAGGCGCAGAGACCCGGTTACTTAGCAAAACACTTAGTAGTTTTTTTTTTTTCGCTATAAGTGGTTCTACCTTTTTACGCGAGCTCCCCGCTTCCTGAGGCAAGAACACCCGCTTACTCAGTAGATCACTTAATAGTTGTTTAGGCACAGCTTTATCAAGCTCTAGAACTTTTTCTGTTTTTTTTTTTGCATGCAATACTCAACACTAGCTAATGTTGAAATCATGGTCTCGATGGACAATAGCATGCTCATTCCTCTAGTGAGTATAATTACCACTGCACATAAAGTGTTCGTGTGTGGATCACATGATGTTATACGTTCAGGTTATCACGCATGCAATCAATGTATTGGTCAATCCATATGAAAGCAACATGCATAATAAGCATAAAAATTTCAGCTCATGTACAATTTCTAGTAACATAATCAATTCAACACTATTAAACTCAATAAGGTAGCATGCATAAGGTCATGCATGCCTTCACCCCCCAACCTGAAATTCACATTGTCCTCAATGTGTGCTAATCATGTAAATAAGTAGAAGGGTATTGGCTGAATTTTCATATATGACAGAAATAAAAATAGTAAATCGAAATAAGAGCGAGGCCACCTGACAGAATATCGATTATCTCCTCAAGGCTCCTCATGGTGGCCGAATTTCTCATCTCCAGAATAGTGGTCGAATTCCTCAAGCAAGGCAAACGGTGGTCCAACATCCTAAGAAATAAGATAGCAAACAAAAACAAATGAAAACAAAAGCAAACAAACTAAAACAAACTATCCTAATCAAAAAGGGAAATGATAGATAGGAGAAAGATCATCCCTCGTAGACATGGTCTACGAGAGAAACGGTGTGCTCCTCAGGGTCCGCTTTCTCTGGAATCTATTTCAAACGCTGTCCATTAACCGTAAATAATCTCCCATCCTTTGGGTCTTCAACTTCCACAGCCCCATTGTCAAATATTCTGCTAATGGTGAAGGGGCCTGTCCAGCGTGATCTCAGCTTCCCAGGATGAAGATGCAGTCGTGCGTCATACAGATAAGCTTGCTGTCCTACTTGAAACGTCTTCCGCAAGATCTTCTTGTCATGGTAGGCCTTTGTCTTTGCCTTGAAGATCCTAGAACTCTCATAAGCATCATTCCTGAGTTCCTCCAACTCAGACAGCTGGAGTTTTCGTTCCTGACCTGCAGCATCCAAAGTAAGATTTAGTGACTTAATAGCCCAATATGCCTTATGTTCTAATTCAACTGGAAGATGACATGGTTTTCCATAAACAAGGCGAAACGGCGACATCCCCAAGGTAGTCTTGTAGGCAGTGCGACATGCCCACAACGCGTCTGATAGCCTCAAGGACCAGTCCTTTCGGTTGGGGCTCACTGTCTTCTCCAGGATTTGCTTTATCTCTCTATTGGCTAATTCAGCTTGGCCATTCGTCTGTGGATGATAAGCAGTGGAAATTTTATGTGTAACTCCATACCTGCGCATCAAAGCCTCAAAAGAGCGGTTACAAAAATGGGATCCTTGGTCACTAATAATGACCCTAGGAGTACCAAATCTAGACAAAACATGCTCTTTAAGAAACTTGATGACAGTGGAATGATCATTATTCCTACATGCAATAGCCTCCACCCACTTAGACACGTATTCCACAGCCAACAATATATATAAATAGCCAAAAGAAGAAGGGAAGGGTCCCATAAAGTCTATACCCCAACAATCAAAAATCTCGACAGCTTGAATTGGGTTCAAAGGCATCATATGTCTCCTAGATAAAGCTCCTAGTGTTAGGCATCTATCACAGGATTTGCAGAAAATATTAACATCACGAAACATAGTAGGCCAGTAAAAACCACATTGAAGAATTTTAGCAGCAGTCTTTTTCATCGAAAAATGGCCTCCACATGCATGAGAGTGACAGAATGTAATGATGCTTTCGATTTCATAATCAGGGACACACCGCCGCATAAGCTGGTTAGAACAATACTTAAATAGACAAGGATCATCCCAATAAAATTTCTTTACCTCAACAAAAAATCTACGCTTATCCTGCGCACTCCAAAAGGAAGGGATCTCACCTGTCGCTAAGTAATTAACAATGTGCGCATACCAGGGCAGTCTTGCAATTGAAAAGAGTTGCTCATCAGGGAAGTCATCCATGATTGGTGGCTCATCTTTCGCTACTTCCACCATCAGCCTTGATAGGTGATCAGCGACAACGTTCTCCACGCCCTTTTTATCTTTGATGGAGATATCAAATTCCTGTAAGATTAATATCCAACGAATTAGGCGCGCTTTAGCATCCTTCTTGGTGAGAAGGTACTTAAGTGCGGCATGATCAGTGAAAATAGTAATGGGAGAACCAATCAAATAAGCACGAAACTTGTCTAATGCAAAGACTATAGCCAATAGTTCTTTCTCAGTGGTAGAATAATTCAGCTGTGCATTATTCAAGGTTCGGCTAGCATAATGAATAACATGAGGTTTACCATCTTTTCGCTGTCCTAAAACAGCTCCCACAGCAAAATCACTTGCATCACACATCAATTCAAAAGGAAGGCTCCAATCGGGTGGTTGCACAATAGGTGCGGAAGTCAATTTATCAATCAAGGCTTGAAAAGCCTTCTGACAATCAATAGTCCACTCAAAAGGGGTATCCTTTATCAATAGATTACATAAAGGACGAGCAATGGCAGAAAAATTTTGAATGAATCTCCTGTAAAAACCAGCATGCCCTAGAAAGGATCTAACATCTTTAACGGTCTTTGGCACAGGAAGATTTGAGATGAGATCGATTTTTGATCGATCTACCTCAATGCCTTTGGAAGAGACAATATGGCCCAACACAATGCCTGAGGGCACCATGAAGTGGCACTTTTCCCAATTAAGCACAAGGTTCTTCTCCTCACACCTTCTCAAGACTCTCTTTAAGTTTTGCAAGCATGCATCAAAAGTATTATCAAATACAGTCAAGTCATCCATATATACTTCCATACATTCCTCGATCATATCAGCAAACATACTCATCATACAACGCTGAAAAGTAGCAGGAGCATTACATAATCCAAATGGCATTCTACGGAAAGCATAAGTACCAAAAGGACATGTAAAAGTAGTTTTTTCCTGATCCTCTAAAGCAATCTCAATCTGATAATATCCAGAATAACCGTCGAGAAAACAATAAAAAGGATGTCTAGCTACTCTTTCTAAAATCTGATCTAGAAAAGGCAGTGGAAAATGATCCTTACGGGTGGCAGCATTCAATTTTCTATAATCTATGCACATACGCCATCCTGTCACTAATTTAGTGGGGACAAAGTCTCCACTTTCATTTTTAACAACAGTGACACCAGACTTTTTAGGCACAACCTGTGTAGGGCTCACCCATTTGCTATCAGCAATGGGGTAGATAATCCCTGCATCTAATAATTTCAACACTTCAGTTTATACTACCTCTTTCATTGTAGGGTTCAACCTACGCTGAGGATCCCTGCGAGGTACAGCCCCTTGTTCGAGATTAATCATATGGGAACATATCAAGGGACTAATACCTTTCAGATCTGCTATACTCCATCCAATAGTTGATTTATGCTCTTTCAAAATGCTAAGTAATTGCTCACCTTGCTCTGCAGTTAATGCTGAAGAAATAATCACTGGGTATGTATCACCTGGACCAAGATAGGCGTGCTTTAAACCTTGAGGAAGCGGCTTCAGGTCCAGTTTGGGCGGCTCTACTGATGATGGTGTTGGTGGCTGTCCTTTTTCTGGCAGTTCTTCAAACTTTGGATTCCATGGACCTGCAAAAGAACAATGTTCCAAATTTTTACACATACCATCAACATCAACATTTTCATCCAAATCTAATTCAAGAAAATTAATTTCAGTGGAAGCAAACTCCTCTTCAGTGAGCAAATCAATCTGGTAAGTCTGTTGGCATTCATCATCCTCATCAGGCTGCTTAGCAACATTAAAAACATTAATTTCTAAAGTCATATTCCCAAAAGTTAATTTCATTAAACCATTCCTGCAATTAATTATAGCATTAGCAGTAGTAAGAAACGGTCTTCCTAAAATAATAGGAATTCTAGAATCAGCAGTTACTACGGCCTGAGTATCCAAGACTAAGAAATCAACAGGATAATAAAATTTATCTATTTGAACAAACACATCCTCTACTACTCCTCGTGGATCTATCCGCCAATTGCAAAACCACAGATGTTGACTTAATCTGTCCTAAACCAAGTTGCAAGTAAACAGAATATGGCATTAAATTGACACTTGCACCAAGATCTAATAAAGCTTGTCCTACTTCATGCTCTCCAATGAAACAAGACACAGTAGGACAGCCAGGATCCTTATATTTAGGAGGAATCCTGTGCTGAAGCAATGCACTAACCTGCTCGGTTAAAAATGCAGTTTTCTTTACATGATGTCGTCTCTTCATAGTGCATAAATCTTTAATCACTTTAGCATATGTAGGAATTTGCTTAATAACATGCAAAAGAGGAAGGTTTACCTTAACCTACCGAAGATGCTCCAAAATCTCGCTGTTGGGCTCCATAGTAAATTTAGTGGATTTCAATGTCTGAGGGAAAGGGACACGTACCTGAAAGTCACCTGGTGTAGGGCCATCTGAATGATCGGTCTCTACATGGTCCTCCTGAATTCGGTCCTCTTCTTCAATAGCAATAGGAGATTCGGTGGCCTCTTGGGAAGGGCTTTTTGTTGTCTTCCCGCTTCTTGTAGTTATGGCATTCATCTCCTTCACATTATTTTGCTCAACACTAGATACCTGCGTTTGTTGAGGTTGAGCTGGGAACTTCCCTCGTTCATGCACGCTCAAAGAGTTGATCAACTTTGTGATCTGGCTCTTGATCTCTTGAATATCCTCCTTCCTTTCCTTAGATTCCTGCACAATCATAGATTTCAATTCCTGTAAATTATCATTAAATGTAGGCCTAGGAAAACCAGATGTATTATAAGGAGGGTTAGAAAAAGGCTTATTAGGTGGCGGTTGATGATGCTCGTTGCTCTGTGGAGCGTTCGACTTCCAGCTGAAGTTCGGATGCTCTCGCCATCCTGGATTATACGTCTCTGAATAGGGAGTGTATGGCCTCCTGAATCCGCCTACAGCGTTACAATGCTCGTCGTACACACCTCTCATCTCAGCATAGGTGGGGCAATCATCAATCTGGTGGTCCGCGCCTTGACAGATCGCACATGGCCCAGCCGGCCTTGTAGGTTCATTGTATGGAGAGGTTCGGGCTGCCATCATATATTTGGTCTTTAATAGCTCCAGCTCCCTTGTTAGACTCTCCACTTTTGCCTTGAGTGCATCCTCCTCCCGCAGCTGATAAATTCCTCCACCTTGTTGTTGCGGTGGTGGTCTGGCCCTGTTTGTACTTTCTGTTGCATTCGGTCCAGTCCATGTATGAGCTTTCTCAGCAAGCTCTGTCAAATACTCAATAGCTGCGTCAGGATCTTTTTGCAAAAATTCACCATTACACATCATCTCAACAAATTGGCGTTCTCTAACAGTTAAACCATCATAGAAATAACTAACAAGACGCCAACTTTCATATCCATGATGAGGACATAAATTCAACATGTCTTTAAATCGTTCCCACGCCTGATACAGAGTTTCACAATCCTTCTGTGTGAAGATCGAAATCTGTCTCTTAAGTGCATTGGTTTTGTGCTGTGGGAAATACTTGTTGAAAAATATATGTGTCATTTCAACCCAAGATCCTATAGATCGTGGCCTCAAGGAATATAACCAACTCTTCGCTCTATCCTTCAGTGAGAAGGGAAAGAACTTAAGTCGGATCATATCTAGTGCACCTGGTTGGCCATGAAAGGTCGCTACTACTTCCTCAAACTCCCTAATATGCACATATAGATTTTCATTTTCCAACCAATGAAAGGTAGGAAGCAACTGAATCATGCCAGGTTTAAAGTCAATATGTGTAGCATTAGGTGGAAACATGATGCATGAAGGTGTAGCAGTGCGTGTTGGATGCAAATATTCTTGCAAACTCCTAGGAGCTTGTTGTTCCTCGTGCTCAGCCATAATGAAAGTATGATGTGAAGTTTGTGACTGTGCTTCAAAAAAATCAGCAATATATGTCTCACTATCAGAAGTTTCAGAATCACCCTCGGGGCGTCTAGCAAATCTGCCTAGTTCGTCTCTATACCGAGGCATACACCAACAAACACGCAATCCAAAAGATGCAAACCAACTAAAGAAAATAAGCAAAAACAATAATTGAAACTAAGCTTACTAACTAAAACCGAAAAAAAAGAAAACAATCCTAATAGAGAAGAAAAAATCAAAACCAAAATAAAGAAATAAAGACTAAAGAAAATGAACGAAGTTACCGCTTTCGGTGTCTACAATCACTGTAATCTGATTCTGGCGCTTTTCTGAACCGTCTCCCCGGCAACGGCGCCAATTTTTGATGTCGCTCAAATGTGTCACGCACAGCGGTCGCGGTGCAGTACAGCATAAGAGAGGTCGAATCCCACAGAGAGACAGGCAGAAAGGATCCAGAAATACAGATAATAATATATTAAAGACAATCAAGAAAGCTAACTAAATTAAATTAGATCAAAGGATTAATGATAATGTAAGGTTAACTAAAGATATCAGGCTGTTGATAAGGCTAGGCATCAAGAATCACTTCACTCGGATTAAGGTTCTTCTCTTCTCAATGGTTCATATAATACTCAGTTAAGGGATTCACATCCCAATCACATTAACCGGAAGATATAGAATTATGAATCAGATAAAATATAAATGTCTCTTCCTATGATTGGTTCTTCCTTTTTATAGTTCTAACTTCATCCAACCAAACCTAAGAATACACGATACCGGCTGTCACTACAGGCAACGCGCAGCAAAAGTTCATCGGGACAAAGCCTTAACTCTAACCGGATCCCTAAGAATACACAATACCAACTCTCACAATCGGCAATGCATAGCAAAGATCTCACGGGATAGAGCCCCAACCTTGTCTTACCAAATCCCTAAGAATATACAATACCAGCTGTCACTACGGGCAATGTATAGCAAAGGTCTCACAAGACTCGGTAGGAGAATCAAAAGAGAAGACTATGGGATTATAAGATCATGGAAGAAGCATGACTGGATTCATAATATTAATCATCCACATAGAAATCTATAATCTGAAAATAATATTTAAAGATCCAATACATAGAAAAGAGTTTAACAATAAAGCTTAAAAACATGAACCATCGTTGGAGAAGAAACCCTAATCCTCGCTAGATCATCCGTCCGCCATGCCCGTGGATTACTCGGCCATGGATGGAGATGTCTTCATCTTCTTCCTCTTGAAAAAGTCCTGAAAAGAGCCTCCAAAAACGTCCAAGAAGTCCCCTTTGATTAGCCCTAAGTTTCCTATTTATAGGATCCAAGAATTAGTAAACTTGGATTAATCAAAACCGTTGATTTTCGTCACTGGGCAAGTCCGATCGATCCTTCTCGGGATGTTGGATCGATCGGTCTCTTGAAATCTCCAATCTTCTATTTACGCCCGAGTCCGATCGATGGACGGATCGATCGAACTCTGCTCCTCTAAAAAGCATACGTTCTGTCACCCTTTAATTCCCAAGTCCAATCGATCGGATTATGAGTGTTGGATCGATCGGTTGAGTAAAAATCCGCTGTTTTTGGCTTTTTCCGAGTCCGATCGATCGGACCATTGGTGTCGGATCGATCGGACCCTATAGGAGCGAAGGAGGGATCGATCGGATCATATTCAGCCAAAAAATGCATGTTCTGTCACGATTCTGTGAGGTTCGATCGATCGGCGGATCGCTCGGACTTCCAGCTTATTTTCCTTTCTGCCATTCAGACTGCGCATCGGTACTGAAATTGCCGTAACTTCCTCTAGAAAACTCGGAATCACGAACCGTAAAATTCCCCAGAATCTAGACTTCAAGAGCTTTCCAACCATATATGGCACATCATCTGATTCTTCATGAACAGGTACAGATTAATTGTTGAAGTTGATCCATATACTCTTTTCAGCTTCTTTTAGCTCCAATTTCCTGCATTTTCCAAACAACCATGTGAAGCAACATATAGATATAAAAATAGTAATAAAGATGCTGATTAAGGATAATAATCTAGCAATTGAGATGGTTATAAGGCTATTTAGAGTGCACTTTCATGCACTCATCACCAGTGTTGTTCGCCAAGAAGAAGGATGGTACCCTTCGACTTTGCATAGACTACAGGCGGCTCAACAGGGTGACGGTGAAGAACAGGTATCCGATGCCGCGGATCGACGACCTGTTTGACCAGTTGAGAGGATCTTCAATGTTCTCGAAGATCGACCTCCGCACCGGCTACCACCAGTTGAGGGTTCGGGATTGTGACATCCCGAAGACGGCCTTTCGGACTCGGTACGGCCTGTACGAGTTCGTGGTGATGCCGTTTGGGCTGACGAACACACCAGCAGCGTTCATGGATCTCATGTAGAGGATCTTCCGGCCTTTCCTAGATGAGTTCGTGGTGGTGTTCGTCGATGACATCCTTATCTACTCCCGGTCAGAGGCGGAGCACGAGCGACACTTGGCGACAGTGTTGCAGCTACTTCGGGAGCATCGGCTTTATGCCAGGGCTTCCAAGTGCGAGTTCTGGCTTGCACAGGTGGGATTCTTGGACACGTGGTGTCGGCAGCAGGGATCTCAGTTGACCCGGCCAAGGTCGAGGCAGTGGTACAGTGGCAGAGACCGAGAACAGTGTTTGAGGTCCGTAGTTTCTTAGGCATGGCGGGTTACTACAGGCGGTTCGTGCGGGACTTCTCCAAAGTTGCCGGACCGTTGACCAGACTGACACAGAAGGCCGTCCCGTTCGTGTGGGATGACGCTTGTGAGCGAGCCTTCGTGGAGCTGAGGACGAGGTTGACTAGTGCGCCGGTGCTGATCGTCCCCGAGCGAGGTGTTAGTTACAGTGTTTACTGCGACGCCAGCGGTGAGGGTTTTGGGTGTGTCCTCATGCAGGAGGGCCACGTAGTTTCCTATGGTTCTCGTCAGCTGAAGAACCATGAGAGGAACTACCCGACTCACGACTTGGAGCTAGCAGCGGTGGTCTTCGCCCTGAAGACCTGGCGGCATTATCTCTATGGCGAGAAGTTCTCAGTCTTCTCAGACCATAAGAGTTTGAGGCACGTTTTCATCCAACTTGACCTCAACCTGAGGCAGCGACGCTGGATGGAGCTACTGGAGGACTACCACTTCGAGTTGCATTACCATCCTGGTAAGGCAAACGTCGTAGCAGACGCGCTGAGCAGACAGGTGAGAGACATCAGAGCAGCAGTTGCAGGGTTGTCAGCGCGGCAGTGGCAGGCTTTAGAGACGGCGGGCCAGTTGGGGCTCGAGTTTGCGGATCGGGGATCCAACAGCTTCCTCTACGTAGTGCAGAGTATGCCAGCAGTTCTAGCCAGAGTGTTGGAGGCACAACACAGTAACCCAGTCTGCGGGCACGGAGGGCGCAGACGGAGACTGGACAGTATCGCCAGACGGAGGGTTACGGTTCCGAGGCAGAGTAGCGGTTCCAACATATCCAGTTCTTCGAGACGACGTCCTACGGGAGTTCCACCACTCTCGCTTTGCAGTTCATCCCGGCGGCACCAAGATGTACCAGGATCTTCGGCGACAGTTCTGGTGGCGCGGGATGAAGAGGGCAGTGACGGAGTTCGTATCGCGCTGCCTTACCTGTCAGAAGGTCAAGGCAGAGCACCAGCGGACTCCGGGGTTACTTCAGCCGCTTCCACTAGCTGAGTGGAAGTGGGAGCACATCACGATGGACTTCGTGACCGGGCTACCGAGATCTCCTAGGGGGAATGACGCGATTTGGGTCATCGTTGATCGATTGACCAAATCGGCGCACTTCCTGCCTATGCGGGTGACAGACTCGACGGACAAGTTAGGTAGCTTGTACGTCAGAGAGGTGGTCAGACTACACGGAGTTCCAGTTTCTATCGTGTCAGACCGTGACCCCAGGTTCACCAGCAGGTTCTGGCGAGACTTTCAGGAGGCAGTTGGCACACTCCTGACTTTCAGTATGGCTTTCCATCCGCAGACAGACGGGCAGTCAGAGCGGACTATCCAGATCTTGGAGGACATGCTGAGAGCATGTGTCCTCGACGCAGGAGGCAGCTGGAAGGAGCACGTTCCCTTGGTAGAGTTAGCCTACAACAACAGCTACCAGTCCAGTCTTGGAGTAGCACCTTTCGAGGCGTTGTACGGTAGGCCGTGTCGTTCCCCAGTGTGCTGGACAGAGGTTGGAGAGGCTTCACTCACCGGTCCAGACATCGTCAGGCGGTCGTCAGAGAGGTTAGTGCAGATCAGGCAGAGGCTTCTGACGGCTCAGAGCTGGCAGAAGAGTTATGCAGATCAGAGGCGATGACCGTTGGACTTTGCAGTCGGCGACCGAGTGTTCTTGCGAGAGTCGCCGTACAGAGGTTCTGTCAGGTTTGGCAGAGGTGGCAAGTTAGCGCCGAGGTTCGTCGGGCCGTTTGAGATTTTAGAGAGGGTCGGCGAGGTAGCTTATCGCCTAGATCTTCCTCAGCACATGTCTGCTGTGCATCCGACTTTCCATGTGTCGATGCTGAGGAAGTATCACCCAGACCCGTCTCATGTCATCAGAGTGGATGACATTGAGCTTGAGGCAGACGCGAGCTTTGTTGAGCAGCCGGTTCAGGTACTTGACCAGAGGGATCAGGTCTTGCGAGGCAAGACGATTCCCTTGGTCAAGGTACTGTGGAGGCACAGAGGCACCGAGAAGATCCCTTGGGGGCGTGAGGCGCGCATGCGGCAGGAGTTTTCGCAGTTGTTCTCTTCTCGAGGTATTTCTTGTCCTGTCTTTTAGTGTACCTGTTTTGTTGTTCCGAGCCCTACCCTTATCGAATCTCGGGATGAGATTTCCTTTAAGGGTAATAGGATGTGAGGACCTGCCCCTCTATCCCTGTGGCTCATTATAGACCACAAGGGCAATTTGGTAAATTGCGCCTTGTTGGTTTGTTTCACACCCGCGTGTGCACACACCGGCCTTGTTTGTGTTAATGCTTGTTTAGACTGGCTAGGTGGACCTGGGATCGGAAGATCCCATCCCGGGCGCGCGAAAGCTTGCCTTTGGGTAGCTGACGATCCTTGAGCGATCGATCGCTCCTTGGGACGATCGATCGGACTCGTGAGTGAGTCGGTTTGTTTTGATCCGGGGCCAGAACGATCGATCGCTCCTTGGAGCGACCGATCGGACTCACGTCGGTGGCTTTTCTGCTTCGCGAGGACGGCCACCGCTGGCCGTCACTCTCCTCTGTCAGAGGGGGGGAGGACTTTCCCTCCCCTCCCCTCACTTTTTCCCCCTTCCCCTGGCTTTCCCCTCCCCTTTCCCCTCCTTTTCTTCCCCTCCTCTTCCTCCTCCTCTCTTTCTTCTTCCTTCCCTCTTTCTCTCCCGAAGCTCTGTTCTTCCCCTGTTCTGGCAGCCAGCCTTCATCACCTCCGTTCTCCGTCCTCCGACCATCTTTTTCGGCGTTCTAAGGCTCGTTGGATTCGTGACAACGAGAAGAAGATCCCTGAAGTGGTTTGGAAGCTTGTTCGTGATCAAATCACGGGGAATCAGCTGAGGAAAGCGCAGCTAGGTAGGGTTATACCTACTGATGTTTATTTCGGGTTTTCTTGAGATCTAGCCGTTGGATCTTGTTGATCCTTATTTTGTTGGATTCCTTATAGCTGTTAGAATTACTGATTCAAGTTTCATGTTAATCAGTTGAGATTTGAATAGGTTTTATGGATGATTAGTCTCGGATTTCTGGTTTTCTGCTGTTCTTGAGAAACAGCCGGCTTGCGGCGCGTTTTCCGGCCGGTAAGTACATGATCTTGGCTTTTCATAAACATAAGCGTTGTAGAGCTATTCGTTAGCTTTCCATTCCATCTTGTTTCGTAATTTTCAGATGTTTTGACGATTTCTTATGAATTGTTTGCTGAAGGGCTGCGTTGCAGCAATTAATGGGTAAGTTAGTTTGATTAACGATTTTGATTAGCGTTTTCCCGTTAATCCAACCGTTGGATGATTATGAATTTTGGATATGTTGATCCTGGTATATACACCTACTGGTGGATATGTTGGATCTTGAATCCGACGTCGTTTGGACATTGGATCGATGGGATCAATTAGCCCATAAGTAGAGGTTTTGGGTGTTCGAATATAATATTATATTTCGGAATATAATATTATATTATTTACTGTTCATCATCGTTTTCGGGGTTGCTTCTCGTTGCAGGAGACCGCGGTTGACAGTCGTGGTACCGTCGTAATGCCGGGACCCGCTACGGATCGGCTGGCAGCGGTTGGTAGTACTGCTGCAGCGATCCAGTAGACTTATATGATGCTTGACATACTGTTGCATGCTTTGCTTCTTATCTGTGTATGTCATAGCATGTATCATTGCCTTGTGCATTAGTTGCATTGGTTAGGGCGTGGGTGATCTTTGGGTCGCCGTCCCGAGGCTGGAAGCTCGGACTTAGCCCTAGGACCGGGGTTGGCCTGTTAGGACCCGGTTTGAATTGTGGTGTCCAGTCAATTCGATGATAAGCTTAGATGACTGGTACACTGGTTGCTTGATGATTGTAGAGGTCGTGTCGGCCTTGAGTCGGGTGCTGAGGTGTAGCCGGTGTCCCACTGTGCTGACCTGTAGTGTCGCCAGTGTTGTTCCTGTTACTGAGTGCCGTCCCTGGGCCTCAGGGACATGCGGTGGGGTTATGGGACCCCTGTATACACCCAGGTCCTACTTGAGGGCGACACTGTTGCGTTTCCCTCTTCCTTCTGTGTGTCGTAGTGTAGATCCCTACTGAGCTTAGTGCTCACTCCTACCCGGGCTGCGTTTTGCAGGTGCAGGCGTCAGTTCTTCCTCTGTAGCCCCTACTGGGCAGTTGGACGGCGGTGCGGCGGCGCCTGGTCGCTTTTGAGAGGTGGCGATATTTACCGTTTTTACCCTTGTGTTAGATAGTCTCCTACGGGAGTAATGCTGTACTTTGAATCTTCCCCTCTCCGAGGATTTGTATATTTTTTAACACTTTGAGTTTTAAATCTGTGGTTCGATGTTGTTAATTGTTGTTTTAATTGAGGGTGCTTTGATGAACTGTTAGGGAGACCGATAGCTTAGAGGGAACCCTCGCCGTTCTTTTTCCGCGTTTGTTAGGTTCCGGTTCGCGTCGCCTGGCCCGGTTGGGCTTTCGCGGGTCGGGGCGCGACACCTCAGCATCCGACTCAAGGCCGACACGACCTCTACAATTATCAAGCCACAAGTGTACCAGTCATCTAAGCCTATCATCGATCGACTGGACACCACAATTCAAACCGGGTCCAAACAGCCCAACCCCGGTCCTAGGGCTAAGTCTGAGCTTCCAGCCTCGGGACGGCGACCCAAGGATTACCCACGCCCTAACCAATGCAACTAGTGCACAAATCAACAATGCATGCTATGACATACACTGATAAGAAGCAGAGCATGCAACAGTATGTCAAGCATCATATAAGTCTACTGGATCGCTGCAGCGGCACTACCGACCGCTGCCAGCAGATCCGCAGCGGGTCCCGGCTTTACGACGGTACCACGACCGTCAACCGCGAACTCCTGCAACGGGAAGAAACCCCGAAAACCGCTGATGAACAGTAGAAATATAATATTTTAATTCGACATATAATATTATATTTAAAACACCAAATCTTCTCTACTAGAGGCTATTTGATCTGGTCGATCTGACGTCCAAACGACGTCGGATTCAAGTTCCAACTTAAGTTCCAGTAGAGCTACATGTATGGATCAACATATCCAAAATTCAAAATCATCCAACGGTTGGATTAACGGGAAAACGCTAATGAAAACCACTAATCAAATCTAACTTTCTAATTAATTGCTGCAACGCAGCCCTCCAGTAAACAATTCATAAGAAATTGTAGAAAAATTACGAAACAAGATGGAATGGAAAGTTAACAAAGAGATCTACAACTCATATGTTTATCTCAGCCCAAGATCACGTACACACCGCCCGGAAAACACGCCGCAAGCCGGCTGTTCTTCAAGAATAGCAGAAAAACAGAGAAATCGAGCTTAATCATGCATAAAATCTACTCAAATCTCAACTGATTAATATGAAACTTAAATCAGATATTCTACTACGCATAAGGAATCCAACAAAACAAGGATCAACAAGATCCAACGGCTAGATCACGAGCAACATATTAAAGAACACATGTAGGTAGAAGAACCTACCCAACTACGCATTCCTCGGTTGATCCCTCGCAAACCAGTCACAAACACGACTCCAAACCACCTCAGCAACCTTCCTCTTGTCGCCACGAATCCAACAAGGTTTAGAACGCCAAAATTGGTGGTCGGAGGAGGGAGAACGGCGAAGAAGAAGCTCACCGACGGTAAAGGGAAGAAACAGAGCACCGCGGGAAGAAGAGAAAGAAAGAAGAAGAAGAGAAGAGAAGAGAGGGAAAGAAGGGGAAGGAAAACCTGGGAGAAAGCCAACGAAGGCGGGGAAAAGCTGGGGGAGGGGAGAGAAAGTCCTCCCCTTCTGACAAGGGAGAGCGACGGCCGGCTGCCGTCATCGCGGAAGAGAAAAAAGCCACCGATTGTTTGATCACGAATCCGATCGATCGCTCTCGAGCCACAAACAGCCCAAAGACCTTCTGCACTAAGCGATCGATCACCAAAGCATGTCAGATCGATCTGGCTAGCAAGGCCAGATCGATCTCATTAGCAATCCATATTGATCTCCTTCGCCTAGAAAGGCAAACTTGGGCTAAAACAC
The DNA here is from genome assembly GCA_963920575.1 of Narthecium ossifragum. Taxonomy (NCBI): domain Eukaryota; kingdom Viridiplantae; phylum Streptophyta; class Magnoliopsida; order Dioscoreales; family Nartheciaceae; genus Narthecium; species Narthecium ossifragum. Next base: position 17,531,982 of record OY986964.1, on the reverse strand, counting down.
AAGCCCAAGCTCAGATCTTCCGATCTCGGGTCCACCTAACCATTCTAAACAAACACTAACACATACAAGGTCAGTGTGTGAGCACGCGGGTGTGAAAACAACCAACAAAGTGTAATTTACCAAATTGCCCTTGTGGTCCAAGAAACAATGCGATCCACCGGATCGCGCGCTCGACGCGAAACAAACCAACAAGCCACGGGCCCGACCCAGCCGGTCGACCCAAGAGTAGAGGGACGGGTCCTCACACATGCTAAGAGCCTATGTCCTCGATGCAGGAGGCAGCTGGGAGGAGCAAGTTCCCTTGGTGGAGTTCGCCTACAACAACAGCTACCAGTACAGTCTTGTAATAGCGCCTTTCGAGGCATTGTACGGTAGGCCGTGTCGTTCCCCAATGTGCTGGACAAAGGTTGGAGAAGCTTCACTCACCGGTCCAGACATCGTCAGGTGGTCGTCAGAGAGGTTAGTGCAGATCAGGCAGAGGCTTCTGACGACTTAGAGCCGGCAGAAGAGTTATGCAGATCAGAGGTGACGACCGTTGGAGTTTGCAGTCGGCGACCGAGTGTTCTTGTGAGCATCGCCGTACAGAGGTTCTATCAGGTTTGGCAGAGGTGGTAAGTTGGCGCCGAGGTTTGTCGGGCCGTTCGAGATCTTAGAGAGGGTCGGCGAGGTAGCTTACCGCCTGGATCTTCCTCAGCACATGTCTGCTGTGCATCCGACTTTCTATGTGTCGATGCTGAGGAAGTATCACCCAGACTCGTCTCATGTCATCAGGGTGGATGACATTGAGCTTGAGGCAGACGCGAGCTTTGTTGAGCAGCCGGTTCGAGTACTTGACCGGAGGGATCAGGTCTTGCGGGGCAAGACAATTCCCTTGGTCAAGGTACTGTGGAAGCACAGAGGCACCGAGGAGATGACTTGGGAGCGCGAGGCACGCATGCGGCAGGAGTTTCCGCAGTTGTTTTATCCTTGAGGTACTTCTTGTCCTGTCTTCTAGTGTAGATGTTTTGTTGTTCCGAGCCCTACCCTTATCGAATCTCGGGACGAGATTTCCTTTATGGGTATTAGGATGTGAGGACCTATCCCTCTACCCCTGTGGCTCGTTGTAGACCACAAGTGCAATTTGGTAAATTGCGCCTTGTTGGTTTGTTTCACACCCGCGTGTGCACACACTGGCCTTGTATGTGTTAGTGTTTGTTTAGAATGGCTAGGTGGACCCGGGATCGGATGATCCCAGCTCGGGCCCGCGGAAGCTTGCCTTTCGGCAGCTGACGACCCTTGAGCGATCGATCGCTTCTCGGAACGATCAATCGGACTCGTGAGCGAGTTGGCGGGTTTTGACCCGCTCGGATCGATCCAACTTGGTGGTTGGATCCGACTTGGTGGTTGGATCGATTCTACTTGTTGGGATCGATCCAGGGCGCGAGTGATCGATCGCTCCCTGGAGCGACCGATCGGACTCGCGTCGGTGGCTTTTTCTGCTTCGCGAGGACGGCCGCCGTTGGCCGTCACTCTCTCCTGTCAGAAGAGGACTTTCCCTCCCCTCCTTCGCCTTTTTCCCCCTTACCCCGGCTGTCCCCTCCCCCTTTTTCCTCCTTTTCTTCTTCCCCTCCTTCCTTCTTCTTCTCTTCTTCTTTCTCCTCACCCGAAAGCTCTGTTTTCTCTCCCTTTACTGCCGGCGAGCTTCTTCTCCTCCGTTCTCCCTCCTCTGACCATCATATTGGGTGTTCTAAGGCTCGTTGGATCCGTGGCAACGAGAGGAAGGCTCCTGGTGTGGTTTGGAGGCTTTTTAGTGACTGGTTACGAGGGATCAGCTGGGATTAGCGTTCTTCGGTAGGTTCTTCTACCTACTGTGTTCTTTAGTGGGTTTCTTTAGATCTAGCCGTTGGATCTTGTTGATCTTTATCTTGTTGGATTCCTTATGCTTAGTAGAATTTCTGATATGACTTTTATGATCTTTAGTTGAGATCTTAGTAGGTTTTATGCATGATTAAGTTCGGATTCTCTGTTTTCTGCTGTTCTTGAAGAACAGCCGTCTTGCAGCGTGTTTTCCGGCAGGCACGTACTTGATCTTGGGTTGTGATGAGCATAAGAGTTCTAGATCTTTGAGTCTACTCTCTAACCCCACTGATTTCATAATTTTCCGATTTTCTTACGATTTGGTATGAATTGTTTACTGGAGGGCTGCGTTGCAGCAATTAATTGGTATGTTAGTTTGATTAGCGGTTTTGAGTTGTGTTTTACCGTTAATCCAACCGTTGGATGATTATGGATTTTGGATATGATGATCCTGGTATATACACCTACTGATGATTAACTTGGATCGTGAATCCGACGTTGTTTGGATGTCGGATCGACGGGATCAATTAGCCCCTAAGTAGAGGCTTTGAGTGTTTTTTATTATAATATTATATTTCAGAATATAATATAATATTGTTTACTGTTGTTCATCATCGTTTTCGGGGTTGCTTCCCGTTGCAGGAGTCCGCGGTCGACGATCGCGGTACCGTCGTAATGCGGGGACCCGCTGCGGATCGGCTGGCAGCGGTTAGTAGTACCGCTGCAGCGATCCGGTTGACTTGTATGCTACCCTTGACATAATGTTGCATGCCTATCTCCTGATTGTGTTTGTCATAGCATGTATTGTTGTTTTGTGCATTAGTTGTATTGGTTAGGGCGTGGGTGATATGTGGGTCGCCGTCCCGAGGCTGGAAGCTCGGAATTAGCCCTAGGACTGGGATTGGGTTGTTTGGACCCGGTTTGAATTGTAGTGTCCAGTCAAACTCGATGATAGGCCTAGATGACTGGTGCACTTGTTGTTTGATGATTGTAGAGGTCGTGTCGGCCTCGAGTCGGATCTGAGGTGTAGCTGGTGTCCGGTATTCTTAAAACTCTTGAGTAGAGGAGTTGCCTACTCAATGGTGTCTCTTCCCACCAAACAGTGTTCAGTGTCCTGTTGAGGGCCAGTAGTGTTGTTTCCTGCTACTGAGTGTGACCTGACATGTGACCAGCCCGGCTGGAAGACCATGATCGTGGGCCTCAGGGACACGTGGTGGGGTTATGGGACCTCTGTATACACCCAGGTTCTACTTGAGGGCGGCACTGTTGCATTTCCCTCTTCTTTCTGTGTGTCGTAGTGTAGATCCTACTGAGCTTAGTGCTCACACCTACCCGGGCTGCGTTTTGCAGGTGCAGGCGTCAGTTCTTCTTCCGTGGCCTCTACCGGGCAGTTGGTCGGCAGTGCGGCGGCGCCTGAAGGACTTTGAGAGGTGGCGATTTTTACTGCTTTTACCTTATGTTAGTTAGTCTCCTACGGGAGTGATGTTGTATTTTGGATATTCCCCTCTCCGAAGATTTGTATATTAAACACTTGGGTTTTGTATCTGTGGTTCGATGTTATTAAATGTTGTTTTAAATTGAGGGTGCTTTTGGTGAATTGCTAGGGAGACCAATAGGTTAGAAGGAACCCTCGCCGTCTTTTTCTGCGTTTGTAGGTTCTGGTTCACGTCGCCCGGCCCGGCTGGGTTTTCGCGGGTCGGGGCGCGATAAGTGTAATTGAGGGCAATTACATTTAAGTTCGGGGGTAAATTCTTGGAATTTAATTCTTATTATTTTTAGAAAACCAAATATTATACATCCCTTGAATTATGTCAAAAGAATGAAATTATGATATGATTTGACAAAGATGCTTGTTTTAGAATTTCTTTTATGAATTATTCCGATACTTGTATGCCATATAAGCGACAGTAAATTTTTTATATACATGATATTGTTTCTAAAATTTAACACTTTTAGCATGATTTAAGGATAACTTGACATATCCTAACGCACATGTTCACTTTCACATGTTAAAGTGTTGAGATTAGATTGTAAACATGATACTATGATAGATTTACAGTTTTATATCATGTCACAGAAAATACATGAACACATGAAATTATCTTAATATATAAAAAAATGGATTTTTAACTTACTAACTGGGCAGTGTGCTCAACAAGGTGTGTTGTTCGCTTAAAACAATTGAAATTCCTAAAAAGAAAAAAAACGGTTTCGTGCTTAGTAACCGGGCAAGGTGTGTTGTTCGCGTAAAACAGTTGAAATTCCTAAAAAAATGACTTGTTATGATTTGTAGTTTTCATGATTTGAGCATTAGAGTCTGAAGAGTGTTCTACACTTAATGCCCTAAACCCGTCTGGTTTGTAGTCACTAGCTTGAACCTCGTTACGTGGACCATGAAGAAAGGTTAAGAAATCATAACATTGCACATTTCATAAAATAGAAAAAAAAAAAACACAGATTGAAGTATTTGAAATATGTTGTGACATGTTTTTATGTGACTATGAGTTGAAAGATTTATTCATGGATATTATTTCTATTTCATGCAGTAGAGTGATGAATATTGTGATTGATTTCTAATGGCATATTGAAAGGAATGCATAGATGTTTGTGGGTGTCATCCCTAAAAACCCTTAGGAGACTATAACTCCTCCACTAGGGTAACTCAGGGATTTAAAAGCTTGTTGCGCATGCTAAATGCAATAATGAGGCCTACGAAAGTGGCTAGTTTGATTTATTGCTTTCTTTTTATATTTTATTTACTCAAGGACTAGTAAAGTGTAAGTTAGGGGGTGTGATAAGTCACTAAATATTCATACTTAAACCCCTTAATTTACCTTTCTTAGCCTGAGAGTGTTTGCCTTTCATAGTTTGTTAGTTGATTTCAGATTTAATGAAGATTCAACTTAGAAAATACAGAAAAATACTAATATGTTGAAATTACGCCGCTCCGCTGTCAGTTTGAAACGAATTCATCAAAATCTCCAGATAAATCCTAAATTCCTGAACTTTTGATGAATTCTAGAAGACATCAAGGTGTACAACTTTCATGTTGGACACTTTGTGAGATTCCTGACAGATTAATACCAGTTTTGAAGAATATGGAGATATACAGATCTTAAAAACTGGTCCGTTGATGTTTAGGAGAATATTCTCCAAATATTCCATATAAGTTCAAATATTATCAAGTCTTCGTTATATGACAAAGAACATTTGAATTTACATCTTCTTTGTTGAGCATGTTTTCAAATTCTGGCTTTATTCGACCCAGTTGATATCAGAGTAAGACAACCAAAATTACTTCAAGGAATCCGCGTTATAGTAGGAGTCCAACTTAGCTAAAACCCTAATTTCGGGAGTTCACCTATAAAAAGGTGTTTGCTGGCTAAAAATTAAAGGTCCCCATACAGAGGAGAGAGAGCATTAGGGTTTCTGAAGATGGATGAGTTAATACGTGGATCAGGATTTTTCTTCATCAAATCTATGGCTTCCATCACCAAGATGAGAGGCTAGTTCGTTTATTTAGGGATCTCATGAAGCTTTAGTGTAGCTTCTTTATATTTTCTAGTTTGATACTTGTACTCTTTTCTAGGCATAATCTTATAGATATGGATTTATTATTAATAGAGTTGAGGGAACATAGTTGCTTAACGTATTTTTAGGCCTACATGATTTCGGTGATTGATGGTAGAAATCTTATAGATATGGATTTATTATTAATAGAGTCGAGGGAACATAGTTGCTTAACGTATTTTTAGGCCTACCTAATTTCGGTGATTGATGGTAGAAATCTATAAGATAGTTTTGATGTGGTTTGTGAATAACTGATGAGATATTTTATGCTTAGTGACGATAGGTTGTACTAAGGTTACCCCGAATATAATCTATGCTAATCGAAGATAAAATATGTCTTTGGAAAACACTTACATTCTTTTAGGGATTCATGTAAGCTTAAGAAACTATGAATTTATAATGTCTAGATAAGAAAACAAGAAGATAACTAGAGAATACAGGAAGTGAAACTAAGGTAGATTGAGTAATCCCTAGGTTTTATCATTGATCTATCTTAAATCCTTTTTAGATTGCTTTTCTAGTTAGTTTTCATTAAATAATTCTAAAACAACCCAAATCAATCCATGATCTCTTTCGGATTAGAGTTTCGAGATTTAATTCTGATTTTTCCTTGCTAGTCAAAGTTTTCCCTAAGGACCGACTCCGTATTTCACCACTATCCTATCATATTAATTTAGTGTTGAAAGAAAGGTTAATAAATTTTGAAATTGCATTTTGCGTATGACATAACAACATCATATGCAAGCGATCGTTTGTTAGTTTGTTTCTATGCCGCAACAACCTTGGATGGTTTGTACCGAGCTTTCAGTATCCTTTGTGTTAGAGCTTTCATATCTTTCTCCTCGTTTAGCTCCGATGAATAACTCATTAATTTCCTCTATTATTTCTCTTTCCTTTATGTTAGTCCGTTTTATGAATTCCTACTACATGGTGGAGTATTGGGATCTTTGAGTAACAGAGCTCTCTAGTAGGGAGAAGAGAGCATCCATAGCATAGTTCTTCTCTTCTATGATAGCTGGTTCTTCACCTTGGATTCTATTTTGTTGCTTTCTTTTCATTGCAGCACTCGAGGGCGTGGATACTTTGGATTCTTGTGTTTATTTGAACTGTTCTCATGTTTGGGTATACAGAGATCCAAATCTTGTTTGGGTGTGCTATTTATGAGTATTAACATTGGGTTTACTTGAAACAGATTCATGACGACAGGGACAACTAAGGTGCTTGGATCTTGTGGCGCGCTTTAACTTGTCCTTTTCTATTGTTTGAAGTAGGCGACTGCACAGGATGTGTTACACCCCGACCCAGAAAACCCATCCGGGCCGGGACGTGAGGGATCTAAACCTATTCAATCATCAATAGGCGCAATAAGTATATATCTACTATGAATTTGAACAATTTGGTCATCCAAATCATAAAATTATAGCACAAGAAACTTGTATAATTTACAATTTTACAACTTCAACTTATACAATGGCACAATAGTAAATAACTAATTATTACATTTCTCAACATCTACATTAAAGAATATTACAACATTTCTCAAATACAACTGAATTAATCATCATACAATTCTATCCTCGAATACATCATGTTATACCTCAATTTATACATCATAATATAAAACTGTAATAAAAGTGTGTAAAAGTCTTCGAAGCTCCACGTCCTCGATTACCTTGACATGCCGCGCCATCTTCTATAAGAACACCTGAAAGAAAGAACTGCATCGACCTGCATCACCGATGCAGCCCAGGTAGGGTGAGCAACAATGCCCAGTAAGGTTCTACTCTACGTCGCACAGAGAGAAAGGGAAATTGCAAATGTGCCGTTCTCTGCCTAAGCCTAGGAGATGGCAAGCGGCCTCATAACCCCGTCGATTCCCGAGGGCTCCTGTACAGGTCCCACCCTCACCCAAGAACAAATAAGAGGAAATAAAGACTGCGGGCTCATGTCTAGTTACCATCCTGCCCAGCCGTACCATCTCTCGTGGAGACATACAAGTCAGGGACATTGACAAACCATCCTTAACACTTGGCCTTGGAGATCCGACACGACCTCTACACCTCAAGTACAAGAATATCAAACATGGTCGACTATAACAATAACCTCAAATGATATCAAACATAATTATTTATGACAATCACGTCCTAATCCTCGACTACCTAAACCCAAGTCCTAGGGCTAGATCCGGGCTACCCGAGAACCCCGGATCGGCGATCGAATCCATCACCTACCACCTAGCCTGAATGCCTCTGATGCAAGCATCATGCATGAGCCTATTCAAACAACTAGGCCTAGGTGTCTCTACATGCCAAATCACCAATCAATTGTCCAATAGGTTATAACATAGCTATAAAGAAGGTTTAACATTGAAGAATAAACAAAAACCAAGCACATCATTCACATATCCCAATCATGCATAATCATTCAACACATACAAAGGGCACACCCTCAGCCAATTAAATCTAAACATTCCCAAGGGGCATCACTCCCTTAGTTAATCCCACAAAAGAAATAGAAACAGGCACACAGCCAACCCTAGGCATGAACATGTTATAACGATACATAATTAAATAAAATCGATAGAAATTATAAGAACTGAATAGAGGATGAACAAATGGCTCTGAAGTGTGGCAATGGTATTCAGCTCAGGGGTAATAGCGAAATTCAACATAAAACTAATTTGAGAGATTACATCTGATCTCAATGAAAACTGAAAGACATGAAAGCCAGATGCCAGCAAGGGCTAAATGCCCTACGATCATCCAATCCAAAAACCGAGAAATTCGACGGGTATAGCAATTCAAAAGAAATCCAAACAGTAATCAGCAAATCCCAAAGAAATCCAAGCAAACTCATACATCTCAAACAATCCATTGCCGCAGGGACTAGTGTACAGAATCCGGCAATGATCACTGGCTTAGCATGGATACATACGTCCCAACCAGTAAAAGAAACTATGCATCATGATACACCATGGAAGGGAAGAGAAGGAAGGAGCACCAGACACAAGCCACGATCACAAAGGTAAACCAAGAGCATGGAGAAGGGAACATAGAACCCAATCCGAAGCAAGTGAAAACCCAAACACCTCCAGTAATCTAGTCCAACACACACCTCGGGCAAATCCATGGCAGCAAGAGGAGGCATGAGGAGGAAAACAGGGGAGGAACCAGATTACCGCTTACGATCGGAACCTATGACATATCATTGAAATCCAACTATATCCAACAATCCAAACCAAACCAATAAAAACTCAATGGAAATCGGGAGAGGTGTTGGCAGAGGATCTCAAACGCCCGGCAGATCAAGAGCAGGGAAAAGAGAAGAAGCTTAGAGGTGAAGATCTCTTTGAAATCCAAAAACCAGCAAAAGAGGACTCAAATCTCAACAAAAACCACCATTAACTCAGATTTAAGCAGCGGCATGCAATGAAGGGGAAGACAATGACAGGAATCATGAAACCAAGAACAGAGCATCACAATCCCATACTAGCATGCATCAATCCAAATCCTAGAGACCTAATCAAAGATTAGGGTAGATCCCCTACCTTTCTAGACCGAGATCATTTCCTCCCTTGTCTTCTCTGGCCGTGGTCGTCATCTCCGATCTCCCAGCCGCCTTGTTTTTCTCCAGCTGCAGTCGTTGGCGCCGAGCTCTACGTTGTGGTCACCGCTGCAGCCAAGACCTCTGAGCTCCCTGTCCTCTCTCTCTCACTCTCTCTCATCATGATCCGGGGTGCCCTAACGAGAGAACAGAGCAACTAAGTGGTTTCTTATATATGGTCGGGTTAAGATTAGATCATGGTCGTCCGATCAGCCAGATCTGATCCTAACTGCTCAAATCTCGATCCTTGCGATCGAACTCAGATCCTTCAATATGTGGTACTTCTAATGGTCTAATCAAGTATATACATCATTACAAGGCCGTGTGTGCGCTACGCGTGTGTGAAACCAACTTCGTCAAAGGTAATTTACCAAATTACCCCCCGGAGCCACAACGACCAACTGAATCAGACCCTCAACCTATGCGGTCGAACCGGGTTAGAGGTACGGGTCCTCATAGGATGTTTCATTAAATTTTGATTATTATTTGATCTTTTCTTGATGAAGGTTCATGGTTGTCTATGATGTGTCAGCCATGACTAATTATTATTGTGCAGTTAATGCTATGTGGAATTGTCTATTTATATGTGGATGAACTTAACTCTTGTGAAGCTCATGGTTGTTATTTGTTGCTTATAATATGTTTATGTTTGGTATGCCAGCTATTCTGTATTGCTTGGATTGTTGAACGTGTATTAATGTTTATTATGTTCAAATTAAATTTTGTATAAGAACGCATTGCATGAATAGGTCAGGGTGATTAGGCAAATCACCGATCCGAGGTTCTCGAGTAGCTCGGATCTAGATGAGTCTAGGCCGGGGTCGGGTCTAGATACTCATGATCGAGGCTACGGGTGGACGTGGGTCCCCATGATCGATCGAGGTTTTACGAGAATGATTATACAAACTAAATTGGAAGAGAAGAATCAAATTGTTATTGCTTCGAGGATTAATTTATTTTCTGGAACCTTAGTCTTAATGGCTATTGGGAGGTAGCCTAATGTCTGCTGGTCGATGTCGATTCAGTTTGGCCCACAGTTGGCAGGGTAATAGCCCGGACTGTGGTGGAGAGCGATGGTCGATTGTGAGCTTGGGCTTAGGTTGTGACTTCCCTTGAGCTAAGACTTAAGCGTAAGATTACATTTTTTATTTATGTTGGTTATTTCTTAGTTTCTTGTGTGTCGTTAGTTAGCTCCTACTGGGCTTTTGATCACCCCTACTCGGTCTGTGTTTGCAGATCCATCTTCTTTTGTAGGTCCACCAGATGATGACGCCCGAGCTTGAGGTCGTTGGTGGAATTTAGCATTAATTTCAGTTTATTATATGTTTCATTAAATTCATTTGAAGATTATATTGATGTTGGAACTATTGAGATCAATTAATCATTTGAGTAATGTATTCAGATTCAGAAATTTGTAATTAAACATTTGAAGTCTATTCGATTGTTTTTGAATTATTTAGTGTGTCTGAATTGAGTCTCTGAAAGGATTAACTTAGGGCATGTATAATGTTTAAATTGAGATGATGGCTGAGAACAGATTGATTATTTTGTGTTAATTTAGAGTAGGTTTTCTCGTATCCGTGGTCGGGATTGGTGTATCTCGGGGCCGGGCGTGACAAGTTATTATCAGAGCATGTTGTAGGTCAAAGGGATAGGATTAGGCTTGTGAGGACCCGTTCCTCTGACCTGGCTCGACCGCGTGGGTCGAGGGCCGTTTTTCTGTTGATTTGGTTTCGCGTCGGGTGCGATCAGGTTGATCGTATTGCTTTTGTGACCCCAGGGGCAATTTGGTAAATTTCACCTGGTAGTCAATTTTACACCCGCGTAACACACACACGGCCTTGGATTGATGTATGTGATTGATTAGAACCTTAAAGGTGCCTTTGATCGGAAGATCGGAGCTCGATCGGGAAAGATCGAATTGGACGGCCGAGATCAGATTCTGATCTCTATAAATACCTGACTTCCCTTTCTTTCTTTTTCTCTCCTTCCCTGTCATTGTCTCTCTCTCTCTCCTACCGTCTGAGCTAGGGCTTGGAGTCGCGATCTTTGAGGAGCGGACCTTGGTGATCGAGCTTGGGCGACATGTGGAGGAGTTGCCCTACTTGATCAAGTAGGTGTTTCTACCCCGATCGTATGGTTGGGTTCTCCTAGGATAGGTTTATTGTGTGGTTGATGTAGGAATACAAGGTAGAATGTTGTGTAGCTTAATACATGGGTGTTATAGCTTGCTTAGAGTATCCCTACCTCTTGGTTTTTGTATTTTATCGGACGATTCTCGTATTATCACCATTTTATCGATTTTCGGCCGTTTTGACCTAGATTTGAGATTTAACCATCAAAATCGTGCCTTCTTCGTATTAATAGCTTCCCCACCATTTATGACGCACGCTAGCAAAGTTTCATCAATTTTCGACAAGCTTTGATAGATCAAATCCAAGAAATTGGATTTCCGGCACTGTTCTTAGGAACTGTGCACTAGGCCTGACGGTCGACCGTTGGATCGACCGTCAAGCATTGATACGCTTCTTCCTGGCCTCACGGTCGACCATCGCATCGACCGTGAGGCTCTGTCTCATTTTTGGCTTCCCAGGGCCAATGCTCCGATCGACCGCGGGTCCTTCCACTTTTCCTACTTCACCTCACAGTTGACCGTCGGATCGACCATCGCATCAACCGTAAGGCTCTGTCTCCATTTTGGTTTCCCAGGGTCGATGTCCCGATCGACCGCGGCCCTTGTGATCTTCCCACTTTTTGGTCTCACGGTCGACCGTCGCATTGACCGTGGCTCACGGTTGACCGTCGCATCGACCGTAAGTCCTTGAACAGTGTTTTCTAGCTTTCTATGTTGGGTTCTTCATTCAAGATAGATGTCCAATCATGTTAGGAAGCATGCACGTTATTACTACGGGATTTTCGATGGCTTTTGATGGGGATTGAGAATTGAATCGTGCGTTTATCCTGTTTGGCGAATTTGTGGATTGACTCGCATTTAAATATGTAGTTGGATGGTAACTTTAAATGCTTATTGTTTTCCTAGCTGTTAGCTAGCTATGAGTGCTAGCTAACGTGACATTGTGGAACCTTAGTCCGTTGTCGGCGAGTGCCGAGGGCTATTGTATAACTGTTGAACTTATATTTGATGTGGTGGCATATAGAGACATCTAGGTTAGATGTTTGCATAGGTCCAAGCACTGTATGCATTAGAAGCATATCAGGTTAGGCGGGCGATGAGTTGATCGCCGATCCGAGGCTCTCAGATAGCTCGGATCTAGCCTTAGGACCGTGACTGGGTAGTAAGGTTTAGGGAGTGATTGTATAATTGGAATCTCATGTTATCCAGGATATGATGCAGTTGGTTATGATCATACTTGCTTGAGGTTTAGAGGATGTGTTATTTTTCCAATGCCAAGTGCTAAGGATGGTTGTCGATATCCCTGACGTGGTCTCCAGGCAGTGGTTTCCTACTGGGTAAGGGTGATCCTACTGGTTTTGGTTCTTATTCCTCCCAGCATGTTGGTTGATGTTCCCAGCGTGATCGGTTGAGAAGAGTAAAATCCCCTGGGGAGTCGATAGGGGTTGTGGGACCCCGAGTCATTCCTTAGACTTGAGCGGGAAGACGTCACAGTTGTTGTTTTCCTCCCTTCAGTGTGTCGTAGAGCAGAACCCTACTGAGCTTATCGCTCACTCCTACCTGGGCTGCGTTTTGCAGATGCAAGCGCAAGTTCTTCTTCAGTAGAGCCAGCGGGATCAGCTTTTGGCGGCGCGACGACTTCCAGAGGCGCTTGAGGTTGCTGTTGGAGATAAGCGAGTAGGGAAGATAAGCGAGTAGGGGTGAACCGGTTGAGGTTCAGAAGCGATGTTGGAGATCCTTCAACAGTACTGGTTGAAGGAGGTGTCCCGGATCTCGGATGTTTTGGACATCCTAGAGGATCGCTTGCTTGGGAAGTTGTTGGTTTCTTGCCTTCCCATGGAGCGATGCATAGTGATGCTTGTCAGGGTCACTAGGGACACTGTTGGTTGTGTTTTGAGAACAGTTGTGTGTACTATTCTCCGACACCTACCCTTGGAGGGTGGTGTGGTTGGGAGTACTCTCCTCTGGTTCTGGTTACTCGCACCACGTGTTAATATGCGGGTTGGCTGGATCATCAGTCTCAATGTGCTAGAGAGTAGTGGGGGGCGCCTCTTTCTGTTCTCTGACTACTGAGACTGGTGACTATGAGGGTTGATATCAGATAGTTGGTCATTGTGAGTTTCGGGCTCATCGTTCCTACTTTTCGGGAACGATAGGGCAACCGTTGGTAGAGGCAGTGGCATCAGTGACATCCATGGAAGCAGCATCGTGTCAGTTCTTTGAGAGGTAGCTTGGACCGCCATACTCAGAGGGAGCCCACAGGGTGCTCGAGTGCTAGCCGCCAGGAGCTTTTCCGTCGACGATGCTGGTTGCGAGGGACGCGAGACGGTTACCGCAGAGCAGTGGTTGATGCCTCAGTGGGGGCAGGTACCTGAGACAGACGCGGGGATTTATATCCTAGTTAGTACCTATCTAGAGACAAGTAGCGACTGTGAGAGGGAACCAACAGTCTGTAGCTTCCGCCTTCAGCTATAGAAATGTTTTGCAGCTCGTGGTCTCCTTGAGACGCTGGGTTTTCCCCCTCGTGGCACGTCTCTTTGCAGTCCTGTTGGCTTAGGACTGGAGTCGAGAGTGGCTTTGGGAGTAGCCACTGATTGGGACAAGAGCTTAGGTTGGTAGCTCTTGTCGGTCTGTTTGCTCGTCGCCCACGTGTGGGACACATTGTGTTGTTTGGCTGAGGCAAGGTGCCGTGGGTACATGTGAGTACCCGGTCCTCAGACTTGGCTCGACCGGGTGCGTCGAGGGCCGTTCCACACTCGCGTTGTGCACACACGGCCTTGAGATGTTGTCATTGTTTGTTTAGAACCCTTAGGTGTGACTGATAAGTCACTAATTATTCGTAATTAAACCCCTTAAATTACCTTTGTTAGGCTTAGAGTAGGTGTATTTGATATCATATTGCTTGATTTCAGGTTTAAGTAAGATTTGAGAAGAAATACCAGAAATTCGGCCAAAATCACTAAATTCTACAAAAAGACTGTTTCGTCAACTGTTTGGAAATAAATCACTAGAAATTCTACACAATACGAAATATTCTGAAATGCTGGGAGATGCAAGAAGACTTCAAGATCTACAACTTTCATGTCGAAGGCTTTGTGAGATTCAGTATAGATTGGCGTCAGTTTTGAAACAAAGTTGGATCTATGAAAGCTGAAATTTGAGAAAGGCTGAAATTAATTAATGACGTGGCAGTTAATGACGCAGTCAAACCGACTCCAACGATGGATCAGATTTGAGTCCGATGGATCGCTCCGATGACGTCAGCAACCCAAAATTTAGGGAAATTAGAGTTTAAGTTCAACTATAACTCCTAATTCCGGGATGGAGGGTTTCTAAGACATAAGGGGGTGATTCCAGCCTAAAATTGCCATCTTTTGGACCACTTTTGGAGGAGAAGGCTAGGGTTTTGAAGATGGAGATCTTTCCACGGGGATCGATGGCTTCCTTCCCAACACCTATGGATCTCTCCCAGAAGATGAGTAACTAATTCTAAACATAGGGATATCATGAAACCCTAGTGTAGCTTTTGATTTTCTTTGCTTTGATTCTTGTAAACTTCTTCTCAACATGATCTCATAAATATGGTTTTAATGATTAGAGATTTGAGGGAACATAGTTCCTTTGAAGTATTTTCAGTCGTATAAGCTTTCTGTGATTGTTTATAGTAATTTATGAGATGGTTTTCATGTGATTTATGATTTGCTTTTGAGATAGGCTATACTATGCTAGGATAGGTTGTGTCAAGGTCATTAGAAGTAGTATAACTTAAAGTAATCGTAGGATCGAAGACAACCTATGCCAAGAAAGATAGGCTATGCTGTTAGGAACATAAATCTTATTTTAGGGATTCATGTGAGCTTGTAGCCATATGATCCATAATGTTGAGAGAAGTGAACAAGAGGATAACTAGAGAAGATTGAAGGTGAAGCTAGGGTGGATTGAGTAATACCTAGGTAATTCATCACTTGACTCAAATCCCGATCACTTTACTTGCTTTCTTAGATAGTTTTTTTTTTTGATAATTCAACCCACCTTTTGATTACTCCGCTTAGGAATCAGTTTCGAGAATTGATTTTCAGTTTCCAACATTTTCCCTGTGGTTGAACTCCGGATTTCACCACTAGTCTATATAGTAGTATTAGTGATTGAATAAGGATATAAATTTAAGATTTGATTGAGGTTAGCAATGTTTTAACGACGACGTTTGCGAGCGATCAATTTTTCGCGCCGTTGCCGGTGAATTCGACAATTAATTGATTGATTTTCTCTTGACTCTTTTTATTTGCTTAATTCGTTTTTATCTTTCTTATCTTTCCCGTTATTTATTTTACGTATTTCGTTAGGAATTTTCTGACAATTTTTCTGATTTTTACAGCGACTAAATTTGATTTTCTCGGACTTGGACGTGTGGCCCGTCGCCAGGAGCGATTGGTCGGACCCTAGAGCGACCGATCGGGACTGCGCAGTCAGGGAAGTTTGTTCTAAACTCCAAGTTATTTTATCTAGCTGTTTGAGACGCTTCTGCAAGTCACACAAAAGCACGTATCAGCGACAGTCATCTCGTGGACCAGCCCACTGTTTGTATTTCTTATCTTTGGTGTGGTCCTTATTTATGTGATCTTGCATGCATGGCTAATTTTTATATGCCACCGGGTGCCATGTCCAATGATGATTTGCCTTTTGGTTATGGACCCGCTTACAATAATGACACATATGGTTTCTCAAATCCGACATGTAATTCATATTTATATCCTTATAATCCGAATTTTAGAGATCATACATACCCTAGTTGGCAATTTCTAGGTTACCTGCCTCCTAACATTCAACCGTGGAACATAAAACCACCGGCCCAAGATTTTACACCTAATTTTGCACCGCCATATCCTTTTCAAGCACAACCACCGCAACAATACTGGTATGAGCCACCTGTCCACTCTGCATCACATGCACAACAAAAGCCAACTTTGGATGATATTCTTAAGGCAATGAAAGAAATTAATAATTCCTTAGTAGAATTTAAAAATTCCTTAGTAAAATTTAATAAATCCTTAGTAGATTTTAATAAACCCTTGGCTGAGGATGGACTTTCTAGGGAACGTGACAAAATTGAGAACCCCTTTACTGATCAGTCACAAATACAACAACAGCCATTTATAATTGATCAAGTTAAAAACTCACAATTGATAGGCAAGCAAGAAGTCCCGTTCAGACAACTAGCTAACGTAAGTCACTCCTTTGATGATATAGTGGATAGATATGATTCTATGCCTCTTCTTTATGATGACAATAATCGTGATGCTTATCTTTCTAATGATGTTGATGCATGCTATAATGCTTGTGATACTTTGCCAGTTCATGATGCTATTCATAATGTTTTACGAGTTGCTGAAAATATTATTTTGCCAACTTTGGATGATAAAATTGATGATGTTGATGAATGCTATCCGGTTGTACATTATGGGCCTTATATGTATTTCGGTCATTCTTATGACGTAAGTTTTTTTGATGATAGTGATGATGAGGGTGGTTATGCTAAATCCTCGGTTGTTCATGATGATAATATGTCTATTTATAATGATCATAATGAGGATGAGCATATTAGTGAGACCCCATTTCAGGAACCTCAAGTTGAACTTCTACATGATGAGTTGAATGATGATGATGTGCATATTGGTGATAAACATAATGAGGAAGAGGGTGTTAGCAATATTCCTTCTCTAGAGCCTCAGTTTGAGATTCTACCTTTAATATCATCTCCATTAGTTGAACTTGGTGAGGAGGAGAACTTGGTTGTGAGTGAAGACTATGCCAATTCCTATCGTCCTTTCATCAAAGATCGTATCAAAATTTCCAATTATATGTTTGCTAAGGACTTTTGTTTATTCTTTGATCAAGCATGTCTGCATACCTTCACCATGATCCGGGCCATGTATTTCTTCACATGGAACTCGCACTTGGAAGCCTTGGCATAAAGCCGATGCTCCCGAAGTAGCTGCAACACTGTCGCCAAGTGTCGCTCGTGCTCCGCCTCTGACTGGGAGTAGATAATGATGTCGTCGACGAACACCACCACGAATTCGTCTAGCTGGGTCCTCAACTCACTCTGCTCTACTGGTGTCATCCTGAAAGCTGGGAGAGAGAACACTGCGGTACCTGGTACTAGGTCGATCTCTAAATCGACCTCTCTGGACGGTGGAAGCCCTGGTAACACCTCGGGAAACACGTCGGTGTAGTCGCACACGACCCTGGGAAAACTGCGCTACTGCACTCCCTCAGAACCGGATAGGGACAGGCTATCCAACAAGGCTGAGAGTTCGCTGCCACGCCTCCCTACACCACAAGCAAAGGAATCGGCGGAGAACCGATCCCCCAACAACACAAACCGTGTCCCGTCGGGTGTCCAAGCGACCACTCTCCGGCGACCATAGTCGATGACAACCCGGTATGCTGCCAACCAGTCCATACCGAGTATCACGTCAAAGCCGGTCATATCTAGCACCCGCAGGTCTAGACAGAACCGGAGGCCTCCAACCTCCAAGGAACAAGATCGGCAGACTCGGTCCACCCTAACCGCTCCGCCGATCGATGAGTCTACAGACTGTGCCACCTCTAGCCAACTCGTCTCTAATCCTAGCGATGCCACACAGATGCTAGCAACATAGGAAAGAGACGCCCCAGAATCTATCAGCATATCGACTAAGGACTAGAAAGCTGAACCATACCTTTGAGGACGGATGACTCTGCCGCTGCCTGCTGATACTGCTGCGGCTGCTGGTACTGCAGTGGCCGCTGGTACTGCTGCGATTGCTGGTACTGCGCGCGGCTGCTGGTACTGCTACGACTGCTGGTACTGCTGCGGCTGCTGGTACTGCTGTACGGTGTCCTGCTGCTCGTGCACTGGGAGAGTAACCACACGACCTCGCTGCCTGCCTCCACCCCTGGAGCAGCTCGGTCCAGCCGCTGACCTGCGCGCACCACTACTCCCCTGCCAAGCACTGGGCCCTCCGCCTCTACTGCCCTTCGGCACAGCGCCCAGCGCTCCTCGCAAGGAACAGTCTCTATGGTAGTGCCCCAGCTGCCCGCACTGGAAGCACGTGACTGACGCGCCAGGCTGCTGACCATGGCCTCCCCCTGACGAAGCCTGCCCGAACGGCCCGGCCGTCTGGAGAAACTGGCCTGCTGAACTCAGCAACTACTGCCGGAAGTGCCGCTGACGCCGCCGCTGGCCTCTGCCGAATCCCCCTCTGAACTGGGGTCTCTGCGGCGCGCTGGTAGAGGATACCGATGGAACTGCCAGGCACCTCTCGTCCCGCAACTGCGCCCCTACCGCCAAGGCGCAGTCCAGAACTGCTGAGTACGCCTGGAAGCGGTAGGAACTGGTCCGTCGTCTGATCTCTGATCGAAGCCCCTGCTCAAACTGACGAGCCCTGGCCACTGGACCTGCTGACCCACCACTGAACCTAGACGGGTCCAGCTACAGAAAGTCCAACAAGACCGCCGCAGCGGTCCGCCCATCGACAGGAACAGGGGTCTCCTCCTCGGCGAGGAAGACGTCCGCCTGCGCGACCGAAACCACCGCTGGTGATGGTGCAGTCCGTTTAGCTCTGACCTCCCTGACAAGTGCTACCCTGTCTGGTCGGGCGGGTCGACCAGGTCGTGCCCCACCTCGACCAACAACCGAAGGTCGACCTCGAGCTCCCGACATCTGCGCGATCACCAATGACAAACGAGCATTCACCCGTCAGAACGGCAAAACAAACGACACAACAATAAAGCGGAAGACATAACACATCGCAAGGAGAGCATGCAAGGATGTTCTACACATAGAACTAACCCAGTCCACGCTCAATCTCAACCGAATCCTGATCCTAACACCCTGGGATCTACAGCCTTTGCTCTGATACCAAGTTGTCGCGCCCCGACCCGCGTAGGCCCAACCGGGCCGGGCGACGCGAAGCGGAACCTAACATACTGCGGAAAAATTTTGGCGTGGTTTCCCTCTAATCGTAGTAGTTACCCTAGCAATTCTTAAACATCCTGTATTAACACAAATATTACAACCCAAAGACTGAAACTGGATATTTATATACAATCCTCAAACAGGGAAAATATATATTTATCACTCCCGTAGGAGACTATCTATAACAAAAAGGTAAAGACTGGAAGATCGCCACCTCTCAAGCACCGCCAGACGCCGCCACGTCATCAAACACCGCCCCGGTAGGGGTGACCAAAGAAGAGCTAGCGCCAGCACCTGCAAAACGCAACCCGGATAGGTGTGAGCACTAAGCTCAGCAGAGACACTACACTACGACGCTCACAAGGGAGGGAACACAACAGTGTCGTCCCTAAGCAAGACTTGGGTGTGCAGCAAGGGTCCCACAACCCTGCGTCGGTGCCCCTGAAGGGAGGCCTCAGTCATGGTCTTCCAGCCGAACTGGTCACATGCTGGGGTTGCCCTCAGCGAGACAGGAAACCACACTGCCGTCTCACTAGCAGGCACCCGACACTGCTAGGCGGGCAACCATACCGCTGGGTAGGCACCTCTTCCCCCCCAAGAGACAATGACCCGGACACCGGTTTGCACCCACAATGTCTGGCTCTAGGCCGACACGACCTCTAAACATCAAACAACATGTATTCAGGTCAAACTAACCCTATCATCGAAAATGACTGAATACTACAAATCGAGCCCTGGACCAAGCTACCCGCAACGGTCCTAGAGCTAGATCGGGACTACCCGAAAGCCCTGGATCGGCAACGCCCTACACAGATGCAACTAATGCGCAACACAATGCATGTTATGGACATGCGCAGGATAATACAGGTAAACATGCAACAGTATGTGATGGTATATCAAACAAGGTCTGGGCACGGCACCCTACCGGCCCGGGGTGGTGAACATGAAAATAAGGTGTAGGGACTGCTACAGTGGTACCCCACCAACTATCAGCAGTCCACCACAACACCTGCACCGAGAAGAAGCCCCACAAACAACAGCTCACAGATAACACAGATAAAGCCCTCGCGCGCACGCCGGCATGCAAGGCTAGGAAAAGCTGTAGGGCTACCCGCCCGTTTATTCTAAACATCCCGTGAGTCATCACTCCCCCGGTTCACCACTGCCCTATTATAGGGCTAACATGCTTAAACATATGTATAAGGTATTAAGACCGTAAAGAAAACCGTCATACAAAACCCCGCGGCAAAACAAGATACATTTCCTCTCTCTGCCATAGTCGGATCGATCCCTACCCAAGGGAAGGATCGATACCTCTAATGGCAGGGAGCGAACTCTCCCTATCGCGCCGAGTCCGATCGATCCGTCCTCCCAGGACGATCGATCCGACTCACGATAAGGAACGTCCCATGCTATCTGAGGCACCGGGATCGATCGCCCTCACCCGGGGCCGATCGATCCTGCTCGGGTTCAGCATGCCCAACGAAGAGGGATCGATCCATCTCACAGACGGATCGATCGGTTGGGTTCTCCGATAAGCCGACGGCGAGAAATACCGTCGGAAAACTCCACCAAATCCCACCAAAACCTGGGATCTAGTAGTATGAAGCATCACGAATCCAAAACCGGCGGAAATACTTCAATCTAACATGTATACAATGAGTTCTAAGCATAAGAACATCGACAGCCGAAAAAACTTCCAGAAAACCCGAAGACAGTAGGTAGGAATTCCTACCAGAGCAAGAGCAGCTTCAATCCTAGCTGCTAGGCCTTGGATCGTCCACGAACTCCTCGAAATCCAGGAATTCTCAACCCAAGAATCCGGTTTTCCAAAGATATCTGAGGAAGAAGGTTCTGTTTGTTTTATAGGCAAACGAACCGACTTAGCAGGATCGATCCGTCCAAGGAGACCGATCGATCCAACTAAGAGAGCGATCGATCCAGCCAAGGGAACGATCGATCCAACCAAGAGACCGATCGATCCTTCTCCGAGTCCGATCGATCCGTCCCACGAGACCGATCGATCCTTCTCAACGATGCATGTTCCTATCAAAGACCGATCGATCCTTCTAGCAAGGAAGGATCGATCCGTCTCTCGCAGGAAGCTGGACTTGGGTTAAGAATTAAACCCAATCCCGGATCTTTCGATCCCGGGTCCCACTAACCATTCTAGCCCAACAAAACCACAAACATGGTCAGTGTGTGCACACGCGAGTGTGAAACAAGCCGACAAGGCGCAATTTACCAAATTGCCCTTGTGGCCCACGACGAGCCACAGGAGTAGAGGGACGGGTCCTCACATTGCATATCTTCTTTCTCTTTGGTGGACCTGGAAGGAGCGCAATAGTGTGCTATTTGACCATCAACAACTCCCTCAAGTGAAGCTCGTGCATCTGATCGCCAGGCAAGTCAACGAATTCTCCATCACATTACTACCTCGCGAGGCTAATGCCTCTCCTCGTATGTAATCCCTCCCTGTTCTCCGTATCGATACTGCAGTCCGGGGAGATTATGCAGGTTTTCTTCATGACAGTCAACCAGGTTGGACTTGGCGTGGCGGTTTCTCGGTGAGCTCTGTAGTGGAGGCCGAGAGCGATAGATGGTGCACTGCAAGAAGCTGGGCATAGGGGAGTTCACCGTGCAGTAGTGGAGTCTGACACCCTCCTGGTTGTTGGTTATGTTGGTGGCAGACTCAAATGGCCACAGGCCCTAGGGGCCTTGCTTCTCTCAGTTTTGCATATTGCCTCTCAGTTTGAGAGCATCATGTTTGTACATATCCCACGTGAGTTCAACTCCGTGGCTGATAGTCTTGTGCCCTCGGCGTGGGCTCACTTTTTTGGTGGCCATGCCTGAGGACTGATGTTGTAATTGGCCTAACGTCTTAACTAATAAAAAAATAAAAAATACAGTGACATCATCCCAATATATATCAAGACATCATCACAAGTTATCTTCCAAGCAATACATATCTAATGGGTTATGTTATGCCCCGATCCAGAAAACCCATCCAGACCGAAGTGTGAGCCAACCTAAACTACAATCCAACTTACGGTGCCCAATTTCAAATATTCACAACTAATTTGAACAATTTAATCATAAAGATAAAATAAAAAAGAACTAACTATTACAATAGTCAATTTACAAACTCTTTCAAGTACAACACATGGCGCTTCATACAGATTCGTTATCAAATTCGACAATTTATGCATTAAGATTTGGAATTATAAATAAAGTTGTAAATAAAAGAATGTGAGATGATTGATGAGTGCATGAAAGTGCACCCTGAACAACCTTATAACCATCCCAATTGCTATATCTTCACCCTTAATCAACTTCTTTAGTACTATTTTTATATTTTTATATGCTTCACATAGTTGTTTGGAAAATGCAGGAAATTGGAGCTAAAAGAAGCTGAAAAGAGTATATGGATCAACTTCAAAAATTACACTGTACCTTCTCAGGAAATTGGAGCTAAAAGAACCTGAAAGCTCTTGAAGTCTAGTTTCTGGAGAATTTTACGGTTCGTGATTCCGAGTTTCCTAGAGGAAGTTAAGGCAATTTTAGTACCAATGACGCAGTTTGGATGGCAAAATAGTAAATACGCTGGAAAGTCCGATCGATCCGACACCTAGAGTAGGATCGATCCGACTATGCAGAAACCTGACAGAACGCATACTTTTCAACTGTACACAGTCAGATCGATCCCTCCATCCATCCTACTGAGTCTGATCGATTCGACACCCATAGTCCGATCGATCCGACTATGCAGAAACCTGACAGAACGCATACTTTTCAGTTGTACACAGTCAGATCGATCCCTCCATCCATCCTACTGAATCCGATCGATCCGACACCCATAGTCCGATCGATCCGATCGATCCGACACCCATAGTCCGATCGATCCGATACTTTTCAGTTTGGAAGATTTTGATGCAAGGGATCGATCCGACACCTATAGAGGTATGGAGATACAAGGGATCGATACCTCTATAGGTGTCGGATCGATCCTACTTTCCCAGTGAAGAAAATCAATGGTTAAGATCTAATCCGAGGATGGAGAGACTTTGGGGTTATAAATAGGAAACTTAGGGTTAATCAAAAGGGAGTTCTTGGACGTTTTTGGAGGCTCTTTCCTGGACGTTTTCCAAAGGAAGAAGATGAAGACATCTCCATCCATGGCCGAGTAATCCGCGGACATGGCGGACGGATGATCTAGCGAGGACTAGGGCTTCTTCTCCAACAATGATTCATAGTTTTAATCTTTATTGTTAAACTCTTTTCTATGTATTGGATCTTCAAAGATTATTTTTAGATTATAGATTTCTATGTGGATGATTAATATTATGAATCCAGTCATGCTTCTTTTATGATCTTATAATCTCATAGTTATCTCTTTTCATTCTCCTACCGAGTCTCGCGAGACCTTTGCTATGCATTGCCCGTAATGACAACTGGTATTGTGTATTCTTAGGGATCTGGTAAGACAAGGTTGGGGCTCTACCCCGAGGAATCTTTGCTATGCATTGCCGATTGTGAGAGTTGGTATTGTGTATTCTTAGAGATCCGATTAGATAGAGTTAGGGCTTTGTCCCGATGAACTTTTGCTGCGCGTTGCCTGTAGTGACAGCCGGTATCGTGTATTCTTAGGTTTGGGTTGGATGAAGTTGGACCTATAATAAGGAAGAATCAATCGTAGGAAGAGACATTTATATATTTTGTTAGGTTTATAGTTCCATATCTTCCGGTTAAGGTGATTGGGATGTGAATCCCTTAACACCTTAACTTAGTATTTTATGAATCATTGAAAAGAGAAGAACCTAAATCCGAGTGAAGTGATTCCTAAAGCCTAGCCTCATTCAAATCTTGATTTCTTTCGTTAACTTGATCTTATCATTACATCTTCGATCTATTTTTTTAACTTTTATCGCTCTTGATTGTTTTCGATATATTGTTATCTGTGTTTCTGGATCTTTCCTGCTTGTCTCTCAGTGGGTTCGACCTCTCTTATGTTGTACTGCATCGCAACCGTTGTGCGTGACACATTTGAGCGACATCAAAAATTGGCGCCGTTGCCGGGGAGACGGATCAGAAAAGCTCCAGAATCATCTGATCATGATGATTGAAGACATCAAAGACGGTAACTTTGTTCCTTTTTCTTTGGATTTTTATTTCTTTTACCTTAGTTTTTGTTATTTTCTTTTTAGTTTTGTTTTGAATTTTCATTTTATTTTTACTTGCTTAAAAAAAACTGACAAAAAAAACTTAAAAAAAAGAGGATGGAAAATGAATTATATCAAGACTATTTGAGATCATGTTCTATGAAGTCGAGAGATGGAATGTCTCAAACAACAGTTCGTAAGAAAAGTATTTGCGAATTGAGCTTGGAGAATAGAACGAGTCATGTTTCTGTCAATGAGTATCTTCCTACTTATATGATTAATGCATTGAAAAGAAAGATTTCATCCTTTGCACAAAAGGATGATGAGACATTACGTGATGCATGGCAGCGATTTAAAAGTTTAATAATTTCATGCCCTATCCATGGTTATGTTAATTGGTGTTTAGTTAGCTATTTGTATTATGGATTAACTGAGAATGAACGTCAAATTCTTGAAACAAGATGCAAGGGTGAGTTTTTGCAGATTGATCCTGATGAAGCTATGAAGCAGTTGGATGAGCTTGTTGAGACGACTCGTACACAAACGGTTCCGGGGACCTGGGATGATTATCATGGTCATATCAATGCCAAATTCTACAAGCATCCCAATGTCGCCTCAACGTCCAACAACTATCTGCAATACATTGAGCATTTCTACTCTTATCCTAGTCCTTATGATGATTATGTGCATGATACTTATGTTGCTACTTCCCATGATGTGGATGTTGATGGGCCTAACACGTATGATGCATGTGTCAAATGACTTTAGTGCTTCTGATGCATACATCCATGACTTTAATGCTTACGGTGCACATACTCAAGATGTTCATGTTGATGATGCATATGTTCATGACTATAGTGCTAGTGTGCATGTTGAAAATTCTAGTTCTATTGATGCACAAGCTATTAATTCTAATGTGTGTGATGCATATGTACATGATTTTAGCAGTAATACGCATGTTCATGATACTAACATTCACTATGCATATGCTCATGATTCCAATGTTAGTAATGCACATGTTCATGCTTCTGATGCTGAAGATGCACATGTTTCTGCTCAACTTTCTATGACAGAGATTTTGGACTTACTTAAGGAGGCTAAAACCAAGCCTAATTTTGACTATTTCATTCTGCAGTTACTTATGAAGGACGAGGAGAATGCACGCCAACTATGCGAGGTAATCACATCTTTTAACGTGCACAAACTCGAATGGACACATTGGTTGGAAGAAGACGAAGTACTCCAGTACGGGCCGGTCAGCAGCGAGGAAGATCCGGACGACTACCAAGACCACCAAGACAATGTCTTCGTTGAACCTCCATCGGCTGAACTTCAAGTCATTGCTTCTAAGCCACGAGCTATATTTCCTGTGTTTATTTCATCTCCTTGGATAGTTAGGAAGAACATGACCTTGATAGATACTTTTAGACTTCGACGAATATATTTCAGATTTTGTGATCTTAGCATCCTTGACCACGAGCATGATGACATTATTGATAGGTCATTGGATGAGTCACTGAAACTTGAGCACAATGTTGACACATATTTCTATTTAAGAGAGCCAGCTATCTTGTTTATTGGTGTTAGAATGCAAAAGCTAGTTCTCCCACTTGTCATATGCCACTTGGATTTACATGGTGAATTACCCTTGGTGATACTACTAAGGTTAACCTTTCAGGTCGTGGCACTTACTGATTTTGCATATCATCGTGCTAGGGCACGGCCGCCAAGGGCGCAGTTAAAAATCCATGTCTTATATATAGTAGTTTAGTTTGCTCGATTTGCTTTCTTGTATACTTGAGAATGCTTGAGTTATTTTTATGTTATGTGCTTGCATGTTTGCTTTTGTTTTTTGTTTGTTTTGCTTTTGTTCTTAGATGCTCGATCAGTCCCCGCTTTCCCGTGGAGAACATTGTCGCTGATCACCTATCGAGGTTGATGGTGGAAGTAGCGGAAGATGAGCCACCAATCATGGATGACTTCCTTGATGAGCAACTCTTTTCAGTTGCACGACTGCCCTAGTATGCACATATTGTTAATTACATAGCGACAGGTGAGATCCCTTCCTTTTGGAGTGCGCAGGATAAGCATAGATTTTTTGTTAAGGTAAAATAATTTTATTGGGATGATCCTTGTCTGTTTAAGTATTGTCCTGACCAGATTATGCGCCGTTGTGTCCTTGATTATGAAATAGAAAGCATCATTATATTTTGTCACTCTCATGCATGTGGAGGCCATTTTCGAAGAAAAAGACTGCTGCTAAAATTCATTAATGTGGTTTTTACTGGCCTACTATGTTTCATGATGTTAACATTTTCTGCAAATCCTGTGATAGATGTCTAACGTTAGGAGCTTTATCTAGAAGACATATGATGCCTTTGAACCCCATTCAAGCTGTAGAGATTTTTTATTGTTGGGGTATAGACTTTATGGGACCCTTTCCTTCTTCTTTTGGCTATTTATATATATTGTTGGTTGTGAACTATGTTTCTAAGTGGGTGGAGGCTATTGCATGTAGGAATAATGATCATTCCACTGTCATCAAGTTTCTTAAAGAGCATGTTTTGTCTAGATTTGGTACTCCTAGGGTTATTATTAGTGACCAGGGATCGCATTTTTGTAACTGCTCTTTTGAGGCTTTGATGCGCAGGTATGGAGTCACACATAAGATTTCCACTGCTTATCATCCACAGACGAATGGCCAAGCTGAATTAGCCAATAGGGAGATAAACCAAGTCCTGGAAAAGACAGTGAGCCCTAACCGAAAGGACTGGTCCTTGAGGCTATCTGACGCGTTGTGGGCATATCGCACTGCCTACAAGACTACCCTGGGGATGTCGCCGTTTCGCCTTGTTTATGGAAAACCATGCCATCTTACAGTCGAATTAGAACATAAGGCATATTGGGCTATTAAGTCACTAAATTTTACTTTGGATACTGCAGGTCAGGAACGGAAACTCCAGCTGTCTGAGTTGGAGGAACTTAGGAATGATGCTTATGAGAGTTCCAGGATCATCAAGGCAAAGACAAGGGCCTACCATGACAAGAAGTTCCTACGGAAGACGTTTAAAGTCGGACAGCAAGCTTATCTATATGACGCACGACTGCATCTCCATCCTGGGAAGCTGAGATCACGCTGGACAGGCCCCTTCACCGTTAGTATAATATTTGAGAATGGGGATGTGGAAGTTGAAGACCCAAAGGATGAGAGGCTATTTACGGTTAATGGACAGTGCTTGAAACAGATTCCAGAGAAAGCGGACCTTGAGGAGCACACCGTTTCTCTCGTAGATCTCTCTACTATCTACCATTTCTATTTTATTTAGGTTAGATTGTTTTAGTTTGTTTGCTTTCATTCTCATTTGCTTGTGTTTGCTATTTTATATTTTTAGGATACTTGGACTTCCGTCTTCCTTGCTTGTGAAATTCGGCCACAATGGAGAGCCCTGTGCAAGATTTCAGATATTCTGTCAGCTAGCCTTGCTCTTATTTCGATTTCCTAGTCTTATTTATGTATATATGAAAATTCAGCCAACACCATTATGCTTATTTACATGATTAGCACACATTGAGGACAAAGTGAATTTCAGGTTGGGGGGTGTAGGCATTCATGAACTTATGCATGCTACCTTATTGAATTTAATAGTGTTGAATTGATTATGTTGCTTTCATATGGATTGACCAATACATTGATTGCATGCGTGATAACCTGAAAGTATAACATCATGTGATCCACACACTTTATCTGCAAGGGTAATTATACTCACTAGAGGAATGAGCATGCTATTGTCAATCGAGACCATGATTTCAACATTAGCTAGTGTTGAGTACTGCATGCAGAAAAAAAAGAGAAAAAGTTCTGGAGCTTGATCAAGCTGTGCCTAAACAACTATTAAGTGATCTACTGAGTAACCGGGTGTTCTTGCCTCAGGAAGCAGGGAGCTCGCGTAAAAAGGTAGAACCACTTATAGCTATAAAAAAAAACTATTAAGTGTTTTGCTAAGTAACCGGGTCTCTGCGCCTCAAGAAGCGGAGAGTGCTCGCGTAAAAAGGCAAAGTGTCTGATAGTTGAAAAGAAAAAGAGAAAGAAAAAGCATGGTGTACTTAAAGTGCGAGGGTTGGATGATTGGTCATGAAAATAATAGTGTGTTTGGACTAATGGTGGGTAGAAGTTGCTTCTGTACGTAACATTTATTTGTAACGTCACATGTGTTCTTCTAGATGGAGATTAGCATGTTTGATGTGTAGAAGTTGATTTCATATGTTGGTAGTATGTGTATGAGTATAAGAAGTTTTTATGCTCTGTACTGTATAAAACACTATTGACTTGATAAGGCAGAATTTTAATCATGCATGTCTACATCCTTGAACCGTTAGTATGATTAATTATATTTTATGCGCTTTGAATTGCTAGAAACTAGCAATAAGCTGGTAGGGGGTGTGATGAGTGCATGAAAGTGCACTCTGAACAACCTTATAACCATCTCAATTGCTATATCTTCACCCTTAATCAACTTCTTTAGCACTATTTTTATATTTTTATATGCTTCACATAGTTGTTTGGAAAATGCAGGAAATTGGAGCTAAAAGCACCTGAAAAGAGTATATGGATCAACTTCAAAACTTAAACTGTACCTTCTCATGAAGAACCAAATGATGTGCCATATATAGTTAGAAAGCGCTTGAAATCTATTTTCTGGGGAATTTTACGTTTCGTGATTCCGAGTTTCCTAGAGGTAGTTACGGCAATTTTAGTACCAATGGCGCAGTCTGGATGGCAAAACAGTAAATACGCTGGAAAGTCCGATCGATCTGACATCTAGAGCAGGATCGATCCGACACCTAGAGTAGGATCGATCCGACACCTAGAGTAGGATCGATCCAACTATGCAGAAACCTGACAGAACGCATACTTTTCAGCTATACACAGTCAGATCGATCCCTCCATCCATTCTACTGAGTCCGATCGATCCGACACCCATAGTCCGATCGATCCGACTATGCAGAAACCTGACAGAACGCATACTTTTCAGCTGTACACAGTCAGATCGATCCCTCCATCCATCCCACTGAGTCCGATCGATCCGACACCCATAGTCCGATCGATCCGACTCGGGCGTAGCCAGAAATTGAAGATTTTGATGCAAGGAATCGATCCGACACCTATAGAGGGATCGATCCTACTTTCCCAGTGAAGAAAATCAACGGTTTAAATCTAATCCGAAGATGGAGAGACTTTGGGGCTATAAATAGGAAACTTAGGGTTAATCAAAAGGGAGTTCTTGGACGTTTTTGGAGGCTCTTTTCTGGACGTTTTTCAAAGGAAGAAGATGAAGACATCTCCATTCATGGCCGAGTAATCCGCGGGCATGGCGGACGGATGATCTAGCGAGGACTAGGGCTTCTTCTCCAACAATGGTTCATAGTTTTAATCTTTATTGTTAAACTCTTTTCTATGTATTGGATCTTCAAAGATTATTTTCAGATTATAGATTTCTATGTGGATGATTAATATTATGAATCCAGTAATGCTTCTTTCATGATCTTATAATCCCATAGTTATCTCTTTTCATTCTCCTACCGAGTCTCACGAGACCTTTGCTATGCATTGCCCGTAGTGACAGCTGGTATTGTGTATTCCTAGGGATCTGGTAAGGCAAGGTTGGGGCTCTATCCCATGAAATCTTTGCTATGCATTGCCGATTGTGAGAGTTGGTATTGTGTATTCTTAGAGATCCGGTTAGATAGAGTTAGGGCTTTGTCCCGATGAACTTTTGCTGTGGGTTGCCTGTAGTGACAGCCGGTATCGTGTATTCTTAGGTTTGGGATGGATGAAGTTAGAACTATAATAATGAAGAATCAATCGTAGGAAGAGTCATTTATATATTTTATTAGGTTTATAGTTCCATATCTTCCGGTTCAGGTGATTGGGATGTGAATCCCTTAACTGAGTATTATATGAACCATTAAGAAGAGAAGAACCTAAATGCGAGTGAAGTGATTCCTGACGCCTAGCCTTATTAAAATCCTGATATCCTTAGTTAATCTTATATTTCAATTAAATCCTTTGATCTAATTTAGTTAATTCTTAAGTTCTCGTTTGTCTTCAATTCATTGTTATTTGTGTTTTGGATGTTTTCTGCTTGTCTCTCTGTGAGTTCGACCTCTCTTATGTTGTACTGCACCACGACTGTTGTGCGTGACACATTTGAGCGACATCAATGATGAGACGACTACTCGAGCTCACGCACCAACAAAAGAAAAGGCACCTCCAAAGTCGTAATCACCTGAAGAAGGGGAACTGCGCCTGTACTTGCAAACGCAACCCGGGTAGTGTAAGAAACAAAGCTCAGTATGGATTACTCTATGACACATATAATCCTCGACAGATAACTGAATCGATTAAAGACAACAATCGCGCCCTAAACCACAATCTACCCAAGCTTGGCCCTAGGGCTAGATCCGGCATACCCGAGTTGCACGAATCGGCGAAACATCTATACACCCATGTCCTAGCCTTATACTTCTAATGCAATCAAATGCATGAATGATCAAGCACATATAAAAATATAAACATGCAACAATATGCCATATCAACGTACAAGACTAGGCATAGCATGAAGCTTGCCGAAGGGGCAGACATAATATAAGCATAGTAGTGGTCTAAATACAACATGAAATAAGACGGGGCCCGAACACATGAGGCACAACCCAACCATATGTGCCTCTACAAGGCTAGCCAGTCGAGCTATTCTTTCCAATAGACATTCGAGATGGAACAACTTCGGCCAATTAATCTAAACATGCAATCAAGATACAATTATGCTCACCGTCTGTCACACCCCGACCAAGAAAACACATTCGAGCTGGGACGTGAGCCAGCTAAACCTAATTCTAAAATCGAACGGAGAGAGCCTCCCCTGTCGCGCCTTGACTCGCGAAAGCCCAACCGGGCCAGGCGATGCGAACCGGAACCTTACGAAACGCGGAAAACAAAGCTGGCGAGGGTTCCCTCTAACCTATTGGTCTCCCTAACAGTTTTTCACAAAACACCCACAACCTCTACTTAGAGGCTAATTGATCCCGTCGATCCGACGTCCAAACGACGTCGGATTCAAGATCCAACTTAGCCACCAGTAGATCTACATATCAGGATCAACATATCCAAAATAAAAAACCGCTAATCAAACTAACTCACCAAGTATAGTCCGATAGATCGGACTCGCAAGTCCGATCGATCCAACTCTAACTTACCAAGTACTTGCTGCAACGCAGCCCTCCAGTAATCAATTCATAACAAATCGTAGGAAAATCGAAAAATTATGAAATCAGTTGGGTTAGAGAGTAGATTCAAAGATTTACAACTCTCATGTTCATCACAACCCAAGAACATGTACGTACTGGCCAGAAAACACACCGCAAACCGACTGTTCTTCAAGAACAGCAAAAACCGGAAAATCCAAGATTAATCATGCATAAATCCTACTAAGATCTCAACCAAAGATTATGAAATTTATATTAGAAATTCTACTAGGCAAGAGGAAGCCAACAACACAAAGATCAACAAGATCCAACGACTAGATCTAGAGAAACCCATTAAACACTCTCGTAGGTAGAAGAACCTACCGAACAGCGCATTCCTCAGTTGATTCCCCGCGAACTGGTCACCAACACAGCTCCAAACCACTTCAGAGATCTTCCTCACGCCGCCACGAATCCAACAAGCTTTCAAGCTCCTAAAATGGTGGTCGGAGGAGGGAGAACGACGAAGAGCAAGAGGGCTGCCGGGAGAAAACAAAGGAAGCAGAGCACCTCGGGGAGAAGAGAAAGAAGGAAGAAGAAGAGAAGAGAAGAGAAGGAAAGAAGAGGAAGGAAAGCTCGGGGGAAAGTCGGGGGAAAGGGGAAGGAGTGGAGGGAAAGTCCTCCCCTTCAAACAAGAGAGAGCGACGGCCGCCGGCCGTCCTCGCGAAAGAGAAAAAAGCCACTGACTTGCTCACGAGTCCGAACGATCGCTCCTAGGAGCGATCGATCGCCCAAGGGGCGTAAGCTGCCCAAAAGCAAGCTTCCGCGCGCTCGAGCTGGGATCTTCCGATCCGGGTCCACCTAACCATTCTAATCAAGCACTAACACAAACAAGGTCCGTGTGTGCACACACGGGTGTGAAACAAACCAACAAGGCGCAATTTACCAAATTGCCCTTGCGGTCTACAACGAGCCACAGGGGTAGAGGGACAGGTCCTCACATCCTAATACCCTTAAAGGAAATCTCATCCCGAGATTCGATAAAGGTAGGGCTCGGAAACAACAAAACAGTTACACTAGAAGACAGGACAAGAGGTACCTCGCGAAGAAAACAGCTGTGGAAACTCCTGCCGCATGCGTGCCTCGCGCTCCCATGTCATCTCCTCGGTGCCTCTGTGCCTCCACAGTACCTTGACCAAGGGAATCGTCTTGCCCCGCAAGACCTGATCCCTCCGATCAAGTACCCGAACCGGCTGCTCAACAAAGCTCGCGTCTGCCTCAAGCTCAATGTCATCCACCCTGATGACATGAGACAGGTCTGGGTGATACTTCCTCAGCATTGACACATGGAAAGTCGGGTGCACAGCAGACATGTGCTGAGGAAGATCCAGGCGGTAAGCTACCTCGCCGACCCTCTCTAGGATCTCAAACGGCCCGACGAACCTCGGCGCCAACTTACCACCTCTGCCAAACATGACGAAACCTCTGTACGGCGATGCTCGCAAGAACACTCGATCGCTGACTGCAAACTCCAACTGTCGTCGCCTCTGATCTGCATAACTCTTCTGCCGGCTCTGAGCCGTCAGAAGCCTCTGCCTGATCTGCACTAACCTCTCTGACGACCGCCTGATGATGTCTGGACCGGTGAGTGAAGCCTCTCCAACCTCTGTCCAGCACACTGGGGAACGACACGGCCTACCGTACAACGCCTCGAAAGGTGCTAGTCCAAGACTGGACTGGTAGCTGTTGTTGTAGGCGAACTCTACCAAGGGAACGTGCTCCTCCCAACTGCCTCTGGTGTCGAGGACACATGCTCTCAGCATGTCCTCCAAGATCTGGATCGTCCATTCTGACTGCCCGTCTGTCTGTGGATGGAAAGCCGTACTGAAAGTCAAGAGTGTGCCAACTGCCTCCTGAAAGCCTCGCCAGAACCTGCTGGTGAACCCACGGTCTGACACGATAGAAACTGGAACTCCGTGCAGTTTGACCACCTCTCTAACGTACAAGCTACCCAACCTGTCCGTCGAGTCTGTCGTCCGCATAGGCAGGAAGTGCGCCGATTTGGTCAATCGATCAACGATGACCCAAATCGTGTCATTCCCCCTAGGAGATCTCGGTAGCCCGGTCACAAAGGGTGCTGTTTAGGTCATACCCAGGTTTTAGATACTACCATCATACCTACGCTCAGGATTTGATCATTTCTATCCAAAGGTCCGGATCTTGCCAGCTCATTAGTAGATTGAATACATGCATTTTGAGCTGTTTTTGAGCCGTTTTTGAGCCGAGCCTCTTATTTCCAATCCCTAAATTATTCTGTTCCCCAGTCCTCAGTCCCTCTACTCCTTCCCTCTCGTGGTCGAGCTCTGCCACCATGTAGATGATTGAAGAGCACTTCAAAGGTCAAACAGGAGAAGTTGACTCTGAAAGTGGCAGCAAGGATAAAGATTTGTCATCTGAGTACTGGAGCTCGAAAGATACTTCGGGCTCATCCTCTTTACCATTGCAGGGAGAGTCAGATGCTTCAGATACCTGCAATGGGTTTGCTGTTGATCGTAGAGATGAAGAGGTATTCGATTGTGATGTGAAGGATACAATCGATTTTTCTGAGAGGTGGCCTCTTTCTGATGATCCAGAGAGAAGCAAGATTCTAGAGAAAATCCAGACCCTATTTCAGATGCTAGTGAATCACAAGAGCTTATCTGTCAGCCATCTCAACAAGGTGATACAGATTGTGGCGATGTTGATAATTGTAGAGCGCAGGAACTATTGCAACAAGCGAATCCAGCGCCCTAGACGAGGAGGAGATACTGGGATGGCGATGAGGAGGAGATGGCGGGCAACGACGAGCTGGGATGGCGATGAGGAGGTTGGATGGCGACGAGGAGCTGGGATGGCGATGAGGAGTTGTAGCGCGAGAGAGAGGAATCGAGAGAACGAGTCAACGTCGTTGGTTTTAATCCGAGCCGGCTCAGCCTTAATTGGCTTCAATTCGGCTCGGAATCTAGTCAGCAGCTTACTAATGAGCTGGCAAGATCCGGATCTTTGGATAGAAATGATCAAATCCTGAGCATAGGTATGATGGTAGTATCTAAAACCTGGGTAGGACCTAAACAGCACCCGGTCACCAAGTCCATCGTGATGTGCTCCCACTTCCACTCAGCTAGTGGAAGCGGCTGAAGTAACCCCGGAGTCCGCTGGTGCTCTGCCTTGACCTTCTGACAGGTAAGGCAGCGCGATACGAACTCCGTCACTGCCCTCTTCATCCCACGCCACCAGAACTGTCGCCGAAGATCCTGGTACATCTTGGTGCTGCCGGGATGAACTGCAAAACGAGAGTGGTGGAACTCTCGTAGGACATCATCTGGTAGAACTGGATCTGCTGGAACCGCTACTCTGCCTCTGAACCGTAGCCCTCCGTCTGACGATACTGTCCAGTCCCCGTCTGCGCCCTCTGTGCCCGCTGCTGTACGTAACTCCTCGAGCTCTGGGTCACTGTGCTGTGCCTCGAACACTCTCGCTAAGACTGTTGGCATACTCTGCACTGCTTAGGGAAAGCTGCTGGATTCCCGATCCTCAAACTCGAGCCCCAACTAGCCCGCCATCTCCAGAGCCTGCCCCTGCCGCACTGACAACCCTGCAACTGCTGCTCTGGGGTCTGCTACGACGTTTGCCTTACCAGGATGGTAATGCAACGCAAAGTCGTAGTCCTCCAGTAGCTCCATCCAGCGTCGTTGTAGATACAGTAACCAACACCTCGCTCGCGTTTTAAAGCCGTGCTGCCAGTGATCCGTCAGAAAACTCCAAGGTTAAGCGTGCTTGCCTTGGAGCGGTCCCAGGATGGGTGACCTACTAGGAATTTTTCCCAGATTTCTGCGGTGAGCCAAAAGCGGACAATATTGTGTCCGGTAGGGACCTCGGGTGGATCCTGGTCGGACCGGGAGCCTGCGGGCCGAGCCCAATGGAGGGCCGGGTTGTTACAGCTAGTGAGCGAGCCTTCGTAGAGCTGAGGACCATGTTTACCAATGCGCCGGTGTTGATCGTCCCCGAGCGAGGTGTTGGATGATAAATAAACAAGCAATAAAAAGAATATGAGAAAAGGTTAGAGAGATTGCACCAGATTTTTATAGTGGTTCGGTCAACCTGACCTACGTAAACTTCACTCAAGGTCCTTCTTGAGGTTCCACTAATTGCAAGACCTATTACAATCTTTCCACCAAGCTTTCGGGTGCTTGACAACCTTACAATCTCCCCCAAGACCTCTTGGGTATCCTCCAAGTCACTTTTGGATATCTCTCAAAGTCTACTTCACAACTTAAAATAGTTTTACAAAGATTAAAGCTCTTCAACAAAGAGGAAAAAAAAAGATAAACTTGCTACAATGCATACCAATAATCCCATTGGTCTCTTTCAAGTTTATTGCATCTTCCGTCTTATACTTGAGCTTCAAAGCCTCCCAAAACAGCTCTCAGCGGCTATTTTGCTTTTCTCCAATGGCTCTCCAACGGCTATATTTCTGATTGGCGATCGGCCATCGCATCGTCTGTCACATCGTCCGTCGTGCTCAAACTATAGCCAAGATCGACCGCCACACTAGCCTTCAAGCTTCACGGTCGACCTTCGCATCGACCATCACATCGACCGTCAGCCTCTATGAGAAAATGATGCTTCCAGGGTCGACGCCTTCTTCGACAGTCGCTTCTCGAAATCAAGTCATATAGGCCGCAGTCGATTGGTTCATCGATCGCCATATCGTCCGCCAGCCTACTTCCCACAAACAACCTCCGCGGTCGATCCGTCCATCGACCGCGAGTACAAAAACATCTAAATATGATTTTTAACGTGTTCCAAATTAAGGAATATAAATATTAAAATAATGTTTTATCACCATACACATATTGACATCATCAAAATAAGGTTAGCACTAACAAGCTCAACATTTAATCAAATAAAGATAATGGCGCACCGTAAGCCAATTAAACTAACATTCAATCGACACACAGTCGGCCATTTATCAATCTAAACATTACCTAGGGGCATGACTCCCTTGTTTCACCCACAAGCCTTGGCCAATAGGGCCTAATAGATATAAATTCATATATATAGAGCATGCTTCAACATTAAGCCACATGATAAGCAAGGAAATTAGCAATTAAACAAACGTGCCAAAAATCCAAGATTTAATCATTTAAAACCTACCAAATTAGGCATGTTAGTCCAAGATGTTGCTAAGAACAACATATCAAAGAATCAAACTAAATTGAGCTTGAAAACCAACAAAAATTTGAGCAAAACACCTACAGTAACTGCTACAGTAACCGACGAGGCAAAAACGAAGAAAAATCGATCAAACGAAATCCAATCAAAAAGAAACTTGAAATCAAGGTAGATCAGATAGAGGACAATATAATAGAAGCTATAAATCATACTAACATCAAAGATCCAAGCCTAATCTAACCTAAACCCAAAGTTTAAGGTAGAAACCCTACCTTAACCACGCTAATCTTCTCTAATCCAACCTAGGGTCGCCGCCTAGGTTGGTCTTCCTCGACGTCGTCGTCGCCTCCAAGCCGCCATATTGTAACCCATGAGCATTCTCTCTGTCTTTCTCTCTCTCTCTCTCTCTCTCTCTCTCTCTCTCTCTCTCTCTCTCTCAGGACCAGAACGAAAGAACCAAAGAAAGAGGAAAGAAGGGTGTTTAAATACAGCTTTTGGAAGTTTATGTGTTGGCGGTCGATGTGAAGGTCAACCACGAGATGGTAAGGGTGTTGAGATCTGGTTGACGGTGAATCCATGCATCGACCCTGAGAAGCCATTTTGGTGTCTGAGGCATACGGTCGATGTGACGATCGACCGTAAAGTTTAGTTATTGATGGTCGATGTGAAGGTCGATCGTCAGAATTAGGTTCGGCTAAATAAGTTGTGATCAGAGAGTTTGGTCAATAATCGTGACTCCTAATCTCGATCCTAAGTTCATACACTACACAAACATCATTCACGAGGTCGTGTGTGCACTAGCACGTGTGAAACCCAACTCCACAAGGGGCAAACTACCAAAATGCCCTTGGAGTTGCAATGATCGAAGCGATCATTCAACAAGGCCAGTCAAGCCAAACCAACCACACCAAGCCCTTGACCTAACGCGGTCAGGCCAAGTTGGAGGTACGGGTCCTGACACACACGGTCTTAGTTGTAAACTGCGCCAAAAAGTCCATGATAATGGCATTTTCAACACCACTATTGGCAGTAGAAGCACATATGCCTGGAACATTAACAAAATACAATAATGAGAATTTAATTAAGGAAAGAGCAATAACAAAGCTCTTATACATATTTGGTGGAATTAAAACGAACATAAAGTAAGTGTTTGGTTTCCAAGAACCAAACACAATCAACATGATCGGCCCAAAGAATTTGAACAAGTAGAAAATGTTCGGCTGAAAGGACCCGAACAACTAAATATGATCGGTTAATAATAACCATTCATAAAGGACATGCTCGGTTGGTTGCAACCGGCCATGTCCAAATATATCAGTTTCTTTGAACTGAGGCGAGGTTGTAAGTTAGACTAAGCATACGACGATAGGGCAAACACACAGCATGAACGAAAGGGGGTGGTACCTTTTTCGGGTGGCCTTTTTCGCCAACGTCGCCTTCGTCACTGCCTTCGTCACTGGATTGACAAATACCAACCGTATTTTGATCCTCCTCATATACATCTGCATCCGACAACATTGCCTTCTTCACTTTCTTCGGGTTCATTTCCATCCTCAACCTTTCTAACAAGCAAATGTGGTATATAAGGATGGAGAAGGTGGTGCTGAATGTGTGGAAGATAATGCAAGAACGTCTGGGGTTATGTAGACGTAGGATAGGGGTTTCAGGGTTTAGGGGTAACAAATGATGTAGAAGGCGATGGTGGGGTGGGGGTGTACTTAGTATAATCAGGGCATGGGACTCCTAATGATTTAAAAGGATAATTTAATCGGATAATTGGTGATAACACCAGTTTAACAAAAATTATCATAAAAAACCCCATTAGCTTGATTTTTAAGGTGAAAGCCCCATTTAGATAGGTTTATTTAGCTGGTGTAATTAAAAAAAGACCGTAATGCCCCCCCTCTCTCTCTCAGCCACCAATCACTCCAGCTATCACCACTCCTCCGGCGACGTCCTCTTCTCCGGCCATTACCTCCATTCCCAGCAAGGGCTTACAGCCTCCACAACACCAGCCATCTCCCATCCTCCTCCAACCTCATCCATTCTAGCCCCCGCATGAGGCATACTGGAGACGCTGTCGGGGCTCCCGGTCACCGCCGTCGCCGAGCAAGCACCGACGTTGAGCGCCTAAGGCGATCGAGCCCACTCGATCGCGTGGCTCGGTGGTCGTTCTCTCACGGCGAGAGAGATGCCGCGACCGCCCGTCGCAGTCCATGCGAGTCGAGGGACGAGACGAGGGTATCAAGGTAGGTGACATCGGAGAAGACAAGGCACCAGCAAGGTCTCGGAGGGTCTCTTCTCTGTTGGTGTGGCCACGAATGCTGCTGCGCTCGCGAGCGATGGCTATGACAGTGAATCGTCGCTTGCAAAGCTCCCGGACGATGAACTTGCCAATGTAGTCGGTGGAGCCGGTGACAAGGACCGTGATCTCTTGTGGAGGCATGGATCTAAAGGACGAGGAGGTGGGTGTGTTGGGCTTCTCTCATGGAGGTGGGGGAGTGGGAAAAGTGGAAGCTTTAAATGAGGAGTTGACAAGGACCATGATTGATCTCTTGTGGAGGCCTGGATCTAAAGGACGAGGAGGTGGGTGTGCTGGGCTTCTCTTGTGGAGGTGGGGGAGTGGGAAAAGTGGAAGCTTTAAATGAGGAGTTGACAAGGACCATGATTGATCTCTTGTGGAGGCCTGGATCTAAAGGATGAGGAGGTGGGTGTGCTGGGCTTCTCTCGTGGAGGTGGGGGAGTGGGAAAATAGACCATAAGGGTTTAGAAAGATGAACATAGATCAGAGAGATGAAAATAGACAAGAGAGATGAAAATAGACCAGAGAGATGAAAGTAGACCAAAGAGATGAAAATAGACCAGAGAGTTGAAAGTAGAGATGGAAATAGACCAGAGAGATGAAAGTAGACCAGAGAGATGAAAGTAGACCAGAGAGATGAAAATAGACCAGAGAGATGAAAGTAGAGATGGAAATAGACCAGAGAGATGAAAGTAGACCAGAGAGATGAAAATGAATGAGAAAGATGAAAATAGATTAGAACGATGAAAATGATATGAAAGATAAGACTAAACCAGAGAGATGAAAATAGAGATGGAAATAGACCAGAGAGATGAAAGTAGAGATAGAAATAGACCAGAGAGATGAAAGTAGACCAGAGAGATGAAAATAGACCAGGGAGATGAAAGTAGAGATGAAAATAGACTAGAGAGATGAAAATAGACCAGAGAGATGAAAGTAGAGATGGAAATAGACCAGAGAGATAAAAGTGGACTAGAGAGATGAAAGTAGAGATGGAAATAGACCAGAGAGATGAAAGTGGACCAGAGAGATGAAAATAGACCAGACAGATGGAAATGGATTCAAAAAGATGAAAATGGAATCAGAAAGATGACAATGGATCCAGATAACACTAGATTAGTGACTTACGTTCATAGAATGATATTTTTGCAAGAAACTAAAGTTTTTAAAGATCCATGTGGTATATGAATGTTTTCGGAGATAAATATGTAATATGAAAACAGCCGAGAAAGATGAAAATGCATGTAGAAAGATGAAAATGCATCCAAAACGATGAAAATAGATTTACGAAGATGAAAATGGATCCAAAAAGATGAAAATGGAGTCAGAAAGATGAAAATCGATTTACAAAGATGAAAATGGATTCAGAAAGATAAAATGGAATCAGAACGATGAAAATGGATCCAGATAACACTAGATTAGTGACTTAAGTTAATAGAATGATATTTTTGCAAGAAACTAAATATTTGAAAGATCCATTTGGTATATGAAAGTTTTCGGAGATAAATATGTAATTTTTAAATTTTCAAATTATTTTTCTTTTCTAAACTATGATAATAGGCCGTAGTAGAGTCATAGGGCATGTTAAGTTGGCACATGCAGAAGATGGGAGAGTGGAGGGGACAGGGGCCAGGGGGCTGCAGTGGGTGTGGGTTTTGATGGGCCTCAGTCTAATCAGCATCAATTGCTGGGAAGGCTTTGGATTGGTGGTGTGGGTTTTGATGGGCCACAATCTAATCAACATTAATTTCTTGGCAGCAGTGGGAGTGGGTGTGGGTTTTGATGGTTCACCACCGGTTGAAGAAGAAGCTGCCGGCCCTCGGCGGCGTCAGCGCGGACACTGCATCCTTCATGAAGACAGTGGCCGAGATCCCGCAGCGTGTTAACGTGGCCGAGGAACGCTGCTTGCGTGCACAACGCCACCCCGCCCCGAAGGTCCTTGTCGCGCCCCGACCCGCGAAAGCCCAACCGGGCGGGGCGACGCAAACCGGAACCTAACAAAACGCGGAACAAGACGACGAGGGTTCCCTCTAACCTATTGGTTTCCCTAACAATTTACCAAAAGCACCCTCAATTAAAAGACATTAATTTAATGAAACCTCGAACCACAGATTTAAAACCCAAAGTGTTTAATATACATATACTTGGAAAGGGGAAGATCCAAATACAACATTACTCCCGTAGGAGACTAACTAACCAAAGGTATAAAAACAGTAAAGATCACCACCTCTCAAAGTCCACCAGGCGCCGCCGCACCGCCGACCAATTGCCCGGTAGGGGCCACAGAAGAAGAACTGACGCCTGCACCTGTAAAATGCAGCCCGGGTAGGTGTGAGCACTAAGGTCAGTAGGGTTCTACACTACGTCACACAGAAGGAAGAGGGAAACGCAATAGTGTTGCCCTCAAGTAGGACCTGGGTGTATACAGGGGTCCCATAACCCCACTGCGTGTCCCTGATGCCCAGGAGCAGCACTCAGTTGCAGAAACAACACTGGCGACACACAATTGCAGGGAACGGCACTGCAGGCGGGAAAAAGGCACCGCTGAGTAGACAACTCCTCTACCCCAAGGTCAGCACAGTGGGACACCGGCTACACCTCAACATCCGACTCAAGGCCGACACGACCTCTACAATCATCAAGCAACAAGTGTACCAGTCATCTAAGCCTATCATCGAATCGACTGGACACCACAATTCGAACCGGGTCCAAACTACCCAACCCTGGTCCTAGGGCTAAGTCTTAGCTTCCAGCCTCGGGACGGCGACCCACAGATCACCCACGCCCTAACCAATGAAACTAATGCACAACAGAGAATGCATGCTATGAACATACATATACAAGAGATAGGCATGCAACAGAATGTTAAGGATAGCATACAAGTCAACCGGATCGCTGCAGCGGTACTACCAACCGCTGCTAGCCGATCCGCAGTGGGTCCCAGCATTACGACGGTGCCGCGACCGTCAACCGTGGACTCCTGCAACGGGAAGCAACCCCGAAAACCGCTGATGAACAGTAGAAATATAATATTATAATCCGAAGTATAATATTATATTTAAAACACCAAAAGTTCTCTACTAGAGGCTAATTGACCCCATCGATCCGATGTCCAAACGATGTCGGATTTGAGATCCAACTTAGCCACCAGTAGATCTACATGCCTGGATCAATATATCCAAAATCTATAAACATCCAACGGTTGGATTAACGGGAACACACTAATCAAAACCGCTAATCAAAACTAACTTACCATCTCTTGCTGCAACGCAGCCCCTCCGTACGAAAATCATACCAATTCGTAGGAAATTAGGAAAATTATGAAATTAGTTGGGTTTGAGAGTAGATTCAAAGATCTACAACTCTTATGTTCATCACAACCCAAGATAATGCACGTACCGGCCGGAAAACTCGCGCGCAAGCCGGATGTTCTTCAAGAACAGCAGAAACCGGAAAATCCAACAACACAAAGATCATGAAACTTATATTAGAAATTCTACTAAGCAAGAGGAAGCCAACAACACAAAGATCAACAAGATCCAACGTCTAGATAAAGAGAAACCCATTAAACACTCTCGTAGGTAGAAGAACCTACCTAACAGCGCATTCCGCAGTTGGTCCCTCGCAAACTAGTCACCAACAAGGCTTCAAACCACTTCAGCGATCTTCCTCTCGTCACCACGGATCCAACAAACTTTCAAGCTCCTAAAATGGTGGTCGGAGGAGGGAGAACGACGAAGAGCAAGAGGGCTGCCGGGAGAAAACAGAGGAAGCAGAGCACCGCGGGAAGAAGAGAAAGAAGGAAGAAGAAGAGAAGAGAAGAGAAGGAAAGAAGAGGAAGGAAAGCCCGGGGGAAAGCCGGGGGAAAGGGGAAGGAGGGGAGGGAAAGTCCTCCCCTTCTGACAAGAGAGAGCGACGGCCGGCGGCCGTCCTCGCGAAAGAGAAAAAGCCACCGACTTGCTCACGAATCCGATCGATTGCTCAAGGGCCGTAAGTTGCCCAAAAGCAAGCTTCAGCGCGCCCGAGCTGGGATCTTCCGATCCCGGGTTCACCTAACCATTCTAATCAAGCACTAACACATACAAGGTCAGTGTGTGCACACGTGGGTGTGAAACAAACCAACAAGTCGCAATTTACCAAATTGCCCTTGCGGTCCAAGAAACAATACGATCCACCGGATCGCGCGCTCGACGGGAAACAAACAAACGAGCCACAGGTCCGACCCAACCGGTCGACCCAGGAGTAAAGGGACAGGTCCTCACAGTCCTTGTCGCTCTTGGATTCGCCGCTGCCGCGCATTGAAATGGATCACTGCCAGGGAGTACAGCGTCGACATGGTAGCGGCGGTGGACACCACATCGATGGTGACACGCGACCCGAGGTCGTCGCGCAGTGAGGGGGTGGATGGTCGGGGAGTAGCTCTGCACGTACAACCCCCAGTTTCATACTTGGTTGATCCTGGTGGCGTGGATCTCGAGGGAAGCTTCGCCTTGGACAGAGCGGTCGCGACCGGGGCGGAGCATGGTGGGGGAGGAGAGCAGTGCGAGGTCGAGGGGGGTGTTCTGGAGCTTGACGGAGTGGTCGAGGACGTGGGAGGCTGGAGGCGACCGTCATCGTCGAGCTCGAGGAGAGGGAAGGTGCCGCCGTTGGCCGCGGGTGGCTGCGGCTACGTCGGAGAAGGAGGGAGACGTCGGAAGCGAGCTCGATAGAGACATTGGTCGGAGAGGAAAAAGGATGCGGGCGAGCTCAACGGAGGAGGTGACGGCAGTATGATCTTTTTTTAAAGATTTCGGGTTATTATCCCAAGAAAATGTTGTGTGGGGTTTTCCCTAAATTTGCTTGGGTTTTGAACGAAGAGGGTCTTAATAATGGGGTTATGGACAAATCCTCCTAATTTAATTATATAATTTAAAGGATATGTTGGATATTAATGGAAAACATATTAGTGGCTTGTATTTAGAATCGCCCCTCGCCCTCGCGTAGAATCTGACCCGTCGAGACACCTGACGCTATTGTTCCGAGAACGAGAAATAGAAAAAGCGACCTGCGTCTCATCCATTGCCTCACCACCCACCTATACCAAAGAGGGAGGACTATTCCAAGATTTCCATCATTTATTTCTATGAGCCGAAGGTATCTCTTCTTGCCCATTCCTCTTCAAGCTCTAACGACGATCGAATCCTCCAAAGATGGAATCTTTTTCGAGTTTAGGGTTGGGGTTTGTACTTTTTTTTGGTGTATTTATCGTAGGGTTCTTCCGACGTCTAGGTTATTAGCGGAGTCGTTTTCTTATTTTCCTGTAAGAATGCTGTTGAATTCGATTAGGGTTTGTACTTTTTTTGGTGTATTTATCGTAGGGTTCTTCCGACGTCTAGGTTAT
The DNA here is from genome assembly GCA_963920575.1 of Narthecium ossifragum. Lineage (NCBI taxonomy): Eukaryota > Viridiplantae > Streptophyta > Magnoliopsida > Dioscoreales > Nartheciaceae > Narthecium > Narthecium ossifragum. The sequence goes on along the minus strand of OY986964.1, from coordinate 17,487,582 downwards.
TAGCGGAGTCGTTTTCTTATTTTCCTGTAAGAATGCTGTTGAATTCGATTAGGGTTGGATATTCACTATGGGAATTTTTGGAATTTTGTCTTTCCATAGGATAGGTATGTTTTTGTCAATCTAGTTCGTTGCTTAGTCATATTATCGATCAAAATATGAGATTTATCTCAATTCTGGTACCCCTTATTTTCCTTTGGTTTTTTGGTGTTAGAGCATCCGTAGTACAGGGTAGTGGGTCGAAGTGGAAACGCCTCAATGAGAGAGGATAGACCCATTTTCTGAATTTTATGGTTGCTGTGTTGACTCGATAATTCTTGCATGCATAGGTGGAAGGCAAAATTCTTTCGACTATCATTTATCAAGATCAATTACAAGATTTTTGCAATCTCTGTGTTGTGCTTGCTCAATTAACCTTTAACCAGTTGTCAGCCTCTTTGAGAGGTTTCAAGACAGAGGGATCAACATTACAACTTTTAAGAATTTCTTATACATCGTAAGGCATTTGTGAATACCTTTGACTACGTGGTATGACAAAAAGATCATTGTTGTCTTCGACTTCTGGATCTTTGGAAGTAGAGGATTGAGTAGCATGAACTATTAGTTCTCTGCAAAATGCGCTTGGGCTAGATTTAGCAGTAGACAAGAACACGGCAGAAATGCCATTGGCTGCTCTTAATAGGTTCATATTTTGTAACAGGCTTTATTGTAGGAAACAACTATACAAATCTGCCTTATTGTCAGAAAATAGGAAGCAGATTGTCATGCCTTTCTCCCACTTATTTCATTCTGTGAAAAGTATTTTGATAGTAATGTTTTGTTTTTTCTAAGAGGCAGCATTTTTTCTTCTTATGAAAGCATTGCAAGATAGAGAAGTATGACCTCACTCAGTGATCCTTCATTTGGACTGTAGCACTTCTAATTGTCCAAGTGTCACCACCGTGTGAGGCAGACATGGAGGAAGAAGTTCAGGAGCTTCAAAAGTTGTCCTTAGAGTGTCAGAATAATCAGACAAACATCTCATGGAAGCATGAATGGCAGGAACACCAATCTGAAGTAGAGAGGTTACGGGTAAAGCTTACAGAGGTAACGGCTAATATCCAGAGTTCAGAGGACAATTTGATGAAGGAGCTGGAGCTTCTTTGGGACAGAGTAAAAGCTATTGCAATGCTACTGACCTATCTGAAATCAAAGGCGAGAATCATGGCAGTTCCACATTTGGCACATACCTCATGTGGAATAATGTATCAAGAAGGGCTGGGATTTATTGACAGACATGGGTTACCAGTAGCAGAGTGGTCTAAGGAAGTTGATCTTTCATCATTTGAAAGTTTAGATGTTGAATCACTACCTGGCACTAGTCTTAGGCCTGGAACTCTTAGCACTAATGAAAACATATATGTTTTTGAGGCAGTTAAATCTGTGCGCATGGTCACAGATGTTATGGAGTCTCTTGTTAAGAGGATTATAATTGCAGAAACTGAAGCTGCTGCTGAGAAAGAAAAGGTAGATTTGGGCTTGGAAGAAATTAAAGTAAAAACACTTCAAATTGAGCGCATGTCAGCAAAGATCGAGGAGATGGAAAAATTTGCACTGAGTGCAAACAATATATTGAACGAAATGCGACAGAAGGTGGATGACATGGTGCAAGAAACATCTAGACAAAGACAGCGAGCTGCAGAGAATGAACAGGAGCTTTCTCGTGTGAAGCAGGAGTTTGAGGCCCTTACATCTTATGTTACCAGCCTCATTAGTGTTAGAGAGACCCTTCTTTCATCAGAGAAGCAATTCCAAACTATGGAGAAGCTGTTTGACAGGTAGCTACTATTAAATTAACCTCATGAATCATGCGTTTTACCTTTTAGTATTTCTATATTCATCCTCATTCCAATGTTGATTACTGAAGGTAAAAAGTTCTCAGTTCTTCAATCTGTCATAATTGCAGAATAGTTTACACTGCAAACTGTACTTTCTCTGACCCAGACCTGCAAATCATCTTTCAACATCTATAGGAATCAGACAAATATAAATTGCCCACCTTTATACTTGTTGGACATGATCTTGTCCTAAGCTATGAAATGGCAGTTAAAGAATCTAGATAGTGGGTGTTGCATGATAGAAGCATTTCCAGGGCGAAAGGAAATGATGTGAACACTATAGATTCCATTACTTTCTTGCAGTCTAGCTATGCCAAGAGGGCAATAATTTTTGTGCCGTTTGTCTTAAAACTTGCTGACTATCTTTTGAGCCAAGAATTTTTTTTTAGTCAAAAAATAAGATTTTAAGTTGTGGCGGATCATTCATCTACTATGCTTGTAATGCTTGATAGACGTATCCTTTGATGATACGAGGGTAGTCATTACCCTGCGATGGCAAGCCATTCGAAAATATAATAACTCTTATCATACATATTCTTGGAAGTAATTGAGATGAAAGTCACTATACTGGAATCTCCACTGACATAATTGTCTCTGGTTTGAATAGGCTTATTGTCAAGACTAGTCAACTAGAGACTGAGAAGGTGCAGAAAGAGGCTGAAGTTCAGAAGCTTTTGGCAGAGAACGTGAGATTAAGCGCCGTACTAGACCAAAAAGAGGCGCAACTGCTGGCCATGAAGGAGCAATGCAAGCTGATGGCTTTAAACAATTTGTAATTTTGTGTTAACATGTTTTGCCCCAAGGATGCACAATAATGTCGTTGATTTTCTGGTCCCGTGGAATTCTGCTTTTGCTTTTGAAGCTGCAAAGTTCCTTTGTTGGGGTAATTTGGTTTCAATCAAATCCGGATTGGATGGTAACAATGGGCAAAGTGGGTAAGCAAAACTTTGAACAGACAGCGGATAACAATGTAAATGCCCTCTTAAGAAGTTAATCAAATGAAGAGGATGTTCAATATGTCAACTCTGGGTGTTTACGTTGGAAATACTTTAATATTTTTTACGCTTTTTCTGAAGTCAATATAAGATAGATTTTGGTTGACATGATGCTTGTTATTATTGATGAGATTACCTCTGCACTTGGTCAGGGCTAATGCTTTTTATAGGATACAAATATGCCAAAAATGAATGAAAAACACTTGGCAGTCTAGACGACCTCTCCAGCCTTAGTAGCTCAAGTGATTGGTAGCCAGTGGTGGTAATGGAATGTCTTGGGATTCCATCTCCAAGTCCCGTATTTATTGAAGATGTGGGGCAACTCTAATTCGGGGTAAAATGCTTAACTAATATAAAAAAAAAAGTCTCAAAGTCCCATATTTGTTGAAGATGTAGGGGCATTTGGCCCCCTAAGTCAGGGTAAAATGATTAACTAATATATAAAAAAATGTCTCCAAGTCCCGTATTTGTTGAAGATGCAGGGGCATTTGCCCCCTAAGTAAGGTAAAATGCTTAACTAATTGTTACCGAGGAAAAAAACACTCGAGTGACACGGTGGACCATCACCGTCGGAGACGCCACGTGGAGCCCATCGGAAGGAGAAACGGTCATAGATGTGATGTCCTACGGGGGCGGCACATGATCAGATACGTGGTTCCTCGGAAGCTGAGACGTCGACCAATCAGGAGATGCGCACATTAAATGCTCCTTGATAATCGGGCCCGAGAAGTCATTATCACGGCGCCTTCATCAGTGTAAGTGGAGGAAGAGTATATATATATATATATATACTACAACCTCGAGGCCCAAAGGAGTTCAAATTTAGAACGTGCGTATGAAGTCAAAACTTAAGAGGCTCGGAGGTATAAAGTCGAAGCTCGAGGCCTCGAAACCCGAAGACGTTTGAGACAGACGTCTGAAGTCAAATCATGAGAGCCTCGGAGATACAAAGTCGAAGCTCGAGATATCCATGCCAAGGTTCTCAAAACCCGAAGGCGTTCAATACATGTGTTCGAAGCCGAAGCCCAAAAGACTCGGAAGTATATAAAGCCGAAGTAGGAGCACTCAGGCTAAAGTCCGGAATCGGAATAGCGCCAAACACGATCTTCCCTAAACTCAGGCGGACAAAGCGGAAGATGGAAACAATGCGGGAAGCTCGGAGGCACGTGTCAAGACATTCTCAAGGTCCGGTACGTGATGGGCCCCGATCAGTGAAACGGGATGGATCGTGGACGGAAGTCGTGGATAACGGTTAGCCACCATCATAGTGGAGTACGGCTCGAAGTATAAAAAGGAGAAATGGGCGAGAGAGAAAGCCCCCGACAAAATCAAGACTTTTCTACTATTACTCTTCATTAGGCATAGCTATTGCAACCGTCCTTTTCTTGTGTTTACTTCGGAGTTGTAGAAGATTTCCTCGTGCAAAGTTTTAGAAGCTTTCCTTGGAATTTGTAGCTTTCCTTCATCGTTCAATGGAAGTAAGTATCTAGCTTTATTTTGTTTTTGTTTTGTTTCCGTATCTCTAGATCTCAGTAGTTATTTTAGCCTAGTCTAGGAGTAGTACAGTTTGCTCTGTAGCAGTTTCATTCAGTTTCAAGGTAGAATCACATAGTCTTTAAAATATTTGTACGAGAAGCAAAGAAAACCATAAAAAGTATCATCCATTATTAGGCTTAAGTTTACACAAAGTCCTCTTGATTGAGGCAAGGCGTAACCCACACCCCTTCTGAAAATCCCTGTGCTACGGTTGGCACACCTCACGTGCCTGGCGACCACGTATCCTTCACGGGTACAGTTTTTGAGCAACACGCTTTTTGGCGACCACAGTGGGAGGCCAAAAATGCCACTTAAGTCTACCATCATTGATCCTCAGGATCGATATGAACCAGACGGTTCATCCCCTGAAAATCCAAGGGACTTCCCATTAACCTCGGAGACCTTAGACAGTGATGCACCTCATTCCCCGGGCAAGGAACCGGAAGAAATGTGGAAGGAGGCCTTGGAGGGAATCAGGAAAGTAACTAATCAGCTTGAATTGATAGTCGCGACCTACCATGCTCGACAACAGTCGACTCGCATGGATATTCAAGAAGCAATGGCACAAGGTGTGCAGGAAATCACGGGGGAGGTCGACAAGGCCATAGGATCCCAGAAACAATCCTCAGAAAACATCAGACAAACCATCTCCGAGATGGGGGTCTTCATGACAAACAGGACCCAATCGCAGGCCAATCGAGTGATACAGGATGTTACCCACATTCTGTCAGAGACTACTACTCCTTTAGTAAAACAAGTAGCTAAAGAAGTAATTGTCGGATTAGAGCCCATCCTCGATAAACAAGCCGAGCGTCATTGGAGACTCTATAGCGAAGCAGTTCGAACGGGACCCACAGTCGGTCACACGACCACTGCTAGGACAGCCGCCCGAATTGCTGATGCTCCCAGCTCAAGCGTACAGCCACCGCCTATCGGGCATTCAACTGTAACCTCGAATGTTTCTCCTCAAGGGTATATAGACCTGGGAGGGCCCAGTCCCGCGCCGACCAATCACAGAGGGCAGAAACCATGGGCACAGGCTTTGCATACTTCGGCGATCCGAGGGTATGAAGAGAACATAGAGCCTCCACCAAATTATCCTCCCAGACCACCCGGCCCGATGGGGACCACTACCGTACATTGGGGCCCTGCAAGTTATTCTGGAGGGATACCCTACCAGCCGGGTCATAGCGGAGGGCAGAACACTCGAATAGGGCAGGCGATAAACCATCCCTATCAAAATGCCCAAGGCGTGCAGTTGGGTGGACAAGAGGGTCAGCCAACGACGCCACCCGATCAGTTCATGTACACAGGGGGGCAGCAACCTCCTTTTAGGACCCCATCCGGACCTCACGGCATTCGAGACCAACCCGAAAGACCCCAATATCATCATGGGGGTTCCGACGATTGGAGGGGCACTCCACCGAGGCCACCACCACACAACTGGGAGAGGCCCAGATTCGAACATCCACGGGTTGAAGCGGATTATATCGCTCAAGTAGTTGAGCAGATGTATGGGCCTAGGATTCCACGAGTCGATCGACCCACGTTACGAAAACCATATCCGAATCACATAGATAGGGAATATCCCTATCCACAACATTTTAGAATGCCGGAGTTCACTCTCTTCTCAGGGGACAATGACATGTCAGCCCTAGAGCACTTGGCAAGGTTTACATGCCAATGCCGAGAGTACAGAGACAATGATTTTCTCAAACTCCGGATATTTCATACTTCTCTCACAGGGTCAGCCTTTACCTGGTATATCAATTTACCCAGGAACTCAATTTTTTCGTGGGACGACTTACAAAACCAATTTCAGGCATACTTCTCGAAAACTGACCCCAGGATCTCGATGGCTGATCTCGCTCAGATCCGACAAAAGACAGGAGAGGGGGCTGAGCAATTCATCACACGTTTCCGACGAGCTAAGATTAGATGTAAAACGCCTCTCCCCGAACCTGAGTTCGTGAAATTGGCTCAAGATGGACTCGAGTTTGAACTACGGAAGAAGTTCGAAGGGATGGTGTTCAACGATCTATTCGAGTTGTCTGAGAGGGCCTCGAGATACGAACAGATGCTCCGAGAGGAATCATCTCGGAGGAGGGGCTCGCACGACACCTACCACCAAGAACTAGAGGGCCCGGAGGTCGACCAGGCCGAGTTCGTAAGGGGAAACCCATTAACATGCGAACCTCTGACCCGGCTAAATATAGAGGCTCCTAAATCCATGCAAGGGGAAACCCGTAAATATTCATTTGACATAACCGAGGCCGACAAAATCTTCGACTGGTTGGTGGCCAACAAACGCATAAAGCTCCGACATCAAATCCCGGATCCCGAGAGGTTGAAGGGAAAGGAGTTTTGTAAATGGCACGGGGTCATGACCCATGCTACAAAAAATTGCGTAGTCTTTCGCAATACAATTCAAGATAGGATTGAGGCCGGTGAGCTCAAGTTCGCCGACCCGACGCCTAAAACCAAAGTCGATAGCCACCCATTTAGCACGTCATATGTGGAGACGAATACTATCGAATTTTCTGACTCTGATTCGCATTTGTAGGCAATGCAGGTCACATCTCGCAATGCCCGTTATTGGCAGGTGGCCAATGAGTTGTTCAAACAGCTCGTGATGGCCAAGTGGCTACTAGCCCCGTACTTCTCTGAGGATGCATACAGGGGTAAGTGCATGTGGCACCTTTCGGATAGTCACACTACCGATTCGTGTCATGCATTCCGAGGTTTCGTCGGACAGATGATCGCGGAGCAGAAGCTGACACTCACCAATGAGCAAAGCAGGGCCCTGCGCATCACCAACACCGGACATCTGCTACCCAAATCCACCATGAAACCTGCGGCCAAGCCCTTGAGAACCCCACGCCCAATTCCAGTTTGGGATCGCTTACAAGCCATGCACGAGGCAGCCCAAGAAACGTTCCCGCTTCCGACCTGGCAGACGCCGTTCATGGGAATGTTGGCATTGGATCTCGAGACACTCCGAGACAAGATGTGTCCACAATATTCCATGATTCTACATATCGAGCTTTTGAACCAAGGCGTCGTGCAACACGATCGCATCAAGGAAGAACTGGGCGATGATTCAACCTTCCAAGCAGCCGCCAAGGTCAATCCGGTGGAACCCCCCGTGGGTCCGAATCCAAACGATTGGCCACTCCCGGAGGCATACCCCATCAAAAGGCAAACAACTGTTCGTCCACCACTCCTGACAAGGACCGGGATTCGTCCCGCCTACCATCGTCAAATGGGGCCTCAGCCTCTACCTCGTCCCGTTGATCATCGTCGAATGGGGCCTCTACCAGGAAAGGTCTACAGAAATCAGCGCCGCACGATGCAGAAGCGTACCGTGATACCTCAGCAGTACTATGTCACATCTTCGGGCATCTCCCCGCCAGCGGTAAAACGCCCGTTAGAGGAAAATGAGGAAACGGAATTCAGCGACGCCGAGTCTTCTTCACGGTCTGGTCCTCGCCATTTGGTGCAAAAGGACGGACACCCAGGACACGACTATGTCCACATAGGCGAGTTCGACTGCAAGATCGCCGACTGCAACATGACCTTTACTTTGCCGGCCATGTTCTCCAACAAACGTATACAAATCGGGCGCCTGGAGGGAGACGTCGAGGATAACGAATCCATAGGGCAAGTCATGGTCTCCGATGACGTCCCAGATGAGAAACTCGCCAACGTCGACCTAGGAGCTGACAACCAAAATACCCCCAAAGCTGGTACGCTTCTTCAACCAAATCCTTTCGACTTTTTACTCAGGAAACCTAATGATACCGATAGGGAGCACTTGAAAGCTCTTTACATTAGAGCCAAACTCGATGGAGTTATAGTGCCTCGAGTATTAATCGATAACGGTTCCGTCATAAGCCTAGTTCCCGAGGCCATGTTGGCACCTCTTGGTAAAACCCCTTCCGACTTGTTTCCTACGGAGACGGCTATTCATGGTTTTACAGGCCGATCTACTTTGGCGATCGGCGTATTACCCATGAAAGTCATGGTCGGGGGAGCAATATCAATGACGGCCTTCTTTGTGGTCGATACTAAAGCAAGTTACAATGCTCTGCTCGGACGCGACTGGTTACATACCAATGCATGCGTTCCATCATCATTGCATCAATTGTTGATTCTATGGAATAACAACCATCTGGAGATTGTACATGCAGATCGACAGACCCGCATGATCCATTCCAACTACATAGAGGCTACGAAAAATTCCGGCCCGGTGGAAATGTATAGGGGACGGTTCACCCACAAGGGAAAAGCCGTCGACGCCGAGGATACGGTGGCAACATGGGCGCATCTCGAGCAGGGTGTCAATTCCGAAGACCCCGACGGGACACAGTTGAAGGTCGGAGGAGGCGCGCCACCCGAAGACCATGATTAGCTCTCTCTTGCCAGGAGATGGGCTCGAGGACATCCAAGCCTCGCCCACGAGGGGCAGCACCCCATCAGGAAAGCCCGAAGCTGAAGTTTCACCCGAGGTCGCCAGGACCGCTATAGCTGCAATCTCGAGGTTCGAGATTCACAGGGACGAGCAAGGTCCCAAAAAAAACAGCCCAGCGCAAGAAGCATTCGAGGATGTCAAGGGACAACCTGAGATTGTGGATATGTATAGATTTCCTGCTTTCCAAAAGGCCACATTAGTGGATGTAGGCCATCTTGTAGGTACCGAGTCGGTTGCATCCGATTCAAATTTTTCTGCTTTCCCTAATGTAACGTCCCCGGACGAGCTCGAAGACGTAAACTTGGGAACACCTGAAGTCCGTCGAGTTACCTATGTAAATAGATCTCTTTCAAATGAAACGAAGAAAACTTTCTCGAATCTCCTACATGAATTCAAAAATTGTTTTGCATGAAACTACGATGAGATGCCCGGCCTCAGCCGTGATCTAGTCGAGCACCGACTCCCAATCAAACCCGAGTATAGACCGGTGAAACAGGCCCCTCGGAAACTCGCGCCGGAGAAGATCCCCACCATTAAAGAAGAGGTCGAACGCCTATTACAAGCTAAGTTCATCAGAACTGCTCGATACATAGAGTGGGTATCGAACATAGTACCTGTCACAAAGAAGAATGGGAAAATACGAGTGTGGATCGATTACAGGAATCTCAACAAGGCTACACCAAAGGATGAGTATCCAATGCTAACAGTAGATTCGTTAGTCGATGCCACTGCCGGGAACGAATTGATTTCCCTTATGGATGGGTATTCTGGATATAACCAAATCCAAGTAGCCCACGAGGACGTCCACAAAACGGCGTTCACATGCCCCGGAGCCATAGGAACTTTCGAGTACCTGGTGATGCCTTTTGGACTTAAGAATGCAGGGGCTACATACCAAAGAGCCATGAACTCCATCTTCCATGACCTGATTGGAAGTACCCTCGAGGTTTACATCGACGACATTCTAGTTAAGTCAAAAAGAGCGGATGATCACCCCGAGGCCCTACGGAATGTATTCCTCAGGATGCGAACCCATCAATTAAAATTAAACCCTTTGAAATGTGCATTCGGAGTTTCCGCTGGAAATTTCTTAGGATTTCTTATACACAGTAGAGGGATAGAAATCAGCCAGAATAAGGCCAAGGCGATCATCGAGACGAGAGCACCCAGAAACAAAAAAGAACTTCAAAGTTTCTTAGGTCACCTAAATTTCTTGCGGCGCTTCATCTCAAACGCTACCGGGAAGACCAAAGTCTTCTCCAATCTTTTAAAATCGCAGTAAGGGCAAGAATTCAGGTGGGAGGAGAGACACCAACAGGCCTTTGAAAAAATCAAACGATATCTAACGAGGCCTCCAGTGCTGGTGCCACCACAGCCTGGAAAACCCCTGAAACTTTATGTCGCATCGACAAGTGATTCAATTGGTTGCTTATTAGCCCAGGATAATGAAGAGGGTCAAGAAAGGGCCATATTCTATCTTAGCCGTGCCCTCATTGAAGCGAAAACGAGATATCCGTTAGTGGAGAAATATTGTTTGGCTTTGTATTTCGCAGCCTGCAAGCTCAGGCATTACTTGATAACACACACCGTTCACGTGATCACGAAAGCGGACGTGATCAAATATATGCTCTCGGACACTTTGCTGAGAGGACGAGTGAGCAAATGGGGTCTGTTCCTAACCCAGTTTGATCTGGTGTACGTGCCTCCTAGAGCGGTTAAAGGCCAAGCTCTAGCAGAATTCCTGGCCGATCATTGTTCAGGACACGGGACAATAGAGCCGGGTTGGGAAACAGGGGTCAATGTAGTCGAGGTCATCCCTTGGAAATTGCACTTCGATGGATCTAGCACGTCTACGTCAGCCGGAGCCGGGATTCTTTTAATATCCCCACAGGGGTGTAAGCATAGCTTCTCAGCAAGAATTTATCCCAAGTGTTCCAACAATGCAGCCGAGTACCGCGCGCTAATATTGGGGCTCGAGGTGGCATTAGACATGAATATCAGTGACCTCGAGGTGGTAGGAGATTCGCGTTTGGTTATCAAGCAGTTATCACAAGAATATCGATGCGCAAGCCCAGACCTAGAACCGTTCCTACATAAGGCTCGAGAATACCTCTCCAAATTAAGAACTGTCCGTTTGACCCATGTTCCTCGAAGAGAAAATGTCGAGGCCGACCTACTGGCACAAGCGGGGTCTTGTGGCAAAGAAGAGATCACCCCAGGTTTGCTAGAGGTTTCAGTAAACGTCACTAATGAGATCGATTGGAGGAAACCGCTAAAGGAATACCTCTCAAACCCAGGTCACGCTAGGGGGGCAAGATATCTTAGGCAAAGAGCTTCCAAATATCTGTTACTGGAAGGCGAATTATATTGGAAGTCATTCGAAGGACCGTTACTCCGATGCATAAACACAGATGATGCTCTCCGAGCTCTAGGAGAGGTACACGACGGGGTATGTGGAGCCCATCAAGCCGGAATAAAAATGGCTTGGCTGCTTAAACGACTCGGATTCTATTGGCTAGATATGACTAATGACTCTATCAATTACGCCAAAGGTTGCCCGATGTGTCAAAAACATGGACAAATTCCTCGGGTTCCGGCCTCGGAGTTGCACTCAGTAATAAAACCTTGGCCATTCCGAGGATGGGCGATCGATGCTATGGGACCCATTGACCCTATCTCAAGCCGAGGACATCGGTATATCATCGCTGCTACCGATTACTTCACAAAATGGGTTGAGGCAATCCCAGTCAAAGAGGTAACCCAAGCGGTTACAATTAAATTCATCCAAGAGCATATCATATTTCGATTTGGATTGCCCCAATCTATCACAGTCGATCGAGCCACTAGCTTCAATGGGCAAGAAATGCAAAGGTTCACAGAGGAACAGGGTTTCGAGATAGTAAACTCAACCCCATATTACGCCCAAGCAAACGGCCAAGCAGAATCAACGAATAAGATCATAAAATACAACGTGCAAAAGATGATAGATACAGATGGAAATCCGAGGAGATGGCACGAGATATTAGGTGAAACTGTTTGGGCATATCGTACATCTCGACGCGAGAGCACAGGGACTACACCCTATGAGCTGGTATACGGGCACGATGCCGTGCTTCCGGTTGAAGTCCAGGTTGGTTCTCCAAGAACAGAACACCAAGATATTATGAGCACCGCCCAATACGAAGAGGCTATGCTCGGAGAACTCGACTCACTGGAAGGAACCCGAGCCCGAGCATTAAATCGAATCAAGGCTCAAAAAAGAAAAGCCGCCCGAGCATATAACAAACGGGTGCGGGGGCGGAGTTTCCACGTCGGAGACTTGGTATGGAAGGTTATTTTACCTCAAAGGACTAAAGATCCTAACCTCGGTAAGTGGAGTCCTAATTGGGAAGGACCATTTCGAATCCGAAACATTTTCCATGGAAATGCTTACCGGCTACAAAGTCTCGATGGTGTCTCACACCGGCATACGATAAACGGGAATTACTTAAAACATTATATTCCATCGATATGGGAGACTAACAAAGAAGTGCTAAAACAAAAGTTTCCAGAATTATGGGATCATTACTTAAAATCTCCACTAAATAGGACAATTATTACAGAGGAGGTCGAAAGTCCCTGACAAGATCCCATAACATCTCGAATAAAGCCAGCATGCACTCCGAGACAGCAAAATCCGGAGATGTCAGAGGAGAAATCGAAAGCAAAACTTCAAAACGACGCATGCCAACGTCAAATTTCTCTAGGTCAGCATTAAGTTTCTTTTCCTCATCATCCATTAAACGGCATAGTGCATCCCGCTCCGCTATCTCCCGGGCTAAAACCATTTCTAGATCTTGAATGTGGCGGTCTTTTGCCACCACTTGTTGGTGTAAATCTTGAAGAAGTGCTTCCCGACGGCTGGAGGTTTCACAGCGAGTAGCCACATCCTCGCGAAGAGTTGATACCTCAGAGACAGTCAGCGCCCGCTGGCATACTTGTTCCATCCTCCACTCCAGTTGCTGATGGAAAGAGACCAGCAAACTCCGGAAACGCTCAAAATTCATGTTGGAAGTTGCGGGCACTTCCCTTAGTGATTGAAGGAGTCGAGGGAGTAAACCGCCTCTAACAAGCTCACGGATGGTACATGCACGAAAGGGTTCGAGGGCTTGAAAGATGATGGCATGATGAGTCGGGTAGGGGATGCCCACAAAGAGATTAAAAGCAGGCTCGAGGTTGGCCAGATTTTGAAGATACTCTCGGAGGGAAGCACACTCGAAGTTACCCATAACTGGGTTGGAGGAATCTGAGCCGTGGAGATTTCCGAATGGAGAGTGAGGTCCCACATTTTCAGTCCTCGAGTCAGCCCTGGATGAAGGAGAAGAAGGGGAAGCAACATAGTCAAGGCCTAACCAGTTAGCTTCCAAGGCAGCCAAAGGGACGACGGGTTCCGGCGTCTCGACGACCTGTTTCGCTCGATCCATAGGAGTTGATGAAGGCTCAACCGGAGAGGCCATTAAGGTTTCTTCAAGTAAGGAGGTCGAATCACCTAAAACAGTCCCCGTAGTCGGAATGGAAGATTTAACCAGAGAAGAGATTCCTCTTGCTCCTCCCATCAAATACGTTTCAATCGAGGTAACATCCTCATGCTCCTCGACGTCAGAGATGTCTAGTTCATGGCCTATTGACGGTTCGGAGGGTATCTCAATAGGAAGGGAACGCCCACTTGGGTCACAATTCGCTTCAAACTCGGGCAGGATGTTAGTCGCTCCGGGAAGAGGCTCGAAAACCTCGTGAAGTGCTGTATATGTTACCGCACCATCCGCCGAAGAAAGCCCCGAAGGCTCTACAAGTGAATAGTCGAGGGTCTCGGCAACACCCGAAGCTTCAGCCTGTTGATTTACCAAACCCAAAGGAACCAACCCCACAGGCTCGGATTCAACCTCGGGTAATTGACAGGCCTCTACGGGTGAGATAGTGCCAACAGGAAGAGCCGACAAGGATTCAAAATCCGCATCAGGATAATCCAAAGGTTGAGATTCAGGTTCAAGAGAGGCCTCTGGATCCGAACTCTCATCTGGAGAGGCCATGACTAACCGCATGCGTCTAGGGTGGAGTGGTTGGTCATCATATCGTCGAGCCGGGTCGGAAGCTAGGGATGAATCAACTGGTTCTCTGTACTCCTCGGGGGAAGGAGGAATAGGAGCCGTGTGAGGATCTGCCCCTCTTTTTCCTTTGGCTTGTTGTTGACCCAAGGGCAATTTGAGAAATTGCGCCTTGACGGTCATTTCACACTGGGTGTGCATACACAGACCTTGTTTGGTGCTTGTGTTTGTTTAGAAAGGTTAGGTGGACCCGAGGTTGGGGGTTCTGGACTTGGGCTTGTGTCACAGCCCAAGTTTGCCTTTCAGGGCACAGAAGATCGATCCCCTTAGGGGTGGAGATCGATCCTGTTGGCTAGCAGGATCGATCCCGCATGCAAGGAAGATCGATCCTCATATGCCTGGAAGTCGTTGGTGGTGGCTTTCGAAGGACGGCCCCGACGATGGCCGTCGCTTCCCCTGTCAGGGGAGGGGAGACTTTTGCTCCCCTCCTTCTCCTTTTCCCCGCTTTCGCAGGCTTTCCCCGGCCTTATCCCTTCCCCTCCTCCTTCCTTTCTTCCTCTTCTTCCCTCTTCTTCTCCCGGCCCTGTTTTTCTTCCCCTGTTGTGGCAGCCCCCTTTTCCTCCTCCGTTCTCCCTCCTCCGGCCACCGTTCTTGGAGCTTGAAGGCTCGTTGGAACCGTGACGACGTGGGGAAGATCCTTGGCTAGGCTTCGTGGATCGAAGCAGCTCTGAGGAGGTAGGGTTCTCACTCAAAGACTCCGGCTATTTTTTGAAGGGTTTTGAAATCCGGGTTTTGTTTTGCTTAGATCTCCTTGTGGAGTTGATGTTTTCCGGTTTTGAAGCCATGAGTAGCTTCGGGGTTCTTAGATCTACCAGCCCACCAAGTTTGGTGAGGTCTGGTTGTATCTTCTGGTGGTTTGCCCAGCCGGAAGTACGCCGGAACCCATCAGGATCGATCTTCCTGGGAGGAAGGATCGATCCCTCTGTGTTGGCTTGCTGTGCCCGGCGAAGGATCGATCTTCTTATGGGAGAAGATCGATCTTGGGTCCTGGGGTTAGCATGGTCACCCTTCGTCCGGAAGAAGATCGATCTTCCTGGGAGGAAGGATTGATCTTCCTTGGTGCGACTTGAAGGGCTCCCTCTGTCTCGAGAAAGATCGATCTTCCTGGGAGGAAAGATCGATCTCCTTTGTCTCGACAGTGAGGGAAGCTCACTGTTACTTAAGAGATCGATCCTTCCTTCGGAAGGGATCGATCCTTCAGAAGCAGAGAGGGTTTTCAAGGGTTTTGCCCGCGGGGCTTCGCATGTAAGTGGTTTTGACGGTTCTGCCCTTGGGGCTTACTACGTTGTTCATCATGCTTGAATGTTTTACTGCTTTGTGGTTAACCGAGGGAGTAATGAACTCTCGGGAATGCTTAGTGTAGATGGGCCATGGGTTATGCCTTTTACCGCTTTGTGGTGAACCGGAGGAGTCATGACCCTCGGGAGTGGTTAGTTAAAATGGGCCGAAGGTGTGCCCTTGTTGTGTTGTTTGTTACTGTTTTCCTTACTCATATCCTGCCCTGTTTCCTGTGCATTAGACATGCTAGGTTAGACTGGGTGGGGTTGACCCGTGAACTTCGGTGATCAAAGGCTAAGTGGTGGATGCCTTTACCCGACTCGTGTCTCCATGTTGTTGTCCAGCATGGGCAAGGGTGTCCTGCGGGTATCGTCTGGCCCACCATGTGTCAGGGACCGTCGGAGGTAGCCCAGTCCTTGAGCAGTGGCTATCGGAGGGACGTACGTTGGACAGAAAACCTTGGGGAGGGAAACATTGATGGGATCGATGGACTCCCTGGCTAGACTTAGTCCTTGGTCAGGAGTTGGGGGTCCTGGTGGCTCTGTGGCTTGGAGTACTGAGAGATGGTAGTCTTAACCTCGGTCGTTCCGCCAAGTGTGGAGATCCCGCTCGGAGAAGGGTGTCCTACCAGTAGCGCCATGCCCACCCTGCGGCAGGGATTGTCGGAGTTGTCCACCCCTGAGCAGTGGTTGTCGGAGGAGCGTACTTGGGACAGGAGTCCTTTGAGTTATTGACGGGATTTATGGGATCCTTGGCAAGCCTCAGTACTTGGCTTCAGGTTGGTTCGTTCGGGTTTGCCTTCTTAGCGAGAGTGGTAGAGTAGGACCCTGCTGAGCTGTTGCTCATTCCTACCTGGACTGTGTTGTTTGGAGGTGCAGGTCCCAGCTCCTCTCTGGTGCTTCCCCGTCGGTTGTCTCGTGGTGGCGCGCCGGCTCCCGACCATGTCTGAGGGTCAGGATGGTTTTGTTTGTGCCTTTGTGGAGACCCCGGTGGGTGCTGTCGCTTTTTGGGGACTGTTGATCCCTTATAGATCTTGTTGTACTAGAACTCTTGTTAACTCTATTATATCTGTTTTGTAATAGATGTTGTTTAGTTCGCTTCCGCCTGGTGCTTGTTGGCAGCTGTTTCCGCCAGCTGTCTTTTAGTCTCAACTGTTTCCGCCAGTTGGGGTTAGTAGTTGTAGGTTCTTCCCCCTCGTGTCCCGGCCCAGTCTAGGGTCTGCGGGTGGGGCCCGACAAGCCGGTTGAGTGAAGATAGTGGAAGGTCGACGCACAGACCTGACCTTGCCAAAAGAGGGTTTCACGGGGAGTTTTAGCCGAGCCCGGAGTGGCTGATTGTCATCATCATCATCATCATCATCAGCATTGGCATCCCGTTTCCGTTTCGGGGCTACAACCAAAAGGAAAGTTTAAAACTAGGAATAGAGGATGTACAGAGAAAATAAAACTAAGAGTAAAAAAACCAACCTTTAGGAGCTTGACCCCTGTCAGCTTTGGGTAAGGGAGGTTCATCATCCTCACTATCGTCATCAGGACGATCAGCACCTCGAGGTCCTGATGCAAAATGTTTCAGAGGAAGAAGAAGGAATCCAAAAATAGCTAAAGGTAAGATCGTAAAGTAAAACACTCACTGCGAAGTCCAGGACTCGAATACAGTACTACCAGAGCAGGCGACAACCTGTTGATTGAGGTTTCAATGCGGCGTTGCACTGGCCCCCACCATTGTAAGAAAATCTCAGAGCAACGAGGCATACGGTCGACATCATCAGGAAATCTAGTTCTCGACATGGCCAAGAGGAAACGTCGATGAGCCTCCGCAGCGTCGGCTCCCGAAACTTTGCGTCGCTCGGACATCTGACGTTGGTTAGTAAAAAACGGCACGGGTAGGAGTTGGACAAGTCCAAACTGACGGGCGATTAAGCCAGGAGAATATGGCTCGAGATATAAGTCAGTGTCCAATACGACCAAATCTCGAGGAATGCACACATCCCTCCAAAAATCGGATCGAGGAAGAATCTCCCTAAATATGTCCGTGCGTCGGAAACCGGGAAGATCCCACGCCATCCATCTACACCGAGGATTGGAAGTCGACACTCCTCGGAAGACAACTGCAAATGGGAGAGTTGGAGGCTGAGCCCGAAGGGCGAGTGAACGGCCTTGGAACCCATGAATAGAGCGAAGGATCAAAAAATTTTTGCCCTCGGCTTTCAAACTCGATTGGTTAGGGAAGTAGGCATGGGCCCAGAGCTGCACTAACCACATAGGGCCAGAATACCCTCTCTTGAAACGGCGTCGGAACGCTTCCCCCAAGCACCTGTAAGCCAAAGCAAGAAGAAGGGGAGCGAATGCTACCGGTTGATCGGAGGAGGCGAGGTGTTCTGCCAACGGCAACCAGGATTTGGCCATCTTGGTAGAACGATTGCAACTGATGAACCTATTCAACCAGTAATTGAAAAAGGCAATCAGCTCACGGCGTGTTACCGAGCCCGATGTTTGTTTCTCGTCTTTACAATATTGGGAGTAAGCAGTGCAGGCATCGGGATAGTCGGGAGAAGAGGAAATCCCACCTCTAGAAGATTTCTTTTTTGAAAATCTAGAACAATCCTCGCCAAAAACATGGGTATTTGTCAGTAAAAAGACATCTGCTAGAGAAATGGATATCGGACCATCCGGGAGCAAGAAGCAATTGTAGTCTACGCTCCAAAAGCAAAGGTGAGATAACAAAAGCGGACCGTCAGCAGGTTGGCAGGGGAGACCAATAAGGGCTTCGAGATGCATCAATTTAATTTGACGTTGCCCCATTGAGTCTGTTTTTACCCTTTCAAACCACTCATCGAAATCTTTATCGGGGGCAGGCCATCCTTTTTGGATTCTCCCGTGGACCCATTGATCGAACGAAGAAGGAGGACTCGGCAGGCATGCCAAGGGAGAACTCGTAGTTGAAGGGAAAAAAGTGCGCAGTTTGGCGAAGATCTCAGTTTTGGAGGGTAAGATAGTAATCGCCGGACCCAATCCATACCTCTTCCGGTCGACAAGGTTTTCTTGCTCAAAGAAAATCTTAGGGAGTAAAACAGCATCTTCCTCTTTCTCCAAGAAGGAGTCAAAAGACCTAGCAGAAGGGTGCAAAAAGTCCAAACATGATGTCGTTTGATCGCCAGAAGAGGAAGATGAGGGACTCCCAAAGCCTGACATTATAGTGCACAAGAGCTTAGGAGACAGAGGGGAAGGATTCACAGAGAGATGAGTGCACTCGAGAACAAGAAACCATGAGCCCGGATCCAAACCCTAGAGCGTCTAAACCCATCAAATACTTTTTCGCCCCGGACGTCGCTTCAAATTACGTCACGGGACGAAAAGGGGGGGCAATTGTGTTACCGAGGAAAAAACACTCGAGTGACACGGTGGACCATCACCGTCGGAGACGCCACGTGGAGCCCATCGGAAGGAGAAACGGTCATAGATGTGATGTCGTACGGGGGAGGCACATGATCAGATACGTGGTTCCTCGGAAGCTGAGACGTCGACCAATCAGGAGGTGCGCACATTAAATGCTCCTTGATAATCGGGCCCGAGAAGTCATCATCACGCGCGCCTTCATCAGTGTAAGTGGAGGAAGAGTATATATATATATATATATATATATATCTATTACATAAGGAAGAGCGGTTTTTGAAATGTCTCAACTATAAGACATAAAGAGCGGTCCAGATCTATCTCCAAACACATCTAACGGTCCAGATTCCCATCCAAATTTTCATTTCCCCCAAAACTCCCACCCAAACTTTCTTCCTCCCACCCACCCAACCACCCTCCCACCAACCCGCCGAAAATTCACCGCGCCCGCTCCTCTCCCTCTCCCTCTCCCGTTCAAATTTCTACACTGAGAGAGATGGGACGTGAGTCCCGTCCGTCCCTCACCTCTCCCCCGTCACCTCTCCCACCCTCTCCCCCGTCACCTCTCCCACCCTCTCCCCCTGGCTTCGTCCCCTCTCCCCCGTCCCCTCTCTTTCTCCTCACCTCGCCCCCGTCCCTCTCTTTCCCCTCGCCTCTCGCCCAAGCTCGCCCTCCGCACCGACGCCGTCCTCGCCGTCCTCGCCCCTCTCTTTCCCCTCACCTCTCGCCCAAGGTCGCCCTCCGCACCGACGCCGTCCTCGCCGTCCTCACCGTCCTCGCCGTCCTCGCCCCTCTCTTTCCCCTCACCTCTCGCCCAAGCTCGCCCTCCGCACTGACGCCGTCCTCGCCGTCCTCGCCCGCCCTCGACCGCCCAACCCTCCATGCCGTCGCCAAGATCCACGCTCGACGCCCGACTCCTAGCCGGCGACGCCCAAGGTATAGTTCCCGTCACCCATCCCCTCTCCTCTCCTCCTCTTTTGTCCCCTCACCCATCCCCTCTCCTCTCCCTAGCCGGCGACTCCCCACGCCCCACGCTGTCGCCCAAGATCCACGCCCCGCGCCCCAACGCCCGCGCGCCGTCGACCACGTCGTTGAGAGGATCTCCGGTGAGCTTTTCCTCTCTTCACTTATGTGCCCTTTCCT
>OY986964.1:17369413-17467549 GCA_963920575.1 Narthecium ossifragum | reverse complement strand
GGTCTCAGTCATGTTTACAATGTCCAACCTATAGACCTTGAGCAACAGTGGCAAGAAGATGCCTTCATTGTTTTCTGATTCTAATGTAATAGTAGTGGTGGAAGCCTAAGTAGATGGAAAGCTTAGTTTAGAAGATGCCTTCATTGTTCGTCTGGGTTTTGGTTCATAGTTTTTTGGGTTTCTTGGGATTTTTAAGTGGAGGGTTGGACTGTCATATGTTGTTCATTGACTGTATATGTATATGCTAGGTTTAGTGTTCATTGATTGCATCTTTTTCTATTGTAGATCCTCCATGATGGCTGATGATAATAATGATCAACTTACCGTTGGCATAGTAAGTTATTTGCATGTGAATGTTGGTTTTGTCTTTTACTACAATATTCATTTAGTTTGATTTATTTTATGTCACATATAGAGCGTGTTAAATTTATTATGAATGTTTGTATTGTTAATAATAATAAGCCATCAAAAGCTGCGTTAGCTCAACGTGCACGGCGAGAACGGGAAAAAAATCAACAAAATGAAGCTGGATGTTTAAATAAGCAACTGGCACAACGTGCACGGCGAGAACGTGAGAAATTAGGAGGATTTGTTGGACATTCTGAACCTGCGTCAAAGCGAGCAATGGTTGTACAAGCCTTGGGGACTTCATCGACTGGTATCTCGAATAGGCATTTGGCACAACGTGCACGGCGAGAACGTGAGAAAGTAGGAGGATGTGTTGGAACTTCTGAACCTGCACTCAAGCAAGTAATCGATGTCCGAGCCTCTGGGACATCGTCCAATGGCATTCCACAAACACCTGATCAGGTGGATTATTCTATGCGTGGAATAACTCCGGTGACGGTGCAAGTCCAATCTTTATCTGCAGAAAATAATCGGTAATTTATTATTAATTTATGATAAATAAATAAAAAATTTCATATAGTCTTTTATTGATGAGAGCAAATTTTATATTTGTAGGCCAACTGAAACAAAACAAGTGATTGAATCAGATGATGATGACTTAGAAGTTGTAGCTCTGAATGCAGAGGTTCATCCTCGGACACAGATAGATTTTGGACGACATTTTCTTGGTCGGATGGATGTTGTATGTCCGTATTGTTCAGCTTTACATTGGATGGATGAAAAACTCACAAGGTCATCTTTAGTGAGTCCTCTTTTTGGAACTTGCTGTTCTCAAGGAAAGATTCAGTTACCGTTGCTTATTACACCGCCTGCAGCGCTTAAGGTTTTATACGATGGAAACGATGATCGGTCAAAATCCTTTCGTCGTTACACTCGAGAGTACAATGCGTCTAATACTTTTACGAGTCTCGGTGCTACTTTGGATTCAAGAGTATTTACTGGAAGAGGTCCTACAGCATTCATTATCCATGGTGAATTGCGCCATCAAACAGGATCATTGATACCAGAACCAGGGCGTGAAGCCATGTACTCTCAACTTTACATTTATGATCCTGATTCTGCGTTAGATGTTCGTAATCACAGAAATCCTCATTTGAGAAGGGATGTTCTTAAAATAATTCAAGATTGTCTGCTGCAATCGAATGCCTTTTCAAAGAAATTTATTTTGGCTTATGAAATTTTGAATCAAACAGAATTGGCAGGACAGAATTTACCTGCTTATCTTCATTACAATCAAGTGACCGATCAGCGGCGGTATAATCTACCAACGGTCGATGAGATTGCAATAATATTACCGGGTGATGGATTTGTGGTTGATGCCATGAGGGATATTATCATACGTCTCAGAGGGAATAATCAGTTGATGAAAATTAGTGAGTGTCACCCAGCTTATTTGCCATTACATTATGTTTTATTGTTCCCTTATGGTGAGCTCGGTTGGGAACAAGGGTTGAAACAGTGGAACATTCTAAATAATCGACATACAAACGATAGACTTACACAGATGGAGTTTTATAGTTATCGTTTGTTTCAGCGTCACACAGAGTATTCAACGATTTTGCGAGCAGGAAAGTTATTTCAAGAGTTTATAGTGGATGCTTGGGCTTCGACTGAGCAAAATAGGTTGAATTACTGTAGACTTCATCAAGGGAAACTTCGTTCTGAACTGTACCATAGTCTGTCTGATGTTGGTCTGGATGGGCTTGGAACTAACCAAGTTGGGCAACGAATGATTTTACCGTCTTCATTCTCTGGCAGTGCAAGAAATATGTTTGAAATCTTTCAGGATTCAATGGCTATTACGCGATACAATCACCATCCAGATATTTTTCTCACAATGACAGCAAATCCTAATTGGCCTGAAATTACTTCAGTTTTGTTTCCTCATCAAAAAGCTACCGATCGTCCTGATTTAGTTGCACGTGTTTTTGAGTTGAAGAGAAGGAGATTAATGGATGAAATTAAGAGTAAACATGTGTTTGGCAAAAAAGTTGCACATGTGTTTACAATTGAATTTCAGAAACGAGGGCTACCACATATGCATGCACTTTTTTTCCTTCAAGGTCAAGATAAAATTCGAACATGTGCTCAGGTGGACCAAATAGTATGTGCAGAATTTCCAAACCCAGATGATAATCCTACACTATTTGAAACTGTAAAGTGTTGTATGGTACATGGACCATGTGGTGTTCGAAACCCTCAAGCAGCATGTATGGAAAATTGTAAATGCACCAAGCGTTACCCTCGAGGATTTGTGGAGACAACTACTATGGATCAAGTTGGATATCCTATCTATCGTCGTCGTAATGACAAACGTGTTCATATACTGAGGGGACACGAAGTTGATAACAGAGATGTTGTTCCATATAATCCGTATCTTTCTAACATGTTCAACTGTCACATTAATGTGGAAGTTTGTGCAGGGGTCAGGTGTGTTAAATATATTCACAAGTACATTTACAAAGGTCACGATCGCACAACAATGATTTTAGGAGGGATAGATGAGATACAACAATATCTAAATGCGAGGTACATTGGACCGCCAGAGGCTGCTTGGCGAATGTTTGGTCATCCACTGCATGAAGAGATTCCAAGTGTTGTACGATTGGCACTTCATTTACCTGGAATGCATCGTGTTGTTTTTAATCCAGCTGAATCGTTAGAGAGTATTGTTTCTAGAGCTGAGCATCAACAATCCACTCTAACTGGTTATTTTGCATGTTGTGCTACCAATGAATCTGCCCGCGCATTCACATACCAAGAATTTCCACAACATTTCATTTGGAAGAAGTCTCAAAAGCTGTGGACTCCGCGCCAACAAGGATTTGCAATTGGTAGAATGTATTTTGCTAGCCCTAATTCTGGCGAGAGATTTTATCTGCGGTTGCTCCTAACTGTTGTCAAAGGTCCACAATCATTTGATTGCTTGTGTACAGTTAACAATGTTATGTGTAATACATATAAAGCTGCATGTGTTGCGAGGGGGCTTTTGGAAGATGACGGTGAATGGATACAGTGTCTTGAAGAGGCTTCAATTATGAACACTGGACATCAGTTGCGAAGATTATTTAGTATTATTCTGATTCAGTGCTCTCCAGTTGAACCATATGCGTTATGGAATCAATTCTCAGAACACATGTGTGATGATCTTGCACACAAGATTCGTATATTGTTTGTCATTTCCAAGCCAACTGAGTTTCAGATAAAAGATTATGGATTGTTTTTGTTGAATCAGCTGCTTCAGGAATCGGGCAAGAGTTTGACGGATTTCCCGCCCATGCCAATACCCATTGGGAATTGGAGTGTAGTAGTTGATAACAGATTGATATTGGAACATCAACAGCTCCAGAGTGATGCACAACAAGTAGATGCTGAAATTAATGTTGGTCGACTTAATGAAGCACAATGCGCTGCTTATACTGCAATCACGTGTTCAGTTTTTGAAAACGAAGGGAGAACGTTCTTTCTGAATGGGGGGGCTGGAACTGGAAAGACTTTTTTGTATAATACAATTGCTGCGAAATGCCGCAGTCTTGGACATATTGTTGTTACTGTGGCTTCATCTGGCATTGCATCGTTGTTATTGGTGGGAGGTCGAACCGCACATTCAACATTTTGTATTCCATTAGATGTGTTGGAGAATTCAGTCTGTGCCTTCAGCAAACAATCATTGCAAACAGAATTGTTCAGGAAAACAAAATTAATAATATGGGATGAAGTACCCATGCAACATAGACATTGTGTTGAAGCGGTTGATCGCACTCTTCAGGATATTTGTGATAGTGTAAAGCCATTTGGTGGTATCACTGTTGTTCTCGGTGGAGACTTTCGACAAATTTTACCTGTTATACCGAAAGGAGTGCGCGAGCAAATTGTGGGTGCATCATTGAGAAAATCTGTGCTATGGAGTCATGTACATGTGCTGACTCTGCGCCAAAACATGCGCTTGAATAATTCCGCCATTGAAAACATAAATTTTTTAATGTTCTTGACAGATGTAATATGCTTTTTATCGTTTTTCTTCAGGTCATGTTGCTTGAATATTATTATTTCATTAATTTGGGGTTGTTTATTCTTAATTCGTAGATTGGGATAAACCCAGAAGATTTTGTAGAGCTTCCATCAACAATACGTAGGTGTCAAAATTTGCATGAGCTACTTTTTACTATTTATCCAAAGCTCGATGTTGTGGGTACAGTGACTCCAACTTTCTTGACTGAGCGGACAATTCTTTCTGCACGTAATGATGACGTGATTTCTATCAATTCAGATGCGTTAAATGCTTTTCCTGGAGAGACAATTACTTTTTTGGCGGCTGACAAAATTTCACAAGATGAACTTAATTCTACTATAACTAATCGGTATCCAAATGAGTATTTAAACTCATTGAATCCTGTTGGATTACCGCCGTTTAAGTTAGAGTTGAAAGTGGGTTGTCCAGTAATATTGTTGAGGAATATAGCGCCGAATGATGGACTTTGTAATGGCACACGATTGATGGTTGTGAGATGTGCTTCGCGTATAATTGAGGCTCTGATTTTAAATGGAGATAAATCTGGAAATTTAGTATTCATTCCAAGGATATCATTGACTCCATCAAGTTCAGAATGTTTGCCTTTTTAGATGACAAGACGTCAATTTCCGATTCGATTGGCATATGCCATGACAATAAATAAATCTCAAGGTCAATCAGTGAAATTTGTTGGGATTGATTTGCGCACACCGGTCTTTAGTCATGGGCAATTATATGTGGCGCTATCTAGGTGCACATCTGCTGATCGCATAAGTGTCATACTTTCGAAAGATCGATCAAGTTCCACTTCAAATATAGTTTATACTGAGATTTTGTTGTAATGCTACTTCATAAAATTGGAATAATCATAATGAGGTAATTACCTACCACGTGATTTAATTTTTAGAAAAAATATATATCATGATGTCAAATATTGTACTAAGTTTTTAATTTTGTTTTGACAGATTATTGTGCATTTCTCTCGCTTTATTTGCCAAGCTTTGATTTGATTCTGCCCTCACTAATACACTATTCCAAAGCTCATTCTAGACAGTATGGATCATGTCGTCATTTTCGGAACGGTGAGTTACTCTAAGGTTCATGTTTACATATTTAATTATTTTTTTGAAAACAGTAATTACTTACCACGTGATTCTTATTTTTATAAATAAACTTTTTGAGTGCTTAGGAAGATAATAATGTCCGACGAACTGTTGAAATGTTACGCGATAGCGGAGTTCGTGTTGAGATTCGCTCTGAGCATGACCTACATGCCATGCAACCACCTTTAGTGAGTGGAAAAAATACTTAGATAATATTTGATAAAAATAATACTATCAGAAAAGTAAAGCATGTTACTACCATGTTTTCAGGCACAATCAAGACGCCCGGCACCACCTGCTGCAAATGAGGTAAGTAAAGCATATTAGCTTTCTCACTTACAACACTGAATCAAATACTTCCAAGAATATATTTTTTCAAGACGTCTACGTTGATTGTAAGAATTATTTGATATTCTTTTCTGCCGCAGAATGACCCTGCTTAGTTGGACCTCGAACAATGTATGTATTGTACATATCATATTTATATTGTCAATATTTTTTAATGGTTTATAATCTCATGATTCTGTTGCAGGTTGTATTTTGGGTGCCACGGACGCGATTCTCCATCAAGATCGAGACATACACTCTCAGACGTATTATCGGTAGAAGGTTAGAGAAGCCATGGTGGTTACGTGCGAGGTGAATGTTAGAGAAGCCATGTTGATGCTTTTCTGTTTAAGTTTCTCATATCCACATCTTTTTAATTATCTTTCTCAAGACCATAATTCTAGCTATGTTATAACTTAGTTAGTGTGGTTTGTGGGGACAAGTTTTGCCCCGGGGACAATGTTTGCCCCTTTTATAATGTGGTTTAATTTTTGTATTTGAAGAATATTGTAGAATTGTTTCATTTAACTCTCGGTATAGGGTAGATTTTGCGGAAATTTTTTAAAAGAAACTTTAAATATCCGTGTCGTAGGTACGGGCATCCACTAGTATATATATATACTACAACCTCGAGGCCCGAAGGAGTTCAAATTTAGAACGTGCTTTCGAAGTCAAAACTTAAGAGGCTCGGAGGTATAAAGTCGAAGCTCGAGGCCTCGAAACCCGAAGGCATTTGAGACAGACATCTGAAGTCAAAGCATGAGAGCCTCGGAGATACAAAGTCGAAGCTCGAGATATCCATGCCAAGGTTCTCAAAACCCGAAGGCGTTCAATACATGTGTTCGAAGCCGAAGCCCAAAAGACTCGGAAGTATATAAAGCCGAAGTAGGAGCACTCAGGCTAAAGTCCGGAATCGGAATAGCGCCAAACACGATCTTCCCTAAACTCAGGCGGACAAAGCGGAAGATGGAAACAATGCGGGAAGCTCGGAGGCATGTGTCAAGACATCCTCAAGGTCCGGTACGTGATGGGCCACGATCAGTGAAATGGGATGGATCGTGGACGGGAGTCGTGGATAACGGTTAGCCACCATCATAGTGGAGTACGGCTCGAAGTATAAAAAGGAGAAATGGGCGAGAGAGAAAGCCCCCGACAAAATTAAGACTTTTCTACTATTACTCTTCATTAGGCATAGCTATTGCAACCGTCCTTTTCTTGTGTTTACTTCGGAGTTGTAGAAGATTTCCTCGTGCAAAGTTTTAGAAGCTTTCCTTGGAATTTGTAGCTTTCCTTCATCGTTCAATGGAAGTAAGTATCTAGCTTTATTTTTTTTTGTCTTGTTTCCGTATCTCTAGATCTCAGTAGTTATTTTAGCCTAGTCTAGGAGTAGTACAGTTTGCTCTGTAGCAGTTTCATTCAGTTTCAAGGTAGAATCACATAGTCTTTAAAATATCTGTACGAGAAGCAAAGAAAACCATAAAAAGTCTCATCCATTATTAGGCTTAAGTTTACACAAAGTCCTCTTGATTGAGGCAAGGCGTAACCCACACCCCTTCTGAAAATCCCTGTTCGACGGTTAGCACACCTCACGTGCCTGGCGACCACGTATCCTTCACGGGTACAGTTTTTGAGCAACACTAATACAAAAAAATGTCGAGCTTTGTCTTCAAGAGGTAAATGCATCTATTGATCTATAACATATAAAGATTTTTATATTTATTTCTAATTTTTGGAAGAGTTAAACGAAGGCTACATCCCAGCCTAAGGTGGACTAACTACATACTTATTTCAATCAGCAACCTGGGCCATAAAGGCCAACCTCCTCCTCTAAAACCATAGAAGAGGCCCCCTCCCCAGAAAAGTAATCCGCAAGAATCCTAACCTGTCGGGCCACACCATCCGCCAGCATATCGATATAATATTTGTCAATAGAGAAGAATGGAAAGACTTGCATCATTCTACACATTTGGCAGGAGTCATAAACATGTGTCCTACCTCAATGAGTACTTCACCAGCTACATTTACCCGCGAAAAAAATAACCCAATCAAAGCCAACCATGTTCATATCCAGCTTCTTATTCATAGCCTATCGTTTGCTAATCGTCCGGTTAGCATGCACTATATTGAAGATATAAGAGTGACAGTTGGACTGCTTGGACATGATACATTATTGACCCACACAGAGCAACAACGGATAATGTACAAATAAGAGCTGATATATTGGCAGAAATAGTGATCTCATATATTACCATAACTATACAATCACTGATGAGGGCACAATCGCTACTATTGAAAGTGTTTACATGATTAAAGCGTCTCCGAATTTTAGGGCAGCGATTTCTCGCGCCTCCCAGGCCAGATCTACTTTACATTGCATTACATATTTTGATTTGTGCTTTAATTTATTTTTCCTGATCCTTAGAAGAGCTTTTGAGCACTGTTTTGCTAACAATCTAAAAATCGGAGAAACTGTGCTTTTGCCTGTCGGGGGTGATCGTGTGCCATTGCCCACTTTTGTTTATTTTATCAGTCTCGGTTTTATTATCCATCTTCTAAGATCATTACTGCTGCTAGTGTAGGATCAAGGAATTGGTCAGATGATGCCATTGCTCCTCTGACTTCCTTTCTAAGCATCTCAAGACTGTCTTTTAAGCCCCTGGATTTAACGGCTTCAGGATATTCCAAGTCAACTTCTTTCTTTAATTTCTCAGTCATCTCATTCAAGCTCATATCTGAAAGCTGATATGTTAAGTCTTCCTTGAACTTCTCTATTTGCCGTTTCAAATTTTTCAACCTCCATCTCCTTCTCAGCTGCACCAGATGCATATCTCTCTTCAGCGGAAGATCAGAAACTTTTGACCCTCGCTGTAGCACAATCAAGGCTGATGGAAGGAAAAGTTTCATCAAATTTACTGGTCAAATATGCGGAATCAAGTTCAAGGCAACATTCTGGAATGCCATCCCGCACATTCCCAGTAAATCTATAACCAAGGACCTGGTGAAAAAAAAAAAAAAAAAATCTTAGCATTTCACTGGAAGGAATTTTAAGCACTCCAGTACCCTCGTCTGTATCTCTCATAAACAGGGCCACACACCCTTCTATCTTCATTAGAGGAACGAATCTAACGTCAGTACCTTTTCCATAATCCGAGAGCACTTCCACAACTTCATACTGATAGTCTCTATCGTAATCCGTGTCACAGCTCCAACTAATATCCCAATTCTTGAAAAGCGCCCAGACGTCTCCCTTCATAGGATATATCTCATTCAAATTCCTTACTGGGCCTTTTCTCCAAGCCATAACATGAGGCAACATCAGCCTACCTTCTGTCCACTGTGTGTAATCGAGAGGCAGAGCTTCTCTCCCGATTTGAACAAGCCCGATTTGATCAAGCAAAGCTTTCTACCAAAACAGGAACTGTCAGTAGAAGAAACAAGTTAGATCTAAAGAAGGAGATCTCATCATACAAATCTTTCTTTTTTCTTATCTTATCAGTTGATTGTTGTTCCTCTGTTTATCTCTACCGGTAACTTCTTGACCGTTGAAATTACCGTCCTATCACATTGAACTGTACCTTTGCATGTAGAACCTCACATAGACAATGTTTGCATTTTGGTCCCTCATTTTGCTTTATATTGCATGTTGCTGTCCTAGTATTAGTCTCATGAATATAGGACCATTATTGATGGTTAAATATGAATTATGAGATAATTCTAAACTGTTATATTACAATTCTAGATATATATTAATCTTTATGATTAGTGTTAATTTTTTGCATTTTAATAATGGCATCTACTTGCGTGTGTCTTATGCATGTTGTTATGGACATTTGCACGAGAAGCGTTCTAAACTTGTGCATACTATTTGTATGAGGTTTTCCTCATGACATGAGATTTATTAAAATGTGGGGGTGCCTGGCTAGCATAGAGTAGCCTATGGTCAATTAAAACCTGTAATTTTGAGAAACCTATAAATTGATGCAATGACATGCGGTGGATCTTTCTACAAAGATGTGTCTTCTATGCAACTTATTTGAGATGCTATGCTTTAATAGGCTACATGTCCCATATGCTTATTTTGTAAATTATCAAAATACTTGGAAGCATGATATCTCTGATAAGAGATTGCTGTATTCTATTCTACATGTAAGAAATGATATAGATGTTTCACATATTACATGATATCATGATATAGATGTTTCACATAGTACATGATATATGTCTTATTTATTTTGAAAAGCATGCTTACACCTATATGTGAAAAAGGAAAGGACTTATGTCCTATAATAATGAGCATTGAGGCTCATGAGGATTTTATCCTTAAAACTGACATTGAGGTCATGTCTTTAATCATCGAGGGGGATGGGTGTAGCCCACATAGTTGTCACCAACAGTGGATCCCTACCTTGTGAGTGGATTCATCCATGAATAAGGTTCAAAGGGTAGCAACGAAGCTGTTGATGTGGCGAGTGGGGAACACCACTTATTGTTATATCTATATAGGAGTTATTACTCCAACCCCATCCCTAGGGTGATAGGTGTTCCACATGACGGTCAGGTTGAGTATATCTCTTAATGGGTCTAATGCAGAAATTCTTCTGAGAGGTGTGTGTCGTCATGGACGCCTTTGGAGGACTCACCTAACTGAGAGTCATCGTGAGGCCGCGATTATGGGATCAGGGCGAATCCCCAGAACTCTCATGAGAATCAAGAAAGCGCATGGCCATAATAGCGCTAACCCGCAAATAGAACCAATAGCACTCTCCCTATTGTGTGTGTGTTTGTAGAAGATCGATCAAAGAGGCATGGTTCAAGGCCTAGTCTACCATGGTCTCTCGGTCCAATACATTCATAACTAAGTGCAGGTTCAAACCCAAAAGGTACCTTGCATGATGCACAGTAAAAGTTGATTATATATATTTTCGGTTTTCTCAATCGTGTTTTTGTGACATTTAAATCCCTTTTGTGGGGGATTGTTATTAAAATGGTATTTAAAAAAAGTGTTTTAAATGCCCCCTTGGTTTTGCGTTGGCTTTTGACACTTGGCAGGGCTTTACTGCCAAGGTTGCCAAGTGGAGAGAAGGCTTCTCCACTTGGCAGCAGCTGTCTTACCCTCTTTTCTTTTACATTAGATGCATCTTCTTCTTCCTTGAGTAGGAGATGGTGAAGAGGTTTTCTCTAAGCAACTTTCCTTCTCTCTGCTTCTTCTTCTAGTTAACTTCCTTTAAAAGGCTTTTCTAATATCAACGGGATGAGTGCTGGTTCATAGAGAGATCTCGTCGGATCGTGCTAACGGCGAGATCAGGCCGTCGGGTTGTACCTTGGAGATTGGGCGACGATTAACTCCGCACGAGGGGCGTCTCCGATTTTTAGGGCAGCGATTTCTCGCGCCTCCCAGGCCAGATCTACTTTACATTGCATTACATATTTTGATTTGTGCTTTAATTTATTTTTCCTGATCCTTAGAAGAGCTTTTGAGCA
Source organism: Narthecium ossifragum (assembly GCA_963920575.1). Lineage (NCBI taxonomy): Eukaryota > Viridiplantae > Streptophyta > Magnoliopsida > Dioscoreales > Nartheciaceae > Narthecium > Narthecium ossifragum. Next base: position 17,456,218 of record OY986964.1, on the reverse strand, counting down.
CTGTTTTGCTAACAATTAATACGTCAGAGTTTGCATGATGCATACATCGTAAATGTTAGTGTAAACAACAAATTTTCCTAGACTTGGATCTTTGGTGCGAGATACCAGTAGCCAAAGAAAGAATGGGCTAAAACCTAGAGATGTCTGGTAGTATGCTTGCACATTCCTTCAGCGGAGAACTTTTCTTCTCAAATTCTCTCCTCTGGACGTCTGAAGTCAAAAGGCGAACATTTTCATATTTGATTTCCTCATGATGATTTACATATGAACACATAGTTTATAGAGACGCACGGAATGAAATGAGTGACGGAGAGCGCAGGTGTGACGAGAGTAAGGAACCAGGGGGGATCCTCATCGTCCTGGCCCCTCTGACACTCCTGTTGGCAGGGCTGGAATGGACCAGAGGAAGGATGGCGAAAGTTCAGGAACTAGATTGGGGCGTAAGCCCTCCTATGCTGCAGCGGCTGGTCTGCGGCCAAGGCAAGCAATAGTGACGGAGGAGGAGCTCTCAAGGTTGGGACCGCCGTATGCCGATGAGGTGGTTCTAGATGACGAACTCATGGAGCGATGTAGCCAGAAATGGAGGTACTCATGGTCTTTGGAAGATTCTTGGGTCTAAGGATTCCTCTAGGAGTGCTCAAGAGCAAGCTCTCAGCAATTTGGCATACCACGGATGGATTCCAGGTTACAGATCTAGCTCGATGATTTCTGTCCGGTGGTAGAGGACTTCACCAAAGCGCTAATTTGGGTTTGCCTACCTGAGCTACCGATTGGATGGTTTGAGAAAGAAGTAGTGATGAACATTGTAGCAACTATCGGAGTCCCCTTACAGGTAGATTTGGTGACGGAAGACATAGTCCGGGACCGATATGCGAGAGCCTGTGTTGAGGTTGATATCAGTCAGGAGATTAAGCTGGTAACCATGGTAAGAACCAGGGCGAGTACGAGGTTCGTGGACTTCATCTATGAGGATGTGAAAATATGCGAAAGGTGTGCGAGGATAGGGCATGGAGCTGGATCTTGACGTAGCCCCTCGGTATCTAGAGCAGCAAGGTTTGGTATGACGGTGATCTCTACTCCGGCTAAGGAGGGAGGGAGCTCGGGGATGGAAGAGGACTACCCACCAGGTTTCGAAGGGGATAGCAGTGGGAAGAGAGTACCTGGGGAGACGGGCTCATCGAAAAAAGTGGGGATTCCACACGAGGTGCTAGCGGCGGCTGCTGGAGAATGTCACGTGGTGCAAAGGTTCAGGCGAGGCGACAGGAGTGGACACCGTGGTGTCAGGACACGTGGCCAGCGTACGGACACTCATCCTGAGGCAGCGGAAGACATAGGTGTGACGCCACGTGGTGGAAGGACAGCACCCTGGCCGTTAGCTGCCAGGCCTACGACAGCTGTAGGAGGGGACCATCGGGGGGATAACGGCCCCCTGGGAGACAGCGACGGAGGCGGGCAACGTCACCATGAGAGACGAGCAGGAGGCGAGAGGATCTTTAGAGAAGAAGGCTCTGGAAGGAGACAGGTGGATGGTTGGCAGTGGAAGAAGAAAGGTAAGGTTATCGGGGCTGATATTTCCAATAACAGGCTTGATGGCCTTAGAACTGAGGAGCCCATGGTTTTCAAAGCTAAAGGGGCGAGTGGGCCTGGAGGAAAAGGAATCAAAGGAGGGAATAGGGCCAAAGGGAGTCGGGGGCCTGGTTCATCATCCTCCACTGGCTCGGTAGTTAACAAGGAAGATGGAGGGAAGCTAAGTTTAAACAGGTTCGCACCACTCTCTATTCCTGATTTTGCCACGAAAAAGATGCCGATGGAGATGGCGGAGGAGGAACTAGAGTCAAGGCATGAGGAAAGCTTCCAGAAGCTGACGAAGGCCTTAGAGAATCAATAGGTCCAGCCTATGTTTGTGGTGGTGGAAGGTAACCAGACGCCTGTCCATAGCTCTCTTGAGGATGGGGATGATGTTCCACTGGCCACTATGCTAGTCAAGCTGGGACAGAATAAGAGAAGGTGTATGGTCCCGCTAGATGAGCAACTGGCATTAGAGAAGACGGTTATCAGATGAAGTACATGTTTTGGAACTGTCGCGGAGCTGGGCCAAGGTGGTGGTGAGGTCCTATCTCCGTTGCTACTCTAACCACGTGGTGTCCCTGTTGTTTCTTATCAATGTGTTAGTTAATGAAGAGAAGCAGAGTTGGATACAGAGGAGGTTGGCCCAGAGCTGGGGCAACTACCTTCTTCCTTGGCGGGGAAGGCATGGAGGTATCACTGTCGCGCCCCGACCCGCGAAAGCCCAAGTGGGCCGGGTAACGCGAACCGGAACTTACAAAACGCGGAAAAAGACGGCGAGGGTTCCATCTAACCTATTGGTCTCCCTAGCAATTCATCAAAAACCCCCTAAATTAAAACAACAATTAATTAGCAGAACCTCGAACCACAGATTCAAAACCCAAAGTGTTAATATACATATCCTCAGAGAGGAGAAGATCCAAATACAACATTACTCCCGTAGGAGACTAACTAACCAAAGGTAAAAACAGTAAAGATCGTCACCTCTCAAAGTCCACCAGGCGCCGCCGCACCGCCGACCAACTGCCCGGTAGGGGCCATAGAGGAAGAACTGATGCCTGCACCTACAAAACGCAGCCCGGGTTGGTGTGAGCACTAAGCTCAGTAGGGTTCTACACTACGACACACAGAAGGAAGAGGGAAACGCAAAAATGTCGCCCTCAAGTAGGACCTGGGTGTATACAGGGGTCCCATAACCCCACCACGTGTCCCTGACGCCCAGGAGCAGCCATCAGTAGCAGGAACAACACTGGCGACACACAACTGCAGGGAACGACACTGCAGGCGGGAAAAAGGCACCGCTGAGTAGACAACTCCTCTACCCCAGGGTCCGCACAGTGGGACACCGGCTACACCTCAACATCCAACTCAAGGCCGACACGACCTCTACAATCATCAAGCAACAAGTGTACCAGTCATCTAAGCCTATCATCGAATCAACTGGACACCAACATTCAAACCGGGTCCAAACTACCCAACCCTGGTCCTAGGGCTAAGTTCGAGCTTCCAGCCTAAGGAAGGCAACCCACAGATCACCCACGCCCTAACCATGGAACAATGCACAAATCAACAATGCATGCTATGACATACACAAACAGGAGATAGGCATGCAGCAGTATGTTAAGGATAGCATAAAAGTCAACTGGATCGCTGCAGCGGTGCTACCGACCGCTGCCAGCCGATCCGCAGCGGGTCCCGGCATTACAACGGTACCGCGACCGTCAACCGCGGACTCCTGCAATGGGAAGCAACCCCAAAAACGAGGATGAACAGTAAATAATATAATATTATATTCTGAAATATAATATTATATTCAAAACACCCAAAACCTCTACTTAGGGGCTAATTGATCCCGTCGATCCGACGTCCAAACGATGTCGGAGTCAAGATCCAACTTAGCCATCAGTAGGTGTACACACCAGAATTACCATATCGAAAATCCATAATCATCAAACGGTTGGATTAACGGGAAAACACTAATCAAAACCGTTAATCAAACTAACTTACCAATTAATTGCTGCAACGCAGCCCTCCAGTAAACAATTCATAACAAATCGTAGGAAAATCGGACAAGTATGAAATCAGTTGGGTTAGAGAGTAGATTCGAAGATCTACAACTCTTATGTTCATCACAAACCAAGACCATGTACGTACTGGCCGAAAAACTCGTCGCAAGCCGGCTGTTCTTCAAGAATAGCAGAAACCAGAAAATCCGAGCTTAATCATGCATAAAACCTACTAAGATCTCAACCAAAGATCATAAAACCCAAATTAGAAATTCTACTAGGCATAAGGAAACTAACAACACCAAGATCAACAAGATCTAACGGCTAGATCACGGGAAACCCAAAAATAACAACAGTAGGTAGAACACCTACCCGAAACGCACTCCTCGGCTGATTCCCTGCGAACTGGTCCCCAACGCAGCTCCAAACCACTTCAACGATCTTCCTCTTGTTGCCACGGTTCCAACGAGCCTTGGAACACCCAAAGCGGTGGCGGGAGGAGGGAGAACGGTGAAGAAGAAGGGGCTGCCGGAAAATAGGGGAAGAAGACAGGGCCGCGGGAGGAAGAAGAAGAAGGAAGAAGAAAGGAGAAGAAGGAGGAGGAGAAGAGGAAGAAAAGAAGGGAAAAGGGGAAGGGTAAAGCCGGAGGAAGGGGGAAAAAGGTGAAGGAGGGGAGGGAAAGTCCTCTCCTTCTGACAAGAGAGAGCGATGGCCAATAGCGGCCGTCCTCGCGAAGCAGAAAAGCCACCGACGCCGAGTCCGATCGATCGCTCCAAGGAGCGATCGATCGCTCGCGAAGGAAAAGCCAGTCCGGATCGATCCAACACCAAGTCGGATCGATCCGACACAGGCTGGATCGATCCAACACCAAGTCGGATCGATCCGAGCGGGTCAAAAACCCACCGACTAGCTCACGAGTCCGATCGATCGCTCCAAGGAGCGATCGATCACTCAAGGGCCGTAAGCTGCCCAAAAGCAAGCATCCACGCGCCCGAGCGGGGATCTTCCGATCCCGGGTCCACCTAGCCATTCTAAACAAACACTAACATATACAAGGTTAGTGTGTGCACACGCGGGTGTGAAATAAATCAACAAGGCATAATTTACCAAATTGCCCTTGCGGTCTACAACGAGCCACAGGGGTAGAGGGATAGGTCCTCACATCCTAATACCCTTAAAGGAAATCTCGTCCCGAGATTCGATAAGGGTAGGGCTCGGAACAACAAAACAGCTACACTAGAAGACAGGACAAGAGGTACCTCGAGAAGAAAATAGCTGCGAAAACTCCTGCCGCATGCGTGCCTCGCACTCCCAAGTTATCTCCTCGGTGCCTCTGTGCCTCCACAGTACCTTGACTAAGGGAAATCGTCTTGCCCCGCAAGACCTGATCCCTCCGGTCGAGTACCCGAACCGGCTGCTCAACAAAGCTCGCATCTGCCTCAAGTTCAATGTCATCCACCCTGATGACATGAGACAGGTCTGGGTGATACTTCTTCAGCATCGACACATGGAACGTTGGATGCACAACAGACATGTGCTGAGGAAGATCCAGGCGGTAAGCTACCTCGCCGACCCTCTCTAGGATCTCGAATGGCCCGACAAACCTCGGCGCTGACTTACCACCTCTGCCAAACCTGACAGAACCTCTGCACAGCGATGCTCGCAAGAACACTCGGTCGCCGACTGGAAACTCCAACGGTGGGCGCCTCTGATCTACATAACTCTTCTGCCGGCTCTGAGCCGTCAGAAGCCTCTGCCTGATCTGTACTAACCTCTCTGACGACCACCTAATGATGTCTGGACCGGTGAGTGAAGCCTCTCCAACCTCTGTCCAGCACACTGGGGAACGACACGGCCTATCGTACAACGCCTCGAAAGGTGCTAGTCCAAGACTGGACTAGTAGCTGTTGTTGTAGGCGAACTCCACCAAGGAAACGTGCTCCTCCCAGCTACCTCCTACGTCGAGGACACATGCTCTCAGCATGTCCTCCAAGATCTGGATCGTCCGCTCTGACTGCCCGTCTGTCTGCGGATGGAAAGCCGTACTGAAAGTCAGGAGTGTGCCAACTGCCTCCTGAAAGTCTCGCCAGAACCTGCTGGTGAACCTGGGGTCACGGTCTGACACAATAGAAACTGGAACTCCGTGTAGTCTGACCACCTCTTTGACGTACAAGCTGCCCAACCTGTCCGTCGAGTCTGTCATCCGCATAGGAAGGAAGTGCGCCGATTTGGTCAATCGATCAACGATGACCCAAATCGCGTCATCCCCCCAAGGAGATCTCGGTAGCCCGGTCACGAAGTCCATCGTGATGTGCTCCCACTTCCACTCAGCTAGTGGAAGGGGCTGAAGTAACCCCGGAGTCCGCTGGTGCTCTGCCTTGACCTTCTGACAGGTAAGGCAGCGCAATACGAACTCCGTCACTGCCCTCTTCATCCCGCGCCACCAGATTTGTTGCAGAAGATCCTGGTACATCTTGGTGCCGCCGGGATGAACCGCAAAACGAGAGTGGTGGAACTCTCGTAGGACGTCGTCTCGTAGAACTGGATCTCCTGAAACCGCTACTCTGCCTCAGAATCGTAGCCCTCCGTCTGACGATACTGTCCAGTCCCCGTCTGCGCCCTCCGTGCCCGCCGATGTGCGTAACTCCTCGAGCTCTGGGTCACTGTGATGTGCCTCTAACACTCTGGCAAGAACTGCTGGCATACTCTGCACCGCATAGAGAAAGCTGCTGGATCCCCGATCCTCAAACTCGAGCCCCAACTGGCCCGCTGTCTCTAGAGCCTGCAACTGTCGCGCTGACAACCCTGCAACCGCTGCTCTGGTGTCTCTCACCTGTCTGCTGAGGGCATCTGCTACGACGTTTGCCTTACCAGGATGGTAATGCAACTCAAAGTCGTAGTCCTCCAGTAGTTCCATCCAGCGTCGCTGCTTCAGATTGAGGTCACGTTGGGTGAAAACATGCCTCAAACTCTTATGGTCCGAGAAGACTGAGAATTTCTCGCCATAGAGATAATGTCGCCAGGTCTTCAGGGCAAAGACCACCGCTGCTAGCTCCAAGTCGTGAGTCGGGTAGTTCCTCTCATGGTTCTTGAGCTGACGAGAACCATAGGAAACTACGTAGCCCTCCTGCAAGAGGACACACCCCAAACCCTCACCGCTGGCGTCGCAGTAGACACTGTAACCAACACCTCGCTCGGGGACGATCAACACCGGCGCACTGGTCAACCTGGTCCTTAACTCCACGAAGGCTCGCTCACAAGCATCATCCCACACGAACGGGGCGGCCTTCTGTGTCAGTCTGGTCAACGGTCCGGCAACTTTGGAGAAGTCCCACACGAACCGCCTGTAGTAACCCGCTAGGCCTAAGAAACTACGGACCTCGAACACCGTCCTCGGTCTCTGCCACTGTACCACTGCCTCGACCTTGGCCGGGTCAACTGAGATCCCTGCTACCGACACCACGTGTCCAAGGAATCCCACCTGTGCAAGCCAGAACTTGCACTTGGAAGCCTTGGCATAAAGCCGATGCTCCCGAAGCAGCTGCAACACTGTCGCCAAGTGTCGCCCGTGCTCCGCCTCTGACCGGGACTAGATAAGGATGTCGTCGACGAACACCACCACGAACTCATCTAGGAAAGGCCGGAAGATCCTCTGCATGAGATCCATGAACGCTGCTGGTGCGTTTGTTAGCCCAAACGACATCACCACGAACTCGTACAGGCCGTACCGAGTCCGAAAAGCCGTCTTCGGGATGTCGCAATCCGGAACCCTCAACTGGTGGTAGCCGGTGCGGAGGTCGGTCTTCGAGAACACTGAAGATCCTCGCAGCTGGTCAAACAAGTCGTCGATCCTCGGCATCGGATACCGGTTCTTCACCGTCACCATGTTGAGCCGCCTGTAGTCTATGCAAAGTCGAAAGGTAACATCCTTCTTTTTCGCGAACAACACTGGCACCCCCAGGGAGACATGCTGGGACGGATGAAACCTCTGCTGGTAAGCTCGTCTATTTGGGTCCTCAACTCACTCTGCTCTGCTGGTGCCATCCTGAAAGCTGGGAGAGAGATCGGTGTGGTACCCGGTACTAGGTCGATCTCAAAATCTACCTTTCTGGGCGGTGGAAGCTCTGGCAAAACCTCGGGAAACTGCTCTGCTGCTGCACTCCCTCTGACCCAAACAGGGACAGGCTGGCCAGCAAGGCTGAAAGCTCGCTGCCACGCCTCCCCACACCACAAGCTAAGGAATCGGCGAAAAACCGATCCGCCAACAACACAAACTGTGTCCTATCGGGTGTCCAAGCGACCACCCTCCGGCGACCATAGTCGATGATAGCTCGGTATGCTACTAACCAGTCCATACCGAGTATCACATCGAAGCCTGTCATGTCTAGCACCCGCAGGTCTAGACAGACACAGAGGCCTCCAACCTCCAAAGAACAAGATCGGCAGACCCGGTCTACCCTGATTGTGCCGCCGATCGGTGAGTTTACAGACTGTGCCACCTCTAGCCAACTCGTCTCCAACCCTCTGAGCACGGATGGCTCTGCCGCTGCCTGCTGGTACTGCTGGCTGCTGGTACTGCTGCGACTGCTGGTACTGCTATGGCTGCTGGCACTGTAACGGCTGCTGGTACTGCTGGTAAAGCTGAACGGTGTCAAGTTGCTCACGTACCGGATAAGCAAACACACACCCCCGCTAGCCGCCTCCACCTCTGGAGCGCCCGCCACTGCTCCCCTGCCAAGCATTGGACCCTCCGCCTCGACTCCCCTGCGGCACAGCGCCCCGCGCTCTTCACACGTGGCAGTCCCTACGGTAGTGTCCCAGCTGCCCGCACGAGAAGCACGTGACTGACGCGCTATCAGGCTGCTGACCCTGGCCTCCCCCTGACGGAGCCTGCCCAGACGGCCCGGCCGTCAGGAGAAACTGGCCTGCCGGACTCGGCAACTGCGACTGGAACTGCTGCGACCGCTGCTGAAAGCGTCGCTCACGCCGCTGCTGGTGCCCTCTGCCGAATCCCCCTCTGAACTGGGGTCTCTGCGGTGCACTAGTAGAGAATGCCGGTGGAACTAACCGGCACCTCTCGTCTCGCAACTGCGCCTCTACTGCCAAGGCGCAGTCCAGAACTGCTGAGTACGCCTGGAAGCTGATGAGTGCATGAAAGTGCACTCTGAACAGTCTTATAAGCATCTCAATTGCTAGATTATTATCCTTAATCAACATCTTTATTACTATGTTTACATATATATGTTGCTTCACATGGTTGTTTGGAAAATGCAGGAAATTGGGGTTAAAAGAAGCTGAAAAGAGTATATGGATCAACTTCAAAAAATTAATCTGTACCTGCTCATGAAGAACCAGATGATGTGCCATATATGGTTGGAAAGCTCTTGAAGTCTAGATTCTGGAGAATTTTACGGTTCGTGATTCCGAGTTTCCTAGAGGAAGTTATGGCAATTTTAATACCGATGGCGCAGTCTGAATGGCAGAACAGAAAATAAGCTGGAAGTCCGATCGATCTGCCGATCGATCGGACTACGCAGAAACGTGACAGAACATATATTTTTCAGCCATAAGGGATCCGATCGATCCCTCCATCCCTTCTAAGGGGTCCGATCGATCGGACACCTAAAGTCCGATCGATCGGACTCGAGAATAGCCAAAAACAGCGGATTTTTACGCAACCGATCGATCCAACGCCCACAGTCCGATCGATCGGAGTTGGGAATTAAAGGTGGACAGAACGTATGCTTTCTAGAGGAACACAGTTCGATCGATCCATCCATCGATCGGACTTGGGAATAGCCAGAGACGGAGGATTTTTACGAAACCGATCGATCCGACACCCTTGGTCCGATCGATCGGACACGGGTGAAGTCAGAAGTTGAAGTTTTAATGCGAGGGATCGATCCGACACCCTGGGAGGGATCGATCCCACGTTTCCAGTGAAGAAAACCTACGGTTCAGATCTAATCCATGGATGGAGAGATTTGGAGCTATAAATTGGATACTTAGGGTTAATCAAGGGGGGACTTCTTGGACGTCTTTGGAGGCTCTTTCTGGACGTTTTCCAAAGGAAGAGGATGAAGGAATCTCCATCCATGGCCGAGTAATCCACGGGCATGGCGGACGGATAATCTAGCGAGGATTATGGCTTCTTCTCCAGCAATGGTTCATAGTTTTTAATCTTCATTGTTAAACTCTTTTCTATGTATTGGATCTTCAAATATTATTTTCAGATTATAGATTTAAATGTGGATGATTAATATTATGAATCCAGTCATGCTTCTTTCATGATCTTATTATCCCATAGTCTTCTCTTTTGATTCTCCTACCGAGTCTTGCGAGACCTTTGCTATGCATTGCCCGTAGTGACAGCTGGTATTGTATATTCTTAGGGATCTGGTAAGACAAGGTTGGGGCTCTATCCCATGAAATCTTTGCTATGCATTGCCGATTGTGAGAGTTGGTATTGTGTATTCTTAGAGATCCGGTTAGATAAAGTTAGGGCTTTGTCCCGATGATCGTTTGTTGCGCGTTGCCTGTAGTGACAGCCGGTATCGTGTATTCTTAGGTTTGGTTGGATGAAGTTAGAACTATAAAAAGGAAAAATCAATCGTAGGAAGAGACATTTATATATTTTGTTGGGTTTATAGTTCCATATCTTTCGGTTAAGGTGATTGGGATGTGAATCCCTTAACTGAGTATTATATGAACCATTGAGAAGAGGATAACCTAAATCCGAGTGAAGTGATTCCTGAAGCCTAGCGTCATTCAAATCCTGATTTCTTTCGTTAACTTTATCTTATCATTACATCTTCGATCTATTGTATTAACTTTTCACGCTCTTGATTGTTTTCGATACATTGTTATCTGTGTTTCTGGAACTTTCCTGCTTGTCTCTCTGTGGGATTCGACCTCTCTTATGCTGTACTGCACCTCGACCGCTGTGCGTGACACATTTGAGCGACATAAAAAATTGGCGCCGTTGCCGGGGAGACGGTTTAGAAAAGCGCCAGAATCAGATTGCAATGATTGTAGACATCGAAAGCGGTAACTTCGTTCATTTTCTTTAGTTTTTATTTCTTTATTTTGGTTTTCATTTTTCTTCTCTATTAGGATTGTTTTCTTTTATTCAGTTTTAGTTAGTAAGTTTAGTTTCAATTATTATTTTTGCTTATTTTCTTTAGTTGGTTTGCATCTTTTGGATTGCGTGTTTGCTGGTGTATGCCTCGGTATAGAGACGAACTAGGCAGATTTGCTAAACGCCCCGAGGGTGATTCTGAAACTTCTGATAGTGAGACATATATTGCTGATCTCTTTGACGCACAGTCACAAAGTTCACATCATACGTTCATTATGGCTGAGCACGAGGAACAACAAGCTCCTAGGAGTTTGCAAGAATATTTGCATCCCACACGCACTGCTACACCTTCATGCATCATGTTTCCACCTAATGCATCACATGTTGACTTTAAACCTGGCATGATTTAGTTGCTTCCTACCTTTCATGAGTTGAAAAATGAAAATCTATATGTGCATATTAGGGAGTTTGAGGAAGTAGTAGCGACTTTCCATGGTCAACCATGTGCACTAGATATGATCCGACTTAAGTTCTTTCCCTTCTCAGTGAAGGATAGAGCAAAGAGATGGTTATATTCCTTGAGGCCACGATCTATAGGATCTTAGGCTGAAATGACACAGATATTTTTCAACAAGTATTTCCCACAGCACAAAACCAATGCACTTAAGAGACAGATTTCGATCTTCACACAGAAGGATAGTGAAACTTTGTATCAGGCGTGGGAACGATTTAAAGACATGTTGAATTTATATCCTCATCATGGATATGAGAGTTGGCGTTTTGTTCGTTATTTCTATGATGGTTTAACTGTTAGAGAACGTCAATTTGTTGAGATGATGTGCAATGGTGAATTTTTGCAAAAAGATCCTGATGCAGCAATTGAATACTTGACTGAGCTTGCTGAAAAAGCTCATACATGGACTGGACCGAATGCAACAGAAAGTACAAACAGGGCCAAACCACCACCGCAGCAACCAGGTGGAGGAATTTATCAGCTGCGGGAGGAGGATGCACTCAAGGCTAAAGTGGAGAGTCTAACAAGGGAGCTGGAGCTATTAATGACCAAAGATATGATGGCTGCTAGAACCTCTCCATACAATGAACCTACAAGGCCGGCTGGGCCGTGTGCGATTTGTCAAGGCGCAGACCACCATATTGATGATTGCCCCACTTATGCTGAGATGAGAGGTGTGTACGACGAGCATTGCAACGCTGTAGGCGAATTCAGGAGGCCGTACACTCCCTATTCAGAGACGTATAATCCAGGATGGCGAGAGCATCCGAACTTCAGCTGGAAGTCGAACGCTCCACAGAGCAACGAGCATCATAAACCGCCACCTAATAAGCCTTTTTCTAACCCTCCTTATAATATATCTGATTTTCCTAGGCCTACATTTAATGACAATTTACAGGAACTGAAATCTATGATTGTGCAGGAATCTAAGGAAAGGAAGGAGGATATTCAAGAGATCAAGAGCCAGATCACGAAGCTGATCAACTCTTTGAGCGTGCATGAACGAGGGAAGTTCCCAGCTCAACCTCAATAAACGCAGGTATCTAGTGCTGAGCAAAATAATGTGAAGGAGATGAATGCCGTAACTACAAGAAGCAGGAAAACAACAAAAAACCCTTCACAAGAGCCCACTGAACCTCCTATTGTTGCTGAAAAAGAGGACCGGATTGATGAGAACCATGTAGAGACCGATCATTCAGATGGCCCTACACCAGGTGACTTTCAGGTACGTGTCCCTTTCCCTCAAGCATTGAAATCCACTAAATTTACTATGGAGCCCAACAACGAGATTTTGGAACATCTTTGGCAGGTCAAGGTAAACCTTCCTCTTTTGCATGTTATTAAGCAAATTCCTACATATGCTAAAGTGATTAAAGATTTATGCACTATGAAGAGACAACATCATGTAAAGAAAACTGCATTTTTAACAGAGAAGGTTAGTGCACTTCTTCAGCATAAGATTCCTCATAAATATAAGGATCCTGGCTGTCCTACTGTGTCTTGTTTCATTGGAGAGCATGAAGTAGGACAAGCTTTATTAGATCTTGGTGCAAGTGTCAATTTAATGCCATATTCTGTTTACTTGCAACTTGGTTTAGAATAGATTAAGTCGACATCTGTGGTTTTGCAATTGGCAGATAGATCCACGAAGACTCCACGAGGAGTAGTAGAGGATGTGCTTGTTCAGATAGATAAATTTTATTATCCTGTTGATTTCTTAGTCTTGGATACTCAGGCTGTAGTAACTGCTGATTCTAGAATTCCGATTATTTTAGGTAGACCGTTTCTTGCTATGGCTAATGCTATAATTAATTGCAGGAATGGCTTAATGAAGTTAACTTTTGGGAATATGACTATAGAAATTAATGTTTTTAATGTTGCTAAGCAGCCTGATGAGGATGATGAATGCCAGCAGACTTACCAGATTGATTTGCTCACTGAAGAGGAGTTTGCTACAACTGAAATTAATTCTCTTGAATTGGATTTGGATGAAAATGTTGATGATGATGGGATGTGTAAAAATTTGGAACATTGTTCTTTTGCAGGGCCATGGAATCCAAAGTTTGAAGAACTGCCAGAAAGAGGACAGCCACCAACACCATCATCAGTAGAGCCGCCCAAGCTGGACCTGAAGCCGCTTCCTCAAGGATTGAAGCACGCCTATTTTGGTCCAGGTGATACATACCCAGTTATTATTTCTTCAGCATTAACTGCAAAGCAAGGTGAGAAATTACTTAGCATTTTAAATGAGCATAAATCAGCTATTGGATGGAGTATAGCAGATCTGAAAGGTATTAGTCCCTTGATATGTTCCCATATGATTAATCTTGAACAAGGGGCTGTACCTCGTAGGGATCCTTAGCGTAGGTTGAACCCTACAACGAAAGAGGTTTTAAAAACTGAAGTGTTGAAATTATTAGATGCAGGGATCATTTACCCTATTGCTGATAGCAAATGGGTGAGTCCTACACAGGTTGTGCCTAAAAAATCTGGTGTCACCGTTGTTGAAAATGAAAGTGGCGACTTTGTCCCCACTAAATTGGTGACAGGATGGCGTATGTGTATAGATTATAGAAAATTGAATGCTGTCACCCGTAAGGATCATTTTCCACTGCCTTTTCTAGATCAGATTTTAGAGAGAGTAGCTGGACATCCTTTTTATTGTTTTCTCGACAGTTATTCTGGATATTATCAGATTGAGATTGCTTTAGAGGATCAGGAAAAAACTACTTTTACATGTCCTTTTGGTACTTATGCTTTTCGTAGAATGCCATTTGGATTGTGTAATGCTCCTGCTACTTTTCAACGATGTATGATGAGTATGTTTGCTGATATGATCGAGGAATGTATGGAAGTGTATATGGATGACTTGACTGTATTTGGTAATACTTTTGATGCACGCTTGCATAACTTAAAGAGAGTCTTGGTCAGGTGTGAAGAGAAGCAACTTGTGCTTAATTGGGAAAATTGTCACTTCATGGTGCCCTCAGGCATTGTGTTGGGCCACATAGTCTCTTCTAGAGGCATTGAAGTGGACCGATCAAAAATCAATCTCATCTCAAATCTTCCTGTGCCAAAGACTGTTAAAGATGTTAGATCCTTTCTAGGGCATGCTAGTTTTTACAGGAGATTCATTCAAAAGTTTTCTGTTATTACTCGTCCTTTGTGTAATCTTTTGATAAAGGATACCCCTTTTGAGTGGACTATTGCTTGTCAAGAGGCTTTTCAAGCCTTGATTGGTAAATTGACTTCCGCACCTATTGTGTAACCACCCGATTGGAGCCTTCCTTTTGAATTGATGTGTGATGCAAGTGATTTTGCTGTAGGAGCTGTTTTAGGACAGCGAAAAGATGATAAACCTCATGTTATTCATTATGCTAGCCGAACCTTGAATAATGCACAGATGAATTATTCTACCACTGAGAAAGAACTATTGGCTATAGTCTTTGCATTAGACAAGTTTCGTGCTTATTTGATTGGTTCCCCAATCCCTATTTTCACTGATCATGCCGCGCTTAAGTACCTTCTCACCAAGAAGGATGCTAAGGTGCGCCTAATTCGTTGGATATTAATCTTACAGGAATTCGATATCTCCATCAAGCAAGCTTATCTGTATGACACACGACTGCATCTCCATCATGGGAAGTTGCGATCACGCTGGACAGGCCCCTTTACTGTTAGCAGAGTCTTTGATTATGGGGTTGTGGAAGTTGAAGACCCAAAAGATGGGAGGCTGTTTAGGGTTAATGGACAGCGCTTGAAGCCAATTCCAGAGAAAGCGAACCCTGAGGAGCACACTGTTTCTCTCGTAGACCCTGTCTACGAGGGATGATCTTTCTCCTATCTATCATTTCCCTTTTTGATTAGGTTAGGTTATTTTAGTTTGTTTGCTTTCATTCTCATTTGCTTTTGTTTGCTATTTTATATTTTTAGGATGCTTGGACTTCCGTCTTCCTCGCTTGTGAGATTTTGGCCAGCCATCAATGGGATTGAGATTTCGGCCACAATGAAGAGCCCTGTGCAAGATTTCAGATATTCTTTCAGGTGGCCTCGCTCCTATTTCGATTTCCTATTTTCATTTATGCTATATATGAAATTTCAGCCAACACCCTTCTGCTTATTTAAATGATTAGCACACATTGAGGACAATGTGAATTTCAGGTTGGGGGGTTTAGGCATGCATGACCTTATGCATGCTACCTTATTGAGTTTAGTAGTGTTGAATTGAATATGTTACTAGAGATTGTACATGAGCTGAAATTTTTATGCTTATTATACATGTTGCTTTCATATGGATTGGCATATACATTGATTGCATGCGTGATAACCTGAAGGTAGAACATCATGTGATTCACACACGAACACTTTATGTGCAGTGGTGATTATACTCACCAGAGGAATGAGCATGCTATTGTTAATCTAGACCATGATTTCAGCATTAGCTAGTGTTGAGTATTGCATGGAGAAAAAAAAAGAAGAAAAAGTTCTGGAGCTTGATAAAGCTGTGCCTAAACAACTAGTAGGTGATCTACTGAGTAACCGGGTGTTCCTGCCTCAGGAAGCGGGAAGCTCGAGTAAAAAGGTAGAACCACTGAAAAAAAAAAACTATTAAGTGTTTTGCTAAGTAACCGGGTCTCTACACCTCAAGAAGCGGAGAGTGCTTGCGTAAAAAGGCAAAGTGTCTGATAGTTGAGAAAAAAAAGAGAAAAAAACAAGAAAGACCATGCTGTACTTAAAGTGCGAGGGTTGGATGATTGGTCATGAAGATAGTAGTGTGTTTGGACTAATGGTGGGTAGAAACTGCTTCTGCATGTAACATTTATTTGTCATGTCACATGTGTTATTCTGGATGGTGATTAGCATGTTTGATGTGTAGAAGTCGATTTCATGTGTTGGTAGTATGTGTATGAGTATAAGAAGTTCCCATGCTCTGTACTGCATAAAACACTATCGACTTAATAAGGTAGAATTTTTATCATGCATGTCTACATCCTTGAACCGTTAGTGAGCTTAATTATATTCTATGTGTTTTGAATTGCTAGAGATTAGCAATAAGCTGGTTGGGGGGTGTGATGAGTGCATGAAAGTGCACTCTGGACAGTCTTATAACCATCTCAATTGCTAGATTATTATCCTTAATCAACATCTTTATTACTATTTTTACATCTATATGTTGCTTCACATGGTTGTTTGGAAAATGCAGGAAATTGGGTTTAAAAGAAGCTGAAAAGAGTATATGGATCAACTTCAAAAAATTAATCTGTACCTGCTCATGAAGAACCAGATTATGTGCCATATATGGTTGGAAAGCTCTTGAAGTCTAGATTCTGGATAATTTTACGGTTCGTGATTCCGAGTTTCCTAAAGGAAGTTATGGCAATTTTAGTACTGATGGCGCAGTCTGAATTGCAGAACAGAAAATAAGCTGGAAGTTCGATCGATCCGCCGATCGATCGGACTACATAGAAACGTGTCAGAACATATATTTTTCAGCCATATGGGATCCAATCGATCCCTCCATCCCTCTTAAGGGGTCCGATCGATCGGACACCTAAAGTCCGATCGATCGGACTCAGGAATAGCCAAAAACAGCGGATTTTTACGCAACTGATCGATCCAACACCCATAGTCCGATCGATCGGAGTTGGGAATTAAAGGTGGACAGAACGTATGCTTTCTAGAGGAACACAGTTCGATCGATCCATCCATCGATCGGACTTGGGAATAGCCAGAGATGGAGGATTTTTACGAAACCGATCGATCCGACACCCTTGGTCCGATCGATCGGACACGGGCGAAGTCAGAAGTTGAAGTTTTAATGAGAGAGATCGATCCGACACCCTGGGAGGGATCGATTCGACGTTTCTAGTGAAGAAAACCTATGGTTCAGATCTAATCCGTGGATGGAGAGATTTGGGGCTATAAATTGGATACTTAGGGTTAATCAAGGGGGGACTTCTTGGACGTCTTTGGAGGCTCTTTCTGGACGTTTTTCAAAGGAAGAAGATGAAGGAATCTCCATCCATGGCCGAGTAATCCGCAGGCATGGCGGACGGATGATCTAGCGAGGATTACGGCTTCTTCTCCAGCAATGGTTCATAGTTTTTAATCTTCATTGTTAAACTCTTTTCTATGTATTGGATCTTCAAATATTATTTTCAGATTATAGATTTCTATGTGGATGATTAATATTATGAATCCAGTCATGTTTCTTTCATGATCTTATAATCCCATTGTCTTCTTTTTTTATTCTCCTTCCGAGTCTTGCGAGACCTTTGCTATGCATTGCCTGTAGTGACAGCTGGTATTGTATATTCTTAGGGATCTAGTAAGACAAGGTTGGGGCTCTATCCCGTGAAATCTTTGCTATGCATTGCCGATTGTGAGAGTTGGTATTGTGTATTCTTAGAGATCCGGTTAGATAGAGTTAGGGCTTTGTCCCGATGAACGTTTGCTGCGCGTTGCCTGTAGTGACAGCCGGTATCGTCTATTCTTAGTTTTGGTTGGATGAAGTTAGAACTATAAAAAGGAAGAATCAATTGTAGGAAGAGACATTTATATATTTTGTTGGGTTTATAGTTCCATATCTTCCGGTTAAGGTGATTGGGATGTGAATCCCTTAACTGAGTATTATATGAATCATTGAGAAGAGGAGAACCTAAATCAGAGTGAAGTGATTCCTGAAGCCTAGCCTCATTCAAATCCTGATTTCTTTCGTTAACTTTATCTTATCATTACATCTTCGATCTATTTTCTTAACTTTTTACGCTCTTGATTGTTTTCGATATATTGTTATCTGTGTTTTTGGAACTTTCCTGCTTGTCTCTCTGTGGGATTCGACCTCTCTTATGTTGTACTGCACCACGACCGCTGTGCGTGACACATTTGAGCGACATCAGAAGCGGTAAGAACTTGTCCGTCGCCTGATCTCTGATGGAAGCCCCCACTCAAACTGACGTGCACTGGCCACTGGATCTGCTGCTATTGCCCCCGCGAAACGGACCAAGTGCGTGAACCGGGTGGCATACTGTTGAAACTCCAGCAAGACCACCACAGCGGTCTGCGCGTCGACCGGAGCGAGAACCTCCTCCTCGGCGAGAAGGCTCTCCTCCTGTGCGACCGAAACCGTCGCTGGTGATGGCTCAGCCCGTCTAGCTCTGACCTCCCTGACAGGTGCTACCCTGTCTGGTCGGGCGGGTCAACCAAGTCGTGCCCTACCCCGACCAACAACCGAAGGTCGGCTTCGAGCTCCCGACATCTGCACAATCACCAACGACAAACGAGCGTCCACTCGTTCGAAACCCAAGACAAAGCAGCACAACATAAAGCGGAAAAGCATAACACATCAAAAGGAGCATGCGCGGATGTTCTAGACATAGAACTAACCCATTCCACGCTCAAACTCAATCGAATCCTCATCCTAAACCTTGGGATCTACAACCTAGGCTCTGATACCAAGTTGTCGTGCCCCGACCCGCGAAAGCCCAACCGGGCCGGGCAACGCGAACCGGAACTTACCAAACGCGGAAAAAGACGGCGAGGGTTCCCTCTAACCTATTGGTCTCACTAGCAATTCATCAAAAGCCCCCTAAATTAAAACAACAATTAATTAGCAGAACTTCGAACCACAGATTCAAAACCCAAAGTGTTAATATACATATCCTCGGAGAGGGGAAGATCCAAATACAACATTACTCCCGTAGGAGACTAACTAACCAAAGGTAAAAGTAGAAAAGATAGCCACCTCTCAAAGTCCACCAGGCACCGCCGACCAACTGCCCGGTAGGGGCCACAGAGGAAGAACTGACGCCTGCACCTGCAAAACGCAGCCCGGGTTGGTGTGAGCACTAAGCTCAGTAGGGTTCTACACTACGACACACAGAAGGAAGAGGGAAACACAAAAGTGTCGCCCTCAAGTAGGACCTGGGTGTATACAGGAGTCCCATAACCCCACCGCGTGTCCCTAAGGCCCAGGAGCAGCCATCAGTAGCAGGAACAACACTGGCGACACACAACTGCAGGGAACGACACTGCAGGCGGGAAAAAGGCACCGCTGAGTAGACAGCTCCTGTACCCCAGGGTCCGCACAGTGGGACACCGGCTACACCTCAGCATCCAACTCAAGGCCGACATGATCTCTACAATCATCAAACAACAAGTGTACCAGTCATCTAAGCCTATCATCGAATCGACTGGACACCACCATTCAAACCGGGTCTAAACTACCCAACCCCGGTCCTAGGGCTAAGTCCGAGCTTCCAGCCTCGGGACGGCGACCCACAGATCACCCACGCCCTAACCATGCAACTACTGCACAAATCAACAATGCATACTATGACATACACAAACAGGAGATAGGCATGCAGCAGTATGTTAATGATAGCATACAAGTCAACCTGTTCGTTGCAGCGGTGCTACCGACCGCTGCCAGCCGATCTGCAGCGGGTCCCGACATTACGACGGTACCGCGACCGTCAACCGCGGACTCCTGCAACGGGAAGCAACCCCGAAAACGAGGATGAACAGTAAATAATATAATATTATATTCCGAAATATAATATTATATTCAAAACACCCAAAACCTCTACTTAGGGGCTACTTGATCCCGTCGATCCGACATCCAAACGATGTTAGATTCAAGATCCAACTTAGCCATCAGTAGGTGTACACACCAGGATAAACATATCCAAAATCCATAATCATCCAACGGTTGGATTAACGGGAAAACACTAATCAAAACCGTTAATCAAACTAACTTACCAATTAATTGCTGCAACGCAGCTCTCCAGTAAACAATTCATAACAAATCGTAGGAAAATTGAAAAATTTTGAAATCAGTTGGGTTAGAGAGTAGATTCCAAGATCAACAACTCTTATGTTCATCACAACCCAAGATCATGTACGTACTAGCCGAAAAACGCGCCGTAAGCCGGCTGTTCTTCAAGAACAGCAGAAACCAGAAAATCCGAGCTTAATCATGCATAAAACCTACTAAGATCTCAACCAAAGATCATCAAACCCAAATCAGAAATTCTACTAGGCATGAGGAAACTAACAACACCAAGATCAACAAGATCCAACGGCTAGATCACGGGAAACCCAAAAACAACAACAGTAGGTAGAACACCTACCTGAAACACACTCCTCGGCTGATTCCCTGCGAACTGGTCCCCAACGCAGCTCCAAACCACTTCAAGGATCTTCCTCTCATTGCCACGGTTCCAATGAGCCTTGGAACACCCAAAACGGTGCCCGGAGGAGGGAGAACGGTGAAGAAGAAGGGGCTGTCGGAAAACAGGGGAAGAAGACAGAGCCGCGGGAGGAAGAAGAAGGAAGAAGAAAGGAGAAGAAGGAGGAGGAGAAGAGGAAGAAAATAAGGGAAAAGGGGAAGGGGAAAGCCGGAGGAAGAGGGAAAAAGGTGAAGGAGGGGAGGGAAAGTCCTCCCCTTCTGACAAGAGAGAGCGACGGCCAACGGCGGCCGTCCTCGCGAAGCAGAAAAGCCACCGACGCCGAGTCCGATCGATCACTCCAAGGAGCGATCGATCGCTCGCGAAGGAAAAGCCAGTCCAGATCGATCCCACACCAAGTCGGATCGATCCGACACAGGCTGGATCGATCCGACACCAAGTCGGATCGATCCGAGCGGGTCAAAAACCCACCGACTCGCTCCCGAGTCCGATCGATCGCTCTAAGGAGCGATCGATTGCTCAAGGGCCGTAAGCTGCCCAAAAGCAAGCTTCCGCGTGCCCGAGCTGGGATCTTCCGATCCCGGGTCCACCTAGCCATTCTAAACAAGCACTAACACATATAAGGTCTGTGTGTGCACACGCGGGTGTGAAATAAACCAACAAGGCGCAATTTACCAAATTGCCCTTGCGGTCTACAACGAACCACAGGGGTAGAGGGACAGGTCCTCACAATGGCGTTGTGGCGGAAGGAGATTGGAAGAGTGTCTTTTACCAATTGGTGAGCACAGGCTATTCATGGTATTGTGTCTAGTCCCACGGTTGGGCATGTTGCCATCTCGACAGTGTTTGGAGCCACGAGATACAGCTTGAGTAGGGAACTTTGGGATGCTTTGTCCAGAGTTGAGAAGGTTGGTTTACCACATATAATTGGAGGAGACTTCAAAGTGATTGTTTCAGCATAGGAGAAGTTTGGTGGACCAACGTTTTCTTTTGGCCTTGCAGAGTGTGAGTTTCTGCTGTTTATTTGTGCTAATGGTTTGGAAGACTTGGAGTTCACGGGTTCTAAATTCACTTGGACAAATCGCCAAGGTGGTCAGGCAAAGATATTGAAAAGGCTGGATAGGGTCATGTGCAACAAGGGTTGGAAGGATAGGCTACATGGGACAATATTTAAGCATTTACCAAAAGTTGGTTCATATCACTCCCCCTTATTGGTGTTTCTTGGCGAAAGGAAGATAAGGGCCTGACACTTTTAGATTGGAGCATAGCTGGCTTGCGAGGCCAGAATTTACAAAGGCGCTGAGCAGAGCTTGGAGTTTCCCGTGTCGGGGATCCCAACAATTCTGCTTTGCTACCAGAATTAAAGCCATCAAGAGGGTAGTAAAAGGTTGGGATAAGAGAAGCAAAGCAGCTGATTTATTTGGAACTGGGAAGAGGATAGAGGAATTTCTTGAGAATTTGTATAAATTGGAAGAGGTGGGGGATTTATCTAAGGAGGATGATGTTTTCCTACGCTAGCTGGAAGGAGAGTGGGAACAACTTATGATGCGACCGGAGGCACGGGCTACACAGAGGAATCGTAGAGAATGGATTTTGACTGGGGATAGGAATACTAGCTTTTTCCATCAGCTAGTAAAGTCCCGAGCTCATAAGTCTAGAATCAAGGAGCTGGTGACTGACACTGGCGAGATTGCTAATGGTCAGAAAGGTATTGGGATGGCTATGCAGCAACATTATGAGAAAGTGTGGGGTGATGGTGGTAATTTCCTGAGTTTCCTTCTGCCAGATCTGCCATCTATTGGTGATATATTGAAATACTGGTTGACTATAGAGGTTTCGAAGGATGAAATAAAAAATGCTGTGTTCAATCTTGGAAGGAATAAATGCCCTAGACCTGATGGGATCTCGGCAGAGTTCTTCACAGCAAACTGGCACATTGTAGGGGAGGATTTCAGTCAATTAGTTATGGATTTCTTTCAGCATTCTAAGCTGCCACTGGTATGGAATGAAACCTTGATCTCCTTTGTGCCAAAATGTAAGTTCCCGAGAAGAGTCAAAGAATTTAGGCCAATCAGTTTATGCAATGTGGGATACAAGGTTATGACCTCAATTCTTGCGAGTAGACTGAAATGTATCCTAGAGGAGCTTGTTGGATTAGAGCAATCGGCGTTTATTGAAGGGAGGAGCATTCTTGACAGTGCTGATGTGAGGGCCCGTCCCTCTGACCTGGCTCGACCGCGTGGGTCGAGAGCCGGTTTCCTGTTGGTTTGGTTCCGCGTCGGGCACGATCCGGCGATCGTGTGGCGATTTGGACCCCGGGGGGCATTTTGATAAATATGCCCTCTAGTGGTCGGTTTCACACCCGCGTTCCACACACTACCTTGAATTGATGTATGTGTTTGATTAGAATCTCTAGGGTGCGTCCGATCGGAGGATCGAAGCTCGATCGGGAAAGATCGAATCGGACGGTTGAGGTAGATTCGGAGTTTCTATATAAGCCCTGTCCCTTTCTCTCTTTCCTTCTCTTCTTCTCCTGTCATTTTCTCTCTCTCTCTCTCTCTCTCTCTCTCCTTCGGTTGAGCTAGGGTTTGGAGACTTGGGCTTTGGAGCACGGATCTTGGCGGCTTGACTAACGGGACGCGTGGAGGAGCTACCCTACTTGCTCAAGTAGGTGTTTCTACCTCGATCCTTGGATCGGGTTCTCCTAGGATAGGTTTTATGTACTTTCGCTGTAAGAATACATGTTAGAATGCTATGTAACTCTTTGTGCATTTAGTATGAAGGGTTTAAAGTATTCCTACCTTGCTTTTTCCGTATTCTAACGGTTGGTTTTCGTATTATTGCCGTTTTGTCGGTTTTTGTCCATTTGGACCTAGATAGGAGATTTAACCGTCAAAAGTTGGATTTCTTCATTCCATTAGCTTCCTCATTGCTAAATACACTTGCTCGCAAAATCTCATCTTATTCCAACTTGATTTGATACTTGAAATCCAAAGAAATGGATTTCCGGCACTGTTCTGATGAACTGTGCCAAGAGCTCGACGGTCGATCGGTGCATCGACCGTCACATGTTGTTTTGCGCTTTCTGGGCCTGGCGATTGACCGTCGGAGCAACCGTCGCATCGTCCGTCAGGCTCTGTCGGGATTTTGGCCTCCCACGGTCGATGGGTCGATCGACCGCGTCCTCTCTCTTTTTCATCCCGCCTCACGGTCGACCGTCGGAGCGACCGTCGCATCGTCCGTGAGGCTCTATCTCGTTTTGGGCTCTCGACGGTCGATAGGCCGATCGACCGTCGCCCATGTGGTTTTCCTTGTTTTGGTGTCACGGTCGACCGTGACATCGTCCGTGGTCTCACGGTCGATCCCCAGATCTACCGTGACATCGTCCGTGACCCCTTCGACTTGGTTTTCTGGCTTTTCTTGGATGGATTTGATTGGTGATTAGTATCTAAACATGTTGGGAAGCATGTAGGGGGATTTGATGAGGTTTTCAAAGGATTTTCATCGGGTTTGAGAATCGATTCGAGTAACTCTCTTTTTGGGTAAATCTATGGCTTTACTTGCATTTAATACATGTGTGATCGTAGTTAAATGCTTAGCTGATTGCCTAGCCATTAACTAGCTATGAGTGCTAGTTAATGAGAAATTGTGGAACCTTAGCCTCTTGCCGGCGAGTGCCGAGGGCTATTGTATATCTGTTGGAATTGTAACTACTGATGTGGCATATAGAGACATCTAGGATAGATGTTTGCCTAAGCTCATGCATTGTGTGCATTAGAAGCATTTGAGGTTAGGCGGGCGATGGTTTGGGTCGCCGATCCGAGGCTCTCGGGTAGCTCGGATCTAACCTTAGGGACGTGGCTGGGTAGTCAGGAATAGGGTGTGATCTTGTATCATTTGAATCTCTTGTGATTGAGGATTGCGATAGTTGGCTTGAATCAGTGTTTGAGGTTTAGAGGTCGTGTTGTCTTCCAAGGCCAAGTGCTAAGGATGCAATCGATGTGTTCCCGACGTGGTCCCCAGGCAGTGGCATCCCTGCTGGGTAAGGGTGATCTTGCATGGTACTGTTCCCCTGTCAGTGCTTAGGGTGATCTTGGTAGAGTGACCAAGAGAGAGGTTCATGACAAGAGCCCTTGGGACATCGGTGGGTTATAGGATCCGTGGCATCCGTTAGACTTAGGCTGGGAGACAACACTGTTGTTGTTTTCCTCCTTTCAGTGTGCCGTAGAGTAGAACCCTACTGAGCTTATCGCTCACTCCTACCCGGGCTGCGTTTGTAGGTGCAGGCGGCAGTTCTTCGTCCGTGGAACCGGCAGGATCGGCCTTTGGCGGCGCGAGCACATCCAGAGGCGGTTGAGGTTGCTGGAGGATTACCTGTTGTACATTTTGATATATATATATATGTTGTAAACCTTTGAGGATTTTGGAATCATGTATTATATCTGTCTCTTGGGAGCTTTTGTATCAAATCTGAACTGTACGACTTGATGATATATTATAATTGAATCTGTTCGCCTCTGGAATACAATTGTTTAAATTATCCGTCTTTTCCGCTTTGTATCGCGCCGATTTGAAGATGAATAGTGATAGGAACCCTCACGCCCCGTTCTGGATGGGTTTTCTGGGTCGGGGTGTGACAGTTGATGCTGCCCAAGAGATACTCCATTCAATGCCTATTACCCCTAAATCTAGGAGCTTAAGGTTGACCTTATGTCAGCCTACGATAAGGTTAATTGGAACTTTTTGGAGGAAATTATGAGGAGGATGGGCTTCCCTCTAAAATGGATTAACTGGGTGATGTTGTGCGTAAGAGGTTCAAGGTTTTCTTTCATAGTTAATGGAGGAATCCATGGGCGAGTTAAACCGAAATGTGGTATTAGACAAGGAGATCCCCTATCCCCATATCTGTTTGTTTTTGTGCAAGAAGTCCTTTCAAGGATTTTAGACTCCCCTGGTTCATGTTTGGAAGGTCTGCATTTCAAAAAAATAGAAGTAAGGATATCTCACCTTCTTTATGCCGATGATTGCATGAAAGTTACACGGGCTACCTGTTCGGAAGCCAGATTGTTGAGCCTTAAGCTTACCCAGTTTAAGTTGCTTAGTGGGCTTGAGATGAACCCAACTAAGTCCAGTTTAAGATTCTCACCGATTGTTAAGAAGATGAGGAGGATTGCTATAGGGGGGATATTAAAAGTTGGTGAGGCTAAGAGTAGTTGGAAGTATCTGGGTGCACCTATCAGCGAGAAGAAGCTTAAGGCTAGGGATTTTGCACCGTTGGTGAAAAAGATAACTAGTAAGGTGATGGCTTGGCAAGGGAAGAGGATCTTTGAGGCTGGGAGGGTGATCCTTCTGAAGTCGGTGCTTCAGAGTATACCTGTTTATGCTATGTTCACAGCTAACATCCCTTGCAAGGTTATTCGCCAAATGAAGCAAATTTGCAGATCTTTTTTATGGCTGGGAAAATGCTCGGGCATTAACACAGTGGCATGTGATGATGTGTGTAAGCCTAAAGAGTTGGGAGGACTAGGGTTGAAAGATTTCTCACTGTGGCAGAGGGCATTGAAGATGAAGAGGGCTACGACATTCTTAGGAGAGGAAGAAACTATTTGGAAAAGAGTTGCAACCGCCAAGTATCAATGGGAAGGAACTCTCCCGGTGGTTAGGAAGAATAAAGTATATGCTCATTGGAGGACAGTGTGTAAAACAGCAGAGGACTTGGGATTGGGGCTCAAGTGGACGCCAGGATAGAACAGCAAAATCAGGGACATGCAAGATCAGTGGGTGCTTGATGGGCACTAGCCATGAAACCAACTATGTGCAGGGGAGAGCTAGTAGAGACATTGACTATTGGTGAGTTGATGAATCGACATGGGTGGAACAGGGAGTTGTTGAAAGAACTGTTCCACAAAGAGATTGCACAAGCTATCTTGGCACTGTTGATTCAAAGAAATCAAGTTGATAAGGCTAGATGGGAGTATAATGGAGCATGCAAGGTTACTGTGTCTTCTGCTTATATGCTGCTTGCCCAAAGGTATAAGGCAAGTTGGAGTTGATGTGAAGAGATGAATTGGAAGAATCTGTGGAGGCTCCCCGCTGGCCCACGAGTCAAACAATTCCTGTGGAAGGCACTCAAAGGCCAGCTGCTAGTGCGTGAGAAACTGTAGAGATTCTGTTTTGCAGATGATGGAAGCTGTCCTAAATGTGGAGCAAATGCTGAGACAATCGAGCACTTCCTGTTTGAGTGTTCGTATACAAGGGAGGTGATAGACCTATTTTTGCTGGAGTTGAGAGTAAGCAGCTGTCTATGGGGGCCAAATGCGCTAATAGGAGCTCTGTCCCGATCTTCCAGCCAGCCAGGAATTTTAAAGTTGAAAGCTTATCTAGGCTATTGCCTATGGACCCTCTGGAACGATCGCAATCAGAGGATCTTCGAGGAGGGAGGGGAACCAGCACAAGTGTTGGCGCGCAGAGCTAAAAGATTAGCAGAGGAGTACCTTCTCTGTTTCAGGAAAGCGAGCAAGAAGAGCCAGGTTGTTAGAGATGATGATGTATGGCTGTATAGGGTGGATGCATCATGTAGTTTAACAACGAGGGATGCAGCTGTTGCAGTAATGGAAGTTGATGGAAGAGGCAAGTACAACTGGGCTAAGGGTGAAGTAGCAGAGGCAAAGCAGGTTTTTGAAGTTGAGGCCATCACAATTAGGAATGCTCTGGTTTGGACGAAGGAACGACAACGAAGTAAAATCATGATTGAATCTGATGCGGCTAATGTGGTAGAGGTGATAAATGGTACAAAGTTCTGGCCAAGGGAATTGGAGCCTCTTGCGAAGGGGAATTGAAAGCTGATGCTCGATTTTGATAATATCATAGTTTTAGTTGTTCCTAGATGTATTAATGTCATGGCTGACAGAGTTGTCAAGTGGTGCAGAATTAATTGCACCAGTTTTCATTGACAATAGAACCGGACTTAGCAATTTTACTATAAATAATCTATAGCTCTCGAGCTCAACTCATCAAATAAAAAAAAAACACAAACACACAGAGTTTATAGAGACGCTATTGCGTGCCTTTGACAGCCAGCTTCACAGCAAAAATGCCATCATCTGTAAAGATGCAACTGACGTGCCCATGTGAATTATAAGGTCAATGTCCATGCAGCTGGGTCGTCAACTATGTTATTTCTAAACAGCTGTTATGTCAATGTCATACTCACGGTTTACTTTGCCTTCATCTTCCGCCTATTCCCAAGGTGCATACTCTGGAAAGGAAAACAAAAAACTACAAACAATCAGCACATTGCATTCTCTGCTATTTCAATTTAAAACAACTATTATATCCTTCGACTTTTCCTCTTGGATTCACTATTAGTTCATTACTTTCTCACAATAAAATTGCTGTACATGATTCCTTTTGACTATCAGTATTAACTAGCATATGAATTTGATCAAGTCGACTTATATATGCGCCTTGATTACATACCCTATAGAGCGGTCTCAATATATTGAGTACTGCACACCAAAAGGCTGCAATGCAAGGTCGCCTACAGATGATTTGTACCCCAGGCACCTGAAGAAGATAGTATTACTCGACCCGGCCAATAGCAAGTGCAAAAGAGTTGCAATGAGCCTGTGCCCCAATCTAGCAAATGCTTCCTTCATAACTTAAGATGCTATGACCTGTTAGAAGAGCCACCAGATAACCTCATCTTCGGAATTAGCAAAGGCCGATAGCACAAAACAGTGATTAATAGTTCTGATACAAAAAACCCTGTAGAAAGCCAGACAAAAATCGTCCTCTTCCAGTACCATATCATTCTTTTGAAAAGAGGGAGCTCGGACTCAAGTTTTAAAGACGCAAGATATATTTCAGGAATACCAGCACCAGGCCTATATTCTGCCCTTTTTTGCAGAATAATTCGTACACAAACAGTTGGCTCACTTCCTTCAATAAGACCAATCAATTTCAATCTGAGAACTTGTGATTCTAAAGAATGGCCAGCTAGTAGAGTGCCACTTTTGAGAAAAGTCTCCAAAAAGCGAATATGAGAGCTTTTGAACCGGAGCATGCATGGTTGGCTTAAACTGGAAGTGACTTTGCCATTTGCAGCTAAAAGCTCTGCCCTGACCTTGATTCAGCACAAACATATATTAATGATCCTATCTTTCTCGCATAGCAAAAATTGCGAAAGGAAGAAAATGGAAGGAACAAACTGGGAAAGAAGCAGTGCTTCTCAGTAATCACAGGCGTTAGTCTTCCAGATCATGCTTCAATAATTAAAATCATCTATCAATAACTCTGATATGCCAGCAGCTAGTTAGAGAGAAAACATAAGCAACCAAGTCAATTATTAGGAAAAGTACAAACATCTAAAGCATGGAGAGCTCAAGCATTTGTAGGTGAAAGAACACATCTGAAATCTTTAAATTGTTGAAATCCAATTGGCAATATGAAATTTAAGGTCATACAAAATTTGACCTAGTATGTATTTGAACAAATAGCCAGAGTTACCATATCTGGTATGACCACACCATGGTTTATGTACAGGACGTGCATAGAAGAGAAAAATCCGGACTCGGGAAAGAATTCCTTATGGTATTAGGATGGTAGATACTTAGCTTTGTACTCCCGTTACCATCATATTAGAAAGCAGCTCCAAAGTTACACTTAAATGAAGTAGGAATATGGGGGCAGTAACTTTCTAGGAGAATATGTTGCTTCGCCAAAAGAGTTTCAAGAAAATGTTAAAGACATCAATCAGGGGGCAAGGAATTTTACTGACTGTACAAGTTGTGGATAGGATAACAAGTTATGGCTAGGAAAAAAAATTCAAACTATATGCAGAAATACAAGATTTTCCCAGAATTCCTCCTATGAAAGTTGCAAAAGAACTCTCTGTGCTTTTTAAGATAAATGCATGGATTGGATGCTGAAGATCTATGAGAAATAGTTGGCAGAGTTTAACATTAAATTTGTGATGGTAGCTCCACTGGCATTTGAGAAGGCCAATCAAATTAATATTCTTTTGTTCTCGCATTTCTTATTTTAAGACATATCCGAGTTACACAAGATAACTGTAGGATTATCCAGCCCATCAGGGATGAAATTTCCTCTTTTATATCTGCGCAAAGTCTCTTTTTTAAAGAATTACATTTAAGCGATTAACAAGTTGCCTTGTACAGCTTATGCATTTCAAACAAAGAACAGCATTTTTGTGAATGTAACTTTTTGATTTGCAATTAATGCATGAAGCCAATATGCCCGTTAGACCGATTAATACTTGAAGACAATAACTACGAAGAACTTAGAACAATACCTGAAACATGCCGAGATTCCGGTTAAAATCCGACTCCGGCAACGTTAATGAAACCATCAGCTGCAGTTTATGATTTGAAGGGACAAGGCGCCAATTCCCATACTTCCCACCTCCTCCCGTCCCTCCCTCATCAAACCTGCAAGTAATGCCATCCGCCAACGGCACAACAGCATCTGGGCAAACTTTGGTGTAGTCGAAGTTCAGATCCTTCGTTACCTGCACGGGCTCCTCTACTATTCTCCTCATCACCAGATTCCCAAACAAAAACGCCGTTGCCAAGAGCCCAATCAGCACGAAACCAACATAGAACGCCCACAAGCATCCCCATGCCACAGTGGCCACAAACTTCCCAACGTCACTCTGATTTCTAATCCTTGCTGTCACAAATGGGGCAATCAATTCTAACATAATTCCCCATACTGACAAAAATCTCGCCTTTATACCATTTCTCGCAATCCTTAGGGTTCCAAATGGATTGGTCACAAACAAGAAAGAGGAGTACATCAACCAGATCGGGAACTTAAAGGAGCTTATTAGGAGACCTATCTGGAAAACAACGGCTTTCATCAAGTGACCGGCGATTGCGATCAAGAGGCTCTCGTGCGGTGATCCAGCATCCAGAGCACTGGGTTCAGAGATTGCGGACTGCGCAGTGGGGATCTCGGGAATCGGATCCCTACGGGTACTGATTTCATCGAAAGTCAACGTGGAGGTCGACGGATACGATTGATCCGATAGAGATTGATCTTTGAGGGGGAGGGGAAGCTTGCTTTGCCGCTCGCCTGGGGAGCTGATGAGGGACAAGGAGGCGGCGATTCTCCGTCGGCGTCGTACGCCGTAGGGCGGCGTAGGAGAGTAGGTGATCTTCCGCGGCGGAGGCGGAGGTGGCGGCGGCGGAGAGGTGAGGGAGATATCGACGGTTTGGTTTGGGTCCGGTGAGGGAAGAGAGTCGAAAGCGTCGAAGAATAGGTCGCTCTCAGGGTTGGAGGCTTCCATGGGTTCTGATGGGTGAGTTCCAGCCTTCGAGGAAGAGACGAAGAGCGGGATGAGAGGGAGACCCAATTGGGTCGGGATGAGGTTACGTAGTCCACCTGGCATGCATTTATTTGCCAAGAAGGAACAGTGCGACCGGTTCCGTGATGATGCGCGGAGGATAACGTATGCGTTAATAAAGGTCAGCATATCACATATTCAAATGGTTCCGAGAGTCATTTTCGTTAATAAAAAGGTTATTTACATATTAACACTATTTTTCACATCAATCTTAAGTAACAATAACGGTTACAACCGTTTCTCTTATTAGTTTATTTATATATTCATTTTCCCTAATTTAGTTTTATATATATTCCTAAATTTACATATAGATATTCCCTAATCATCCTTAAATAATGGTTAATGAAAAAGTTGTTGGGTGGTTACCCTGCCAAGTGGCAGGGCCCCCCATTAGTCAACCTTATAAGGAGCAAAAACGGTTATGCATAACCACCCCTTATAAGGTTGATTTAATTCATACAGTTATATATATTCTATAGTTATAGTATATTAATCTAATATAATCAACCTTATATAATATCCATACTAATTCATTAATCAAGTTCGGTTTTTATAACCGAATCACCCATTAACTTGATGGTTACCCTGCCAGGTGGCAGGGGGCCCACCTAGTTTATATATACGCTATCGAAATCATCATGATATATTTTTATATATGACATATGTCGCTATTTTAATTTAGGGTATGTCTAAAACTATACCACATTTTTTACTCACTGCATCACATTTATCTTTTTGTGTTCGGCAATGGACTACCGATTACTATTATGCAACATATTTGATAATAGATTACGCTATTTTTTAGTATATTACCGAACATGTTACACACTATTCGGTAGTGTGTAACCGAACATAATAACATATTAATGTTTGTTAGCCCATTACCTAACGTATGGGGCTGAGTCCAAATTATGACGTATATAGAATTTTCGTTTAATTTAACCAAGGTAAAAAGATAACTATAATTGGAAATTACCCTCACTTATTAAGCCTCAAGTGCGCACGGGAGAATATGAGAAGTGAGGGTATTTAAGTACATTTCCTTCACTCCCATTACTATTAATGCCGTTAAAGTGGTGTATTCTAAGAATACATCAAATAACCACAGTGTCGTGCATGTAAATATATCATGATTTTGGTGGCTTGTGTATAAATATAAAAAATTAATGACATATATATAAATTAGGATCTTCTTAGTAACATATACATATAAATATCGCTAATAAAAAAGACACGCAGGGCACTTTCGTTTCCAATAGAATTTTGGTTCCCATCCTTGTTGTCCATCTAATGGGTCCTAAACGTGACGTTCCTGATGTCAGAGAAACCAACAATATTATCCAATCTGTTACGGCTCCCAATTTTGCTACAGGCCAGCCCTTGCAAGGGTCTTGCAAGGGCATGGCCATGTGTTGACAGATGGGAGAGCCACGTCTCCCCCCTCCAAACGCACGGTAACGGCAAAAATTTGGGCGGTAACAGCGAAAATTTGGCTGTGATTTGGGTTTCAAAATCTTTACTCTCCCTCTCTCCCTCTCCTCCCACCGCACCTCGCGTCCCTCTCTCAAACGGCGGCGGCGGCTCCTCCTCCGACATCCGCGCATCTCTCCCTCCCTCCCCCCCCACCTGACCTCTCGTCCCAGCGGTGTGAACTCCTCGAAAGGCCTCGATCGCCCCTCGATCGAGGTCGACCGTAGCTCGTTGCTCCCTCCCTCTCCACCCTCGTTCGCCTCCAACGGCGGTGACGGCTCACCACTTGCGCCTCCAACGGCGGTGACGGCTCACCACTCTCTGGCGCTCCAGCGGTGTGAACCCCGCCCAAGGTCGTGGATGCCGGGATGCCCTAGATCGGTATCCACCGTCGCGCCGCCACCGCCGCACCTCCACGTCGCCGCCCAAGGTCCCGTTTAACATCTGTAAGCCCTCACCAGTCCCCCTTGTTCTTGATTCATTTCCAGAGCTTTTTTAATATCACTTTTCTCTTTTGTTGGTCCATTTATGGTGAAGATATTCCCATTTGACTTCCTCTTGATGCCCCTTCGTTGTCAGCAGCTATTTCTTGAAAGGAATTTGCTCTGTTTTGTAAGTGTAGGTGTATTGTCTTGCGTTTGTTGTGTATGATGAATTCCTATGTGGGTATTCTTGGTTTCTAGGAAGGATTGTTTTCTGGGGTTTGGGATCAAATTGTAGCATGGATTCTTGTGGAGATTGGGACTTGTCATATGCATGATCTGAGGTACTTTTTTCCCATGAGGCTATCATATAGAGAGATTTCAGTTTGTCATATACCTGAGTATAGTTCTATGCATTAGAACTTAGAATCATACTCACATCGAAGCATGGTTGAAGATCACGGATACAAGGACACGAGTATAGTTGAAGATCACGGATACAAGGACATGCATGGCCACAGATCATCTCACATTACTTAATTGTTTAAGAATGTCTGTCCAACAATGTCATTTCCACTTGAGCACCCTTAAGGATATCTGTCCAACAATGTGCCAAATTTTCCCTTCATTCAACACATTTTCCTCCAGGTAATAATGTTTCCTCCCCAGCTTTTAGCTAGACCTTTCTACTTGAAGAATCTCCAAGTAATCAAATACCCAATCTGCACTACTGGGGCTTCTGTAATCAAGCATTGATGATGCTGCAAATTTTGCTATTGTCAAAAGATATATGATGAGTTAAATTACTTTAGTGAGGGTAGCATTAAAGCTTTTTGCACTGATTCCTATTTTGGGAGGAAATTTTGGAGTTCTTCAAGGAGTAATATCAATGACAAAGTCGCAAGTGAAGTGACTATGCTTTTTATTTTTACTTTTGCTAACAATGGTTCTTCTTTGAGCAGATAAAAGGATAGCGTTGTTCATTATTTGTTGGGCGCATTTCTTCTCTTGACTTTTTTCCCACGAGGCTATCACAGAGAGATTTCAGTTTGTCCTGTACCTTAGTATAGTTCTATACATTAGAGCTTAGAATCATACCTGAGTATAGTTCTATGCCTTAGAACTTAGAATCATATCACAGAGAGATTTCAGTTTGCTTTTTGCACTGCTTCTTGTTTTTTTGTGGCTTTTTTTTTGTGGAGTCATATAATTTGTCAAATGACCTATTTCTATAGTGGGTATTGAGCTCCATTACCTGGCTTTTCTTTAATCTTTATTCTCAAGTAATGCCTCCATTGTGGTGCAGGTTTGATCAAATGTGGTTTGGACATCCTGGTACACTGGAAGAGACGATAACCAGGCAGCCTTTTCTATGCCCCATGGACCACATCTTTGAGGTATTGTCATTAGAATAATTTCGAAGTATCTTCCTCATTTCAGGCTTTTAATGCAGATTTGTGACTTGGGTTGGTGACGTCTTCTTGCTATAGTTGGGGATGGTCGTATTTGAGGATGTCATCTCTGAAAATTAGATTTATTGTTGTTTCTTCTAAAATGCAAACTTCTATCTGTTATCCCACTAGTGGCCTTTGGTACCCACATGTGATGCGAGTGCATCAATAGATGTTGTTCTCCACTGTTTGATTTGGATTTGGCTTGATAATAGTTTGTTTTTCGCATCAAGAGCCTTGTTCTTTCCTTATTGTCTTTTTTTCACGATGCATAATAGTAGAAAGTAATGGCTTTTTTTCATGATGCGTAATATTGGCTTTCTTTGTATTAAAATGACTATGACAGTCAATAAGTTCTTTGAAGCATTGGCATGTTAGAGTGAATTGTAATAAATGGTGAATGGAGACTGAAGAAGGCCTAGTTATATTAACATGGTTGAACACACATTTAGCATAGGTATTGTGAGGATATTGCAAGATAAGATAAGCATTCAAACATAACATAATCCAACCCTAAGTCACTTAACGAAGTTTGCACCAATTATACTGCCTAGATGTTTAAATGACAGGAACTAATTAGTTGATCCAATGTGATTTCTTCTTGTATATGCTCGATATTTCATACCAATACTTAAATCTGGCTTTGCATGTGGATCCAGGTGTTTCTTATGATCAGACTCAGCTACCTAAGTTGTGAATCATCCGTAGCTGTGCAACATCATCTTTTTGTGTATCCATGTTGTTTGAGACCCATCGACTACCACATCGACCTGGATGTAGAGCTCGTCTGCATTTTTTCAGGGAATTGTTGTGATAGAACATTTTGTATAGTGGTTTTGACCCTATAGAAATCAAGATTGTAGCGTTTGACGTCTAGATACTTCTGTTCTATGTAGTTTTATGTGTATGTACAATTATTGGTTGGCATAATCTTTGGCAATTTTTGTTTTCATATATGTAAAGCACAGTATTAGAAGCTTTTTGTATGGTACTTATGTGGATGTCAATGAGAGCTCCTGATGGCATGGTATTAGAAGCTTTTTGTTGTGATAGAAGTTTTTTGTATGGTACTTAAGTGCTAAGACAGAATTGATTCTTATGATATAATAGTAGCATTCATTGGTTACCATGTGCATTTGGTATTATAGACATTAGAAAGCTGATCAACTGCATCGATGCAAAATTTGAATAGATCTAGGGAAGCATGTTAGATTTCATTCCGCTCTTCACATTATTCTCCAGTTAAAAATTAATTGCAAAGATACATCTCTCAGTCAAAACTATACCCATTTGAAAAGGCATCATACTGACATCAGACTCTCATTTAGTTTGTTTCAGGTCGAATTGAGATTGTGCTTGTCATTCGTCAATTATTATTTGTGTTACATCAATAGCTGCAGATAGCGGAAAAAAAAATTTAAGCGGAACATCATGACCAAAACAGACTTCGAGCTTAAAGTTTCACAAACAAAAAAGTTTAACATTTTCGGAATTTTGTATATATGTTCATCATCATTACATACAGGAAACTCCTCTGTACTGTAAATTTTTTCTTTCTATATTTGAAAACAAAAAGAGCACTGTAAGTTCGAACGAAATTTAGCTACTCAATTCATAAATAAAACCCCATCCTTTGAATCCAAAACTATCGGACCCGTCATCGCGAACACTAATGTCTAGCTTCATTCTCAGTGTCAGTACAAGCTGTTAGAAAGCTTCTATCCAGGCCTTGGCTGTAGCTTGGCGAAACTAGAAGTTGGGCACTTGGAGCTCTCTCCTTTAGCAGCTTTCAATCGATCATTAAAAAAAAAACTAACTAACCAAAAGAGTGTATGGATGACCAAAATTTAATAGTGAAATACTTCAACATCCTCATATCAAAATTTGCCATATGGACTTCTTTGGCAAATTTAGAAATATCTCTCGAGATATCAACATCACTAGCTGAACTTCCAATAAAACCACGATATGCTCCAAAAAAGAAGTAAAATGTCAAACTATGCCCTTCTACTTGGAAGATACCATGAGAAAATAAATTTGACAAACAAGAAGCAATTTTCAGGGCACATACTTAACCAAGTATAAACAAGCTCTATTTTGCTCTGGTTAAATTTTGTTATGCATTGTACAAAAAGTGTGAGATAAGATGATAAAGTGGATAAATACCTGATCATGGAATGGATCAGGGACACGATACTTTTCATTCAAAGAAAACATAAAAGATGAGTAGCAAATAGAATATTGTCTCATAAGGAATACATAAGTATCATTTAGATATCAGATTTAGGCAGAGTTGCAAGCAATAAGAGCATACCTAGACCGTTCATTGTTGTAATTAACTTGCAGTTCAGTCAAGCTGAATTTTCAGAAGAACCATAGTTAGACATCCAGAACAAAACACATTCGAGTAAGTAAATAAATATAAAAAAATATCCGTACTTGGAGAATTATATGTCTAGTTGACAGCAACCATCATATATATTACGCCCCTAGAGAGAAAAATCAAATTTCAACAAAAGCTTCCAAACCCAAATAGATCCAATCTACATGGAGAAATCAAAGTGTTAATACATACTTGAAGAGCACTTCTTGCTTGCACGACACTTTGACGTGTCTGATACTGGATAAGGGCTTGGGAGTCTACAATTAACCAACAAAGTTTTTAAGGTCCATGAGAGGTCATTCCACATATAAGTGAAAGATGAGTGAAGAATTAGCCACTTCTCACAGAAACAAAAGGTAAACATGAGCACATAAATATTTCCATAAAAAAGACAAACAAAAATAATACACACACTTATTAACAGAACGAGCGCGTAATGCCAAACAAATAGTGCTTCTCGTAAGTTCCTTTAACCCAAAACGTTGTGAGCAATCAAAAGCAATAAAGAAATAGGTCCTCTAGAAATTCTGAGTACAGATCTGGATATCTGATGAGGAACTAGCAAGCCCCTCTGAAGAATTGAAAAGCACTTACAAAACATCTTGAAGAAGTTTATCAAATATCTGGCATGAATGTCAAAGATCAGTTACAACAAATGAACAAAGAGACATACATTGATCAAAATGTTCACAAATACCTCTTACATAAAGAAATGTTCACAATACCTATCCAATGTTATATGCATTTAGAGAGGGTAGCAGAAGACTCAAAGAAGAAGGGCCATCACCACCACATGCTTCTTGATGCCTTTCAAAGTCAATCGGAGCTTCGTTTTGGTCGTAGTTCCACAACCCACCATCTCGTACACTCGTTTGGGATAACTACGAATTCCAAAAAAAAAAAATCAATCCATGCATATATAACAATGAAATGCCGCCTAACACAAAAGAATGAAAAAAATAAAGTAATTCATACCGAAAAGTTTATACTCTCTTGAGTGTAAGAAGGATCGAACATCATCAATGCATCATTTCCACCATTCACATCCACATCCTGATTTTGAAAAAAATAGACTAATTAAAAAAGGATATTAGACTAAGTAAAATGCTGACACAACAAGTGTTATACATGTGAATTTTTTGCCTTTTTTGTTGATTTTTTTATCTTCTTAATAGCTTGCTCTTGCAAAGATATTTTCCTTTTTATCGGCGGCCGTCCTCTTCGAGCACCTTGAGATGGATTGCCCAAGCAACTCAATCCTTCTTGCCTATTTTCATGCAACAACTCCTTTGCATTAGTAGGCGTAGGAATGTTGCTCACACACTCCTCTTCATCAACTGAATCCAACCCCTCGATGACTTGTGTCAATCCCCTGATGAAGTAGGCGGCCTTTATTCTAGAATGCATGGCCTTCTCGGCTCCAACACGGAATATTTTTTGAAACTTATCATAACGAATCCATTCGGGTTTTGTTTGCCAATCAACATATGAAACCCTTACATTGGTATAACTCCTTACCAAGTTTTTAGTCCAACGCCGGAGAATGTATATTTCAGGAACTTTTTCGATTCTCATGACCTTCCAAACCGATATCATGTGTGTTCACACCATCCCCTTACTCTCAAACATTCGACAATTACACTTTGTTTCTCCTGATTCCTCGTTAAAATGAACAAAGAAAGTATAGTGCTTCGACATTTTTTTCTTACCAACATAGGTGTCATGCTCAATTCTAAACTCTGAAATACCATCAACAACCGGCCTCTTTCTAACATGCATCCAATTTGTTCAGCAAGTTCATCTCTTAATTGCTTTAACTTCGCCAATGTGTATGCATTTTGAAATTGATTCTCCCACTTATAAGGAGAGATGACAGGAAGTTCTATATTTGTGCACCGGTCATCCTCCTCCTCTTCCTTTTGCACTTTTTTACGTAATGCATTGTCATATTGACACACGGATTCTTTCAATGTCGTCTTTGAATGGATGTATTCATAAAAAAATACATTAATACTCTCACTCCGCTGAGTTGTTGACATACCTGCCCAAAAGAAATTCAATTGACCAAGCGAGCCATAAAAAAGAACACAAGAATAAGCTCAAACAAAACAAGATGGAAAGTCAGTCAAAAAAGGGCTCACGAATCTCTTGGGAGAACAGAACATAAACATATATCAGTCTATACTCCTTTATGATCTATCTCCCACTAGCTTCTTATGAATATCTAACACCAAATAGTTGAGTCTAGGCTCATAAAAAAGTTACTCGAATCAACATCAACTGCATATAAAGTTCATTCAAACAATGCCATATAGCAAGGGGGAGGAGAAAAGAAAATCAAATCAAGTCTAATCTAGTATCAATATATCAAATTGATGAGAGCATATTAAGTTGTCAAACTATTTAGTATAACAACTACGCTATTGGTCTATGCACATCCATATAAGCACAGAATGCATCTTCAAAGTGTATGTTGAATATAAATGATATGGATATAAATGACATAAATGATATATGTGTGTGCAATGTTGCATTTGAAATTGTCTGCTAATGTAACATAAGCAAAAAATCTCCACTTTCCACTTAAAAATCAAGTCAACATAGCTAATGACCAATACTCCATACAATGTAGTACATAATATACCTACCCAAAAGGTGTCTTTCAGAAAGGCCGGTACCCATCAGTCCCTATCCTCGTACAATCCTTGTAACCAACCATTATCTTGTAGACTGTACTCTTCAATAAAATCGGCCCAACCTTGCTCAAACTCCAATGGAGTCAAGGAATCATAAACCAAACTTTTCAACCTCCATTTAATACGCGGATACATGGTGTACCCCCTTAACTTTTCAGGAATCTTCTTCATGATGTGCCACAAACACCAACGATGCCGCGTATTTGGAAAAACTTGTTCTATTGCATTCCGCATCGCCCAACATTGGTCTGTGAAGATTGCATTCGGATGGCGATTAGACATGCACGACAGTCAGCTTTTGAACAACCAGACAAATGATTCTGTGTCCTCCCGTGAGACCAAAGTACATCCAAATAATCTTGACTGTCCATGATGATTAACCCCTGCAAATGGTGCAAAAGGCATGGCCTACCGATTAACAAGGTATGTAGTGTCAAAAGTAACAACATCGCCGAATTCTTTGTAGCACTCTCTACTCCTTGCGTCGGCCCAAAAAACATTCCTAAGTCGATTTTCTTCATCGACATCAATGAGATAAAAAAAATCCCCATTATCGTTATGCATTCTCTCAAAATATTGTTGCATTGCCTCGGCATCCCCTTCCTTTAGATCTAGATGCCTGACTTTTTCAAGTTGGTTTCGTGCATCTTTCTCTGTCCATGTCAAATTATCATGCCCCCCTGCCTCAATGATACATGAGGTCGCAGTCTTATTCATCCTGATTCCAACTGCTGCATCCAATTCAATTTTTCTTTTAACATGTGATGGGAATTCCCGATTGCATCTAAGATATTTGGCTTTTTCAGGATCCATGTCATGGTTATGGTCGAGGAAAATTGAATAAACCAACCACTTCCCATCAACTTGCACAGAGGCACATAAGCGTGCTCTACATTCTGTTTTTGTTGTTGGAAGGGGTTTAACAGGATTCAAACCAATATTCTTGTGCTTTCCACTCCTATGGCAACCATAGCTTACATTTTCTATATGCCCCTTTTTCTTGGACCATAGTGATTGGATGCAGATATTGCATCCAATTACTTGTTTTGGATACCCGATTTGTGCATTAAACGTTGTTAAATCTTGTTTAATATGTATGATTTGTTATAATCGGTGTTTTATACCCTTAGCAGTTGAAATGGGGTTAAAATGGTGTATTTCACATGTTTTTGGAGTCTCTGTGGATTTCCAGAATAAAGAGTCAAAGAAATAGTTGAAACTGCCTCTCTGGTCAGACCAACGGACGATCACCCGACAGGATGGACCATCAACCGGAGAAGCATTTCTGCACTAGACGATCACCCTGTTGGACGGCTCATCGACTAGAGAAGCATGTCGGCACCGGACGCATCGAAAGGAGACCCTTGAAATTCTAGAACTTTTTGGAACTTTCTAGAACCTTCTAGAACTTTCTAGAACCTTCTGGAACTTTCTAGAACATTCCAGTGGATAAGATCCTTTGACCACTCAGAATTACCCATTTACCCCTGAGTGGATAAGATTCCTAGTCAATGGATTAGATCCTTTGACCATCCACTCAAATTACCCTTTTACCCTTGAGTGGATAAGAAAACTTTGCCTATAAATACACCCCTAGGGGTAAGGTTTATGGTATCAATTCATGGAGGTATACCACATGTGTAGGAGAGAGAGAGAGAGAAGATGGGCAAATGTGAGTAGTCCTCTGCTGGGCTACAGGCTGATCCTCCTCTATTCCTGGTTTTTCTTTTCATCCCTTATCTTTGTATCAGATTCCTTTTATTGAATAGATGATTTTGTTTCATTCCTCTCTACTTTTATAAGCTTTCGATGCATGTTTTACCTAATTAGTCCACATATAGGTTCAGTCATGCTCTTCCTATGTGGGGATGGTTATTTAATCCATGATTAGATAATGATTTATATGCCATGTCCATTTCTTTACTGCGTTTTGTCCGCCGTGACAGCTGATACTCCGTCGATTTAGAATGGATGTATGCATAGGTCACTTGCTTCTTGGATCCCCTTTGCTGCGATGTGTCCGCCGTGACAGTTGATACATCGTCGTCTTAGACCCTTGTAAGTAAGATTTCATTCTTAACTGTTGAGGATAGATTCATTTAGATCATTACCTTGTGATTGCATGATTTATATTTCTATACCTTCCGATCAAGGGATTGGGATGTGAATCCCTTGATTGTGTTATACAAGGATACTGGGTAAGGAAAATACCCAGGTTAGTGAAGGTGATGCCCAAGGCCTCGCCTCGATCCTTTCAACCCTTGTTTACCCTCTGAATTTGATCAACAAACCAACCATATCTTA
The DNA here is from genome assembly GCA_963920575.1 of Narthecium ossifragum. Classification (NCBI taxonomy): domain Eukaryota; kingdom Viridiplantae; phylum Streptophyta; class Magnoliopsida; order Dioscoreales; family Nartheciaceae; genus Narthecium; species Narthecium ossifragum. Next base: position 17,414,774 of record OY986964.1, on the reverse strand, counting down.
TTACATGCTTTATTCTGTTATTCTATTCTTGATAACCCCTAGTTAGCTACCTTGTATGCTTGTGTTTTTCCTCTTGCTTTTCTGCCTCCCTGTGGACCGACCGTTTTTACCGCACTGCTGCGACTGCCGTTGCTGTGTGCACGTTTTGGGCGTAACCACATAGTGTCACCACACAAAAGCCTTTTAATACCACATATTTCTTGTAATATTGCAAAACTTCTTCTTTTAATTCGAATTTTTCCCAACTTTCGGTTCCAAATCCGGTTCAATCATCCTACAAATAACAAATATACAAGAAAAAAGAGGAAACTAGACTTGAACTTTTTAAGGGTCTCATTAGAAAAAAATGAACCAACATGACTAAAAAGAAATGTAAAGCAGAAGTTCGGAGATATTGGGCAGCAATTAATTTTTAAGGGTCTCATGGTTCTTAACTTTAGTCTTAAAGCATTCAATTGCCAAATGGAATTTGCTTATACAAGCATCTGACATCTATGATCCAGCAATACGCTCATGCTCATAGCCTTAATCCTCGGTTATATTAACGAGAAAAATTAAGCATGTTTAGGAAACAAATGACAACAAATTCAACTTAAGCATGCATACCAATGCCATGTCTAATTGTAATCCAGGATTCATCAAGTTAATATTAACTAGACTAAAATCTACTTCTTTACATCATTCCATCACCCTTCTCAAAAAATTTCAAGAAACTACAAAGACCCTATCTCTTTTTTCAAATTGGAAACCACCTCACAGAACCAAGACACAACAGTAATCCAAAAAATTCGGTCTCAAGCAGCATTGACTTTTAAATTCACAGTTCATCACCTCATACTAATGTCACCAAATCTGAAATCAAAAAGGCGATACTAAACGGAGAACATTATACCAGTGGGACAAAAAAATAATAGCAAAGATGTAAGCAAATAAATAAGTCAGTCATATCTAACAAATGGGTATCTACGCAAAGTCACCTGCGACAAACTCTCAGACACAACAAACCCATAAAACCAATTCAAAGACAAGACGAGAAGCGATATAATCGACAACATTCATCCTATAAAATCTAATCAAAATAATCAGAAGGTTTATACGAACCAATACCCATATACCAGCACAACAGTATCAATCAGACAAATGAAAAGGACAGAAAGAAACCCAAATAGGAAGTTTAACATACCCTGCGGCGGGGATAGAGTCAATGGCTACGGCGAGGGGCTAGAGGCGAGGGCTGCGGCGGGGGGAGAGAGACGATGGAGGCACCGAGGGGGGCACAACAGCGCCGAGGGGAGAGAGGCGAGGGCTGTGGCGGGGGGAGAGAGCCGATGGAGGCGCCGACGGGGGAACAGCTGCGCCGAGGGGAGAGAGGCGAGGGCTGCGGCAGGGGGAGAGAGCCGATGGAGGCGCTGAGGGGGGAGCAGCTGCGCCGAGCGGAGAGAGGCGAGGGCTGCGGCGAGGGGAGAGAGTCGATGGAGGCGCCGAGGGGGGAACGGCCGCGGCAAGGGTAGAGAGGCGAGGGCTGCGGTAGAGGGAGAGAGCATGGCTATCCATGCTGTCGAAGGAGGAGGAGCGTGCGGATGCCGGAGGAGGAGCCGCCGGCGCCGTTCGAGAGAGAGGGACGAGAGGTCGGGGAGGGGGGGCGGTGGGGGGGAGGGAAGGAGAGAATGAGGGAGAGAGAGAGGATGCCGGCATGGTGAGCCGGAGAATGGTGAGTCGCCGTTGGATGGAGAGGGACGAGAGCTCAGGGAGGGGGGCCGGTGGGGGGGGGGGGGGGGGGAGGGAGGGAGAGACTAAGAGAGAGTCAGAGATATGGGAGGATTTTTAAATGCGCGCCCGTTTTCGCACGCCATTTTCGCATGCGATTTTCGCCGTTCCCGCTCGAAATGTCGCCGTTCCTGCTCGAAATGTCGCCGTTCCGTGCGTTTAAGTGTTGGGAGACGTGGCTCTCCCGTGTGGCTCCACGTGGCTAGACCCTTGTAAGACCTTTGCAAGGGCATGTTGTGTAGAATAATTCTACGGCTCCAAATTTGAACCCTTTAAAAAAGGGGAATTTATATTTTGATACCCAATAGTTTAGGATAATGCCAGTTTACTACAATGTATTTTTGGAAATGTAGTTTACTACCATACATTTTAGGTGACTGCGCGATTTACTACCCGTACCCCATATGGTGTTAGTCCCGTTCACAGAAAACCGCTCACGTACACAGTGTTTACACGTGGCGGCATGTGATGAGGAGAGTGAGAGAAAGAGAGAACTAGAGAGAGTGAGCGGTGGTGCTCACTGGCCGTTCATGCGTCCACCCATCCCGGCGACCTCGTCGACAGCCATACTCCACCACCACTCATCCTCGGCGAAGGCTGCGGTGGCGTCCATGGTGGCGACGGTGACCTCGTCTGAGGCGGCGGTGTGGGATATCTTCGCGGAGCTCGAGCGGCAGCGGGAGCTGATCACGAGTTGCACGGGGCTTTGGCGCGAGCTCATAGACCACTTCTCCAATCTCAAAAAGGGCCTCCAGGCCCGCTCGGACTCCCTTCGTCCCCGGTGCGATGTCCTCCAGCTCTCCACCGAGAGCACCCTCGGCTCCCTCCAGCGCCGCGAGCTCTCCATCGCCGCTTCCATCGATGTCACCATTTCAAAGGTCAAAACTCTCCACCGCAATGCCCTCGAGTTCCTCTGTGAGGACCTGCCCCTCTACCCCTGTGGCTCGTTATAGACCACAAAGGCAATTTGGTAAATTATGCCTTGTTGGTTTGTTTCACACCCGCGTGTGCATACACTGATCTTGTTTGGTGTTAGTGTTTGATTAGAATGGTTAGGTGGACCCGGGATTGGAAGATCCAAGCTCGGGCATGTAGAAGCCTATTTTTGGGCGGCTGGCGGCCCGTGAGCGACCGATCGCTCCTTGGAGGACAACCACCGTCGGCCGTCGCTCTCCCCTGTCAGAGGGAGAGAAAACTTGCCCTCCTCTCCTCCCCCTTTTCCCCTCCTTTCCCGGCTTTCCCCTTCCTTTTCTTTCCTCTTCTTCGTCCTCTTCTTCTCCCTTCTTTCTTCTTTCTTCTTCCCGCGAGTTCTGCTTCCCCTGTTTCCGGCAGCCGCTTCTTCTTCTTTGTTCTTCCTCCTCCGGCCACCGTTTTGGGCGTTCCAAGGCTCGTTGGATTCGTCACGATGTGAGGAAGATCCCTGGTGTGGTTTGGAACCTTGTTGGTGACTGATTTGCAGGGAATCAACCGAGGATTAGCGTTTCCGGTAGATTTCTACCTACGAGAGTTAGTTTAGTGGGTTTCTCTTAATCTAGCCGTTTGATCTTGTTGTTCTTTGTGTTGTTGGATTCCTCTTGATTATTATAATTTCTGATATAAGTTCATAAGCTTTGGTTGAGATTTTAGTAGGATTTAAGCTTGTTAAATCTCAGATTTTTCGGTTTGTGCTTTTCTTCAAGAGCAGCCAGTTTGCAGCGAGTTTTTCGACCTGTACGTGCATGTTCTTAGGTTGTGATGAACACAAGAGTTGTAGATCTCTGAATCTACTCTCAAACCCTACTGATTTCATAATTTTCAGATTTTCCTACGATTGGTTATGATTTTAGTACGGGTGGGGTGCATTGCAGCAAGCAATGGTAAGTTAGTTTTGATTAGCGGTTTTGATTAGTGTTTTTCCGTTAATCCAGCCGTTCGATGTTCCTAGATTTTGGATATGTTGATCTCAGCATGTTGATATACTGGGCTCTAAGTTAGATCTCGAATCCGATGTCGTTTGAACGTCGGATCGACGGGGTCAACTAGCTCTAGGTAGGGAATTTTTTGGTGTTTTAAATAATATTATATATTCGAAACATATAATATTATATTTTACTATTCATCAGTGGTTTTCAGGGTTGTTTCCCGTTGCAGGAGTTCGCGGTGGTCGGTCGTGGTACCGTTGTAATGCCGGGACCCGTTGCGGATCGGCTGGCAGCGGTTGGTAGTACCGCTGCAGCGATCCAGTCGGACTTATATGATGTTTTGTCATAATGTTGCATGCTTGTCTGTTATCTATGTATGTTCATAGCATGCATTCTCTATTATGCATTAGTTGCATTGGTTAGGGCGTGAGTGTCTCCGAGGCTAGAAGCTCGGACTTAGCCCTAGTACCGGGGTTGGGAAGTTTGGACCCGGTTCAAATTGTAGTGTCCAGTCAAACTTGATGATAGGCGTAGATGACTGGTACACCTGTTGCTTGATGATTATAGAGGACTTGTCGGCCTTGAGTCGGATGTTGAGGTGTAGCCGGTGTTCCACTGTGACGACTCTTGAGTACAGGAGTTACCTACTCAGTGGTGCCATTTCCCGCCAGCAGTGTTCACATTGTCCTGCTTATGAGTCTACAGTGTTCGTTCCTACTTACTAAGTGCCGTTCCTGGGCCTCAGAGACACGCGGTGGGGTTATAGGACCCCTGTATACACCCAGGTCTTACTTGAGGGCGACACTGTTGTGTTGCTCTCTTCCTTCTGTGTGTCGTAGTGTAGAACCCTACTGAGCTTTATGCTCACTCCTACCCGGGCTGTGTTTTGCAGGTGCAGGCGTCAGTTCTTCTTCTGTGGCCCCTACCGGGCAGTTGGTTGGCGGTGCGGCGGCGCCAGGCGGAGTCTGAGAGGTGGTGATGTTTTACAGTTTTTCTATCCTATGTTAGATAATCTCCTACGGAAGTAATGTTGTATTCGAATCTTCCCCTCTCCGAGGATATGTATATTATATTTCACTTGGGTTTTGTAATCTGAGGTTCGAGGCTTGTAATTTAATTATGTCTTTTAAAGTTTAGGGTTTTATGATGAATTGCTAGGGAGACCAATAGGTTAGAGGGAACCCTCGCCAATAATTTTCCGCAGTTTGTTAGGTTTCAGTTCGCGTCGCTCGGCCCGGTTGGGCTTTCGCGGGTCAGTGCGCGACATCCTCTCCTCCCCTTCCTCACCACCCTCTGATGCTGATCTCCTCGCCAAGATCTGAGCTTTTTGCGCTAGCATGGATGCCCAGGGTTTCTAGGACCGGTGTTGGCGTATCCAGAGCTGGGGCCGGAGAGGATGCTGGTGACGCCGGCAGTGAAGGAGCGGGCGAGGGGAATCACCGGAGAGTGGAAGGATCCAAAGCTGGGACCGGTGTTGGCGGATCCATATCTTCTCCATCATCGCCGCGCCTGCCTGCATAGCACGCGCGGGGTCATTCTCCCCCTTATCAGCTTTGGCGCCAACATGGGACCCCGTAGCCGCCGACGGCTGAGCCTGGGAGATCCAGGAGCCATCACCGCCACCATCAAAACTGTTAAAGTTGAAGAAAAATTTGAACTTGCTCATGATCTCGAAGTTCTAGAAGATGAAATCCGTGGATACAAGCTCAAGCATGTCGTTCCCCACAGGGACACACACCATCTTCTAGATCCTGAACATCTGGGCCTGCCTCGCCCGTTCGCACGGTGCCGCCGCCAGCCTATCAAAGCCGGCGAACCACGCAGACGAATCCGTGAAGAAGGCTTGCCTGAGCACCCTGGCGCCATTCACGAACGATTGGGTCATGGAAACCCGGAAGAACCACTCCATGTCCGTCACCTCCTCCTTCACCGCGTGGTCCAACGCCGCCATCCCCCTAGAGATGAGCGAGTTCAGCTCCCTCAACACCTTCTTCCGGTGCTCCTGCCCCGCCGCCGTCGCCGGGATGGGTGGACGGATGAACGGCCGGCGAGCACCACTTCTCTCTCTCTCTAGTTCTCTCTCTCTCCTCATCACGTGCCGCCACGTGTAAACACTGTGTACATGAGCGGTTTTCTGTGAATGGAGACTAACGCCGTCTGAGATTTGTCTCGGTTTGAAAATCTTAGGATACTAAAGTTACATTTTCTAATTAGAGGGTATCAGATTGTAAAAGTTTGAAAATCGAGGGTATCAAAACCTAATTTCCCCCTTTAAAAATTAGGCTTGACCCCCGAACCCGGCCGGACTTGGGCTCAACCCAAGCCGGACCCAGCCTCACAAGGGGGCAGACCTCCCTTGATCCGGCCAACATGGAGGAGCCGCCCACATGGGCCCCATGAGCCAACCGGCTCATCTATCCTGTTTAGGTTTCCTTTACTGCTTTCCTATTTTGCTTTTCTAATTTAGTTATCTACGTTTTAGTAGGACTCTTACTTCTCCTTCTTAATTAGGTCATTACTTGAGTCGGAAGTCATTCAGTAGGAGTTCAACTCCCCTTAAGACACTTGTATTGTTGTCCCTATTTAAAGGCCCTTAGATCGATGATAAAATAATTAAATCAAATACGCTAATGGTTTCAAGGCTCGGTCCCCTAATGAAGGATTGCTCCAGGGAGCTCCTCTCCCAAGTCATCAAGGAGGTCTCCGAGCTCCCCTGAGTTCTCCAAGCTCCTCTGAGCTCTTCGAGCTCGCCCTTCGGCGACCATCGCCATCGGCCATGCTGGCAAATGCTCCTCTTCATCCGGGTACTTTTTCTTCTCTCTCTTCCTTGGTCTAGCCTTAGCTTAGCCTAGCTTTTCTTTCTTCTTCTTCGTTGTTCTTCCGGCCAAGCCGAGACCCTCTTTCCTCTTCCCTTCTTCTTCTCCTCCGCTCTCCTAGCCTCCCTCTCCTTCTCTCACCCCGGCGCCTCGCTAGCCTCTCGCCACCCGGACACCGAGCCAGACACCTCCAAGGCGGCGCCCTTTCCTCATCTTCGGCCACTTCCCTTTCATCCACCATCCATCACCAACCTCATCATGCTCATCATAGACCTACCCTAACCAGAGCTCCCCAAAACCCAACTCCTAGTTACCCTAAGACTACTCCCCGGGACTCTCTACTTAGATCTCCACTAAAACTCCCCATACAACAACTCTAACCGGAGTTGACCAAGGATTCCTTTTTGACACTGCTTCCTATATTTTCTATTTGGAATCCCTTAATCCGAGTTACCCTATGACTCCTCCCAAACTAGGACTCTCTAGTTAAATCTCTACTAGGATTCCCAATATGGCAACTCTAATCGGAGTTGACGAAGGATTACTTATTGATACTTCTTCATAGAATTCCTATTAGGAAACATTAAGTCCTAGTTACCCTAGCACTCCATACCTTTCTTAATGAAGGTCCAAGAGGGGGGTGAATTGGATTCTTTTCAAAAAACTAGATTAATGGAAAAATCAGGTAGGAGAGATCTAACACCTTAAATGCTTGTAGATGAGATGAAACTAAAGTAAATCAGCATGCATGAATTATATGAAAGAAGGGTTAGAGAGATATCACCGATTTTATAGTGGTTTGACCCAACTCTTGGTCTACGTTCACTTCTCTCAAGATCCTCCTTGAGGTTTTACTACTTGCAAATCTTTACAAGCTTTTCCTCCAAGCTTCCTGCTGCTTGGTAACCTTACAATCATATCCAATAGCTATTGGATTACTCTCAATGTACTTCTTCACACTTAAAGAAGATTTACAAAGGTTGTAGCTCAAAAGAAATGAGTAAATGACTTTTGCTAAAACTTGCTCAAATGATCTCAAAAATATGAATAATAGTTATAACAAGTTTACAACAAAGAACTACTTATATTTGGCCTTCAACCAGCCCAAAAACAAGCTCCAACGGCTCCCTGCAACTCTCCAACGGCTAGTTTTTTACTCTGTGCGTTGCTGCATCGACCGTCATGTACAAAAACTCAACTTTCTTGAGCCGCGGTCGATCCACCCATCGACCGCCGTATCGACAGTGAGCCTCTGTTGTGAAAAACGCTTCCCAGTTCGATGCTCCGATCGACCGTCGCTTCTTCACTTTTCATCATCATACTCCACGGTCGACCGCCGCATCATTCGTTGGATCGTCCGTGAGCCTACAATATTTAAAAACACAAAATCCAAATCGCAATGGTCGACCGGTTCATCGACCGTGAGGCTTTGTCAAGAAAATAGCTTCCCAGGGTTGATGCTTCGATCAACCGTGAGCCAACATTTCATTTCACCAAGTATGATGCATCCACCGTGCAACCCCACGGTCGATCCTGTCGCATTCCCACGGTTGATCCATGCATCGACCGTCAGCACAATAATATCTCAAATATGAATTTAAGACTTCCAATTAAAAGGGGTAATAAATCTTAAACATATATTTTATCATTTAATGTATATTGGCATCATCAAAATAAGGTTAGGATCAATAATCTCCCCCTTTTTGATGATGACAAACCTTTTAAATGTTATGATAACATATTTTGGCTCCCCCTTAATCTATGCATCCATTTCTTTCAAGGAATGTGTTCTAAAGTGAATTCTCAAGATGCACACGAGTCATATATCACTAAAAGGATAGGAAAAGTTAATTTTAAGATATAATGACAAGATAACTTAGATTTTAGCATGTTCATTTCTTTTAAAAAAGTGAATATAGGCTATCATGGAATAGTTCATATGGATATTGGAGATAAAAAAAATCATGTACCAATCCATCTTAACACTATACGACAATATTATATTATGATCAACAATATCCAACAACATTGAGTTCCATTCAAAAGATTCCAACACTTGCATTACAACACTTCCATTCAAAACATTCAGAAAACTTTGGATTACAAGAGTTTCATTTAAAAAAAAAACAAGGTTTTCCAAAATACAAGAGTAGAAATATGAAATGAAATGTAGGGCAATTGTTTTCAACATTCATCACACATTTGCTCCCCCTTTGGCATCATCAAAAAGAAGTAACATGGATGGGGATTTAGGATCAATCAACTGAAGGTGTGGAAGGTGGAAATTCATTTTTGATGTAGGTAAAAATGTCTTCAAGTTGCTTGGACATCTTAGCTTGATTTTTAGTGATCTGTGCTTGGGAAAGCCTTGATGTCACCTTGATTGACTTCCATCCTTTCCGATCTTGCTTTTAGCTCATCAAGTCTTTGTGCCGTGGTGCGATGAGCTCGACTATGAGAGGATTCACCTTGATGTCCTTGGAGCCTAGGTTCTCCTTCTTATTCCCCCACATCTTCCTCATCATGTTCTCCTAGATTTTCTCCTTCCTCATCATTCACCATAAGGTCATGAACAATAAAACCTAAGGCTCGTTTGGTTTTCAACATTCTTGTATAGGTGGATTTACTTAAGGGTTGAGAAAGGGGTTTTCTATCTTCAATAGCAAGGTGGAGGGTAAGGGTTTGGAAGATTTTAGTTAGGAGTCCTCCAAATGGTAGGGATTGCCTAGTCATAAGGTTAACCATCTCTCTGATAATTATATAGCCAAAGTTTTGAGGCTTCTTCCTAACCATGCATGAAAGGATGTAAGCATGAATGGGCCTCAAGTGGTCATGGTCGCCAACCTTGGGAAATAAGTTTGTTTCCAGAAAGTGGGCAAGCTCCCTATAGTGTTGACTTAGGTCATTTAGTTCTATGGGAATTTTGTCAACTCAACTAGGTCTAAGGAAGGCCTTTCTCCCTTACTTATCCCTATCAAATCTTGGGAGATCCTCATACAAAGTAAAATAGGTGCACTCCCCTTGATTTGGTGCATTTAGTATCTCATTTAGCCATTCTATTGTAATCTTTATTTCATTTCCATACACATAGCTACTAATGGCTGCATTTCCTTCATCATCAATATCGTTAGTGATGTTGCAATAAAAATATCCGACCATATACAGATACATGAATTTGGGCAAATCTAAGAAGTCCTTCCATCCCATATTCGTAAAAAATCTTTCCACAACAAATTCTCTTCCTATGGGCATCTTACGGGCTCTACCCGAAACCACAAATTTTTCCCTAAATTGAGCCCAAGAGCTATACCTTTCCTTGTCTAGGAAGAGGTAATCATCGAAGGAAGGAGTAGATGAAGGGAATGGATGAGGACCCTCCGACTGAACCTTTGTATTTCTTCGTTCTTGCCATTCTCTTTGCTACTGCCCGCTTCCTCTTTTTAGCTTGCGTCGGAGCATGGGGTGGAGGAGTCGGTGCCTGAAGTGGAGGAGGTCCGACATTCTTGGTGCGAGGCATGGTGCTCGACTCGGTTAGGGTTTTGAGAGGAGAGGAGTAGGGCGCGGTCGAACCAGAGGAGTGGCGGTCGATGGAGAGGGGCTAGGGCATGGTCGAACAAGGAGAAAATGGATGTTTGATCGGATGGGGGGTTTATAAGGGGAGATGTGAAAATGACTGAAAAGCCCTCACTGAAGTTGTCACACGATCCGTGGCGGTCGACCCTCAGAAGTTGGCGGTCGACCGTCGCGCACAATATGTGTAAAATGAAAATCTCATGGTCGATCCTAAGAGGTTGGCGGTCGACCGTCGACGCATAATATATGTAAAGAGAAAATATCACGGTCGATCCTATGACGTTGGCAGTCGACCGCTGATAAGACGTGAAAAGTGCATAAATCACCCTTTCAACTTGGCCTTGTTAGTCTCCGAGCAAGGCCTTACTGATGATTATTACTCCATGACAGGTACAAGAGCCCTCAACGAGGATTGGATCAAGTTTCGAGCTTAAACGAAGTCATTCGGGCCAGTTTTTATGAAGAAGATCGATCCTTTGAAGTACATTAAGAAGAATCCAGTCGGGACAACAAGGATCGATCCTCCATAATGAGAAGATCGATCCCTTATGCGCATTTTTCAGTGACAGGGCGCAAGTTCTGAAGGATCGATCTTCCCATAGGGAATGATCGATCTTTCGCGTGCATTTTTCAGTGACAGAGGATCGATCTTCATCGGGGCGCAGCCAGAACTCAAGAACAAAGATCGATCCTTTCCTATAGAGGATCGATCTTCCACGGGACCAGCGATCACACGGAAGAGGAAGATCGATCCTTTACCCTATAAGGATCGATCCTTTTGTGCCAGCCGAGCAAAATCAATAGTTCAGATCTAATCCGAGTGGGGGAGGCTTGTTTACTATAAATAGACCCCTCTTGGGGGATTTTAGTGATATTCTCTTAGACCTTTCTCCAGCTTTTCTATTTTTCTTACCCAATTGAGAGGAAGACTTCTTGGAGGAGATCCATGGGAGGAGAGCTTCATCAACCTCCATCCATGGATTCATCCAAGATGAGTAGCTAGCTTCCTTTCTCTTGGGATTTCCATGTAGTTGTAGGATTCTTTTGTAGTTTTCTTAGGGATTTTTGATGTGTAATCTTTGGGGATGATCTATTGTATGGATTTGAGCATGATTTCTCTATCTTTGTATATGGATCTTATTGTTGAATGGATGAATGCCCTTTATTGGTATGAGTTGGAGGCTTGTGCATGATGGGTGCTTGTTGTTATGCCCCAATGAGTTGGATGTGCTAGAAACACATCCAATTACATTGGGAGGATATATAACCCTAGATTGGAGTTCAGGGATGCTAGAACCCTCCCTATCCCTCTAATTAGAGAGTCCATTCTATTTCTTTCTCTTGCGTTGGATTCGAGGTGCTAGAACCATCTCGATCCAACGCCCGACTCCATACAATACCTTTTTCTTGCGATGAATCGATCTTAATCGAAGGTTTGTTAGCGACGATAGAAGCTAATCACTCATTCGTCGACTTTGTGAATGTGATTCTTTCCGGCGGATGATTCTAAGCCAACTTCCGTTGAGCGATAAGTGAGGCTAACCACCTGCTTGTTGACTTCTAGATTTCGATCGTCCCAATTGGATTACACACCTCAACTCCTTAGGAGGCTACACTAGAACCTACAATGAAATGGAAATCCCAAAGCTTCTCTATATTCGTTTTATTTCTCTTAACTTAGTTAATTACTTTAATCATCATTAATCCAAAACCTAAATTATTTTAGCTATTTGTTGGGAGTTATCTATCGAGTGCGTTAGTCAATTCTCATTTCCCTGTGGATCGACCCGGACTCCCATTAACTACGTAGTAGTTAGTTAGGATTCGGTTTATATTGTAATCTCGACGCCCTAGTCACTTTTGCGACGAGTGGTTTGGGTGCGTCAACCGCCATACGTGATATCTGAAAACAAAAATGTACTCACGGTCGACTGTCGGGACGTCTGGATCGACCGTCCGTTCCAGAAAAAATGAATTTGGGAATTCAATTTAAAATTATTTTTAAATCAAAACAACACAAAACTTTGCATGCACGTGTAACTAAATATTATGAGCTAAAAACATCTCATCAATCATGAAAATCACTTAATTTAACAAAATTTAGCACCCAAGTAGGATATTGTATAAAAAGCGGATAAAGAAACCTGTCTTCACTTCGTAATTTGTCTTCACTTAAGCTCCCTTAGTAGATATAGAAACACCTCATCAATCGTGACAATACCTTTTTCTTTTAGCTTTTCATTTTGGACATCCATTGGACATCCCAAGCTCCCTTAGTAGATTTACAAACCTGTCTTCACTCAAGGGTTTGGTTAGAATGTCCGTAATTTGATGCTCGGTGCTAACAAATTCAAGTTCAATATCTCCTTTTTGTGTGTGGTCACGAAGGAAATGGTGTCGAATTTCTATGTGCTTTGTTCTAGAATGTAGGATGGGATTCTTGGATAGGCTTATGGCACTAGTGTTTTCACATCTAATGGGCATTTTGCCTACATGTATGTTGTAATCGACCAATAGCATTTTCATCCAAAATAATTGTGCACAACAACTACCAGCTGCAATGTATTCCGCTTCGGCGGTGGATAAAGCACAATAAATTTGCTTCTTGGAGAACCAAGAAACAAGTGTATGACCAAGAAAGTGATATGTACCACTTGTGCTTTTTCTATCAAGCCTACATCTGGCAAAATCCGCATCGGAGTAGCCAATTAGATCAAAAGATGATCTTCTAGGATACCTCAAACCATAGTTTTGGGTTCCTAATAGATATCTAAAGATCCTCTTGACCACAACCAAATGAGATTCCTTAAGACAAGATTGATATCTAGCACATATGCAAACACTAAACATAATGTCTGGTATACTAGCGGTCAAATAAAGTAAAGATTGATCAACGGGTTTCCCATATTCATCCTTGTCTAATTTGAGTGTTGTACACATAGGGGATCTATAAATTTTGGATTGGACAAAATCATAATTCTTAAGTAGGTCTCTAGTGTATTTGGGTTGACTAACAAAGATCCCTCATCGAGTTTGCATGATTTGTAAACCAAATAAATAATTGAGTTCACCCATCAAACTCATTTCAAATTCACTTTACATACAAGAGGCAAATTCTTCACAAAGCATTTCATTTGAGGATCCAAAGATGATATCATCCACATAAATTTGAACTAATAAAAGGTCCTTTCCTTTTGATTTTGTAAAAAGAGTGGTATCAATCTTTCCTCTATAAAAATCATTATCCATTAAGAATTTGCTAAGCCTTTCATATCAAACTCTAGGGGCTTGCTTCAAACCATATAAGGCTTTAGTGAGTTTGAAAACATGATCCCCTAACTTGGGATCGTCAAAACCGAGGGGTTGTTCAACATAAACTTCTTCCTTTAAGAAACCATTCAAAAATACATTTTTGACATCCATTTGATATAATTTGAAATCTTTGTAAAATGCAAAAGCTAGAAGTAGTCTTATTGCCTCAAGTTTAGCAACCGGTGCAAAAGTCTCATCAAAATCAATTCCTTCTTATTGATTGAAGCCTTTTGCAACTAGTCTAGCTTTATTTCTTATATTTATCCCCGATTCATCCATTTAATTTCTAAACACTCATTTAATACCAACGACGGGATGATCATAAGGTCTAGGTACCAAATTCCAAACTTCATTTCTTTCAAATTGATTCAACTCTTCTTGCATTGCTAAGATCCAATGATCATCCTCTAGTGCTTTCTCAATCGTTTTGGGCTCAATTTGAGATAGGAAGGCTAGATTTGCACATGCATTTAATGAAGATCTAATTTGGATTCCTTTTGATGGTTCAGCAATTATCTATTCCTTTGGGTGTGAGGATGCATATTTCCAATCTTTAAGAAAATCATGATGTTGATCATTAGGTGTAATATCAAGGGTTTCCTCAAATCTATCATTCAAATCTTCAACATCGTTTTGGGTTTCATCTACTACATCTTTTGATTTGGCATTAGGAATTTCATCATCTTTACCATCAATTCTACTAGGAACTATAATCATTTCATCAAATGCAATACGCATTGATTCTTCAACCACCAAGGTCCTTTTATTCAAGATTCTATAACTTTAGCTTCTCTCCGAGTATCCAACAAAAACTCATTCATTGGATCTAGCATCAAATTTTTCAAGATTATTCTTGCCATTGTTTAAGATAAAACACTTGCAACCAAAAGCTCTAAAGTACCAAATATTTAGAATTCTTTCTTTCCGAAGCTCATAGGGGGTTTTGTTCAAAATAGGTCTCAATGTTACTCTATTGATCACATGGCAAGAAGTATTAATCACTTCGGCTTAAAAGTACTTAGGAAGATTATTCTCACATAATAGAGCTCTAGCCATGTCTTCTAGGGTCCAATTTTTCCTTTCAATAACACCATTTTGTTGAGGGGTTCTAGGTGATGAGAAGTTATGAGAAATCCCGTTGTCATTGCAAAACTTTTCTAGATGGGAGTTCTTGAATTCTCCTCCATGGTCACTTCTAATGCATGTAATGGAAATACCTTTCTCATTTTGGACTCTTCTACAAAAGTTGGTGAATTCCTCAAAGACTTCATCTTTTTGTGCAAGGAAAATCATCCATGTGTATCTAGTGTAATCATCTACTAGTACAAAACCATATGAGCTACCATCTAAGCTTGTAGATTTAGTTGGTCCAAAAAGGTCCATGTGAATGAGTTCTAGTACTCTAGTGGTGGAAACTACATCCTTAGACTTGAAAGAGGATCTAACTTGTTTTCCTCCTTGACATGCATCAGAAATCTTATCTTTCTCAAATTTGATCTTAGGAAGTTCAAGAATAAGGACTTTTCGAGAAAGTTTGGATATTAGATCCATGTGTGCATGTCCAAGCCTTCTATGCCATAATCAAGAATTATCATTTAAGGCACTAAGGCATACATTATCATTGCAAACAAGATCATCAAGATAAAAGTTGTGTACATTACCATCACGATGACCTACTAGCAAGATTTTATCACTAAGAGCATTCTTAACATAGCATTTTGAATCTTCAAAAATAACTTTGTTACCTCTATCACATAATTGACTAGTGCTAAGCAAATTATGTTTCAAACTTTCAACCAAAAGAACATTTTCAATAATAATGGAAGAGGTTTTACCAATATTACCAATGCCAATTATTTTTCCTTTTGCATTGTCTCCAAAGGTCACCATTCCTCCATTTTTTTATTGAAAGGTTGAGAACATGCTCCTTTCTCCCATCATGTGCCTTGAGCATCCACTATCAAGCTACCCTCTTTTAGTCTTTGTGTTGGTTTTGATCTTGGATCTCATACACTCCTACAAATAAGAGATAAAACCTTGATTTTTGGTACCCAAATCTTTTGGGGTCCATTTGCATTAGTACTATGCATAAGAGAAGAAGATGTATGTCTAGGTACCCAAATTTTGTTAGCATTAACATGCCTCATGAGATAGCAACTAGGTGCAATGTGACCTATTTTGCAACAATAATGACATATAGGTGCTTTTGCTACCTTAGGAGGATGAGAAGATGCTTTAACAAAGTTAGTCTTCTTTTGGTTGTTCATCTTCCTAGGATTGTAGCCAATTCCTTCCTTTTTTAAGGAGCGCCTTTGGCTATCAAGGATCTCATCTAGCTTATCTCTACTTTTCACGAATTTAGATAGAGTGATCTTTAAGTCATCAACCTCAAGAGTGAGATCTCTCTTGGAATTCCTCAAGAAAAAGAGTTCCCTTTGTATATCATAGTTTGTGTTCTTCAATATTGTGAGCTCATATTGAGTGTCCTTGATTTCCTTCTAAAGTGTGCCACTAGTGTCACAAGAGTTGTTGTCTAGCATTCATTTGTTTTCTTTTTCTAAGGTTCCAATCCTATGCATGGCATCTAATTTTTCTTCTTCTACTTTCTTCAAGTCCTTACAAGTAGTATAGTATTTCTTTTTAAGGAACTTGAAATCATTATCTAAAGCATGATAAGCATCAAAACGTTCTTCAAATGCAAGCTCATCTTCTACCTCATTTTCCTCTTCTTCCTCATCTCCGTGTGCCATTAAGCATATGTTGGCTACCTCTTGTTCTTCTTCATCGGATGAGGTCTCCACATCACTTTCTCTCCAAGTAGCCATCATTGCTTTATTTTTTTTTAACTCCTTCTTTGAAGGCTTCTTGAGTTGAGGACAATCAAACTTGATGTGTCCGAGCTTCCTACACTCATAACATATGATTTCATTTGAGTTAGAGGAAGTAGGATTGCATTTTTCACCTTTGGGGAATTTCTTCTTGAAGAATTTCTTTCCTCCTTGGCGGTTAAAGATCTTTTGAATTCTTCTTGATATCATTGTGAATTCTTCATCGTCATCTTCTTCACTTAAATCAGATGAGTCTTTATTAGACGACTTGAAAGCAATCATCTTCTTCTTATTATCTCCTTCTTTGTTGCTTCTCTTAAGTTCATCTCATAGGTCATGAGGGAACCCATGAGCTCATCGAGTGACAATTTTGAAAGATCTTAGCTTCTTCGATGGCCGTCACTTTGGGATCCCAAGATTTAGGTAGACACCTAAGAATCTTTCTCACAACCTCATCGATAACATAAGTTCTTCCAAGTGATTCAAGAACATTCATGATATTAGTAAAACGAGTAAACATAGCACTAATAGTTTCATTATCCTTCATGCAAAAAAGTTCAAATGCATGCACAAGCATACTAGTTTTGGATTCTTTAACTCGGTTAGTTCCATCATATGTAACATCAAGTTTTTCCCAAATCTCTTTAGCCGATTTTTATTCGGAAACTCTATTAAACTCATTTTGACTAAGGGCACAAAATAAGTAGTTTTTGGCATTGGCATTGATTTGGAGGCTCCTTAAGTCAGCTGAGGTATACTCACTCTTGGTTTTTGAAACTTCACTTCCCTCAATGATCTGCATAGGAATAATGGGTACATACTCTATCGTCATCCAAGCATCATAGTCCATAGATTGTATGAATATTTCCATCTTGGTCTTCCAATGTGTATAGTTCGATCCATTGAAGTATGGTGGCCTATTGGTAGCTTGTCCCTCTATGTTTTCCATCTCTAGATAAGATCCTCTACGGGTTGTTGCACCTTTAAAATAGAGACCTAGCTCTGATACCAATTGAAGGTCCAAGAGGGGGTGAATTGGACTCTTTTCGAAAAACTAAATTAATGGAAAAATCAAGTAGGAGAGATCTAACACCTTAAATACTTATAGATGAGATGAAACTAAAGTAAATCAGCATGCAAGAATTATATGCAAGAAGGGTTAGAGAGATAGCACTGATTTTATAGTGGTCCGACCCCCGACCCAACTCTTGGTCTACGTCCACTTCTCTCAAGGTCCTCCTTGAGGTTCCACGACTTGCAAATCTTTACAAGCTTTTCCTCCAAGCTTCCTGGTACTTGGTAACCTTACAATCACAACCAACAGCTATTGGATCACTCTCAATGTACTTCTTAACACTCGAAGAAGATTTATAAAAGTTGTAACTCAAATGAAATGAGTAAAAGACTTTTGCTAAAACTTGTTCAAATGATCTCAAAAATATCAATAATAGTTATAGCAAGTTTATAACAAAGAACTATTTATATTTGGCCTTCAACAAGGTTAGGATCAACACTCATTTCCGTCCATCCTATCTCCACTCAAACTCCAAACTTACTTTTCTAACCAAGCCATCCCCTATAAAACCCAACCTACCCTATCATTTTCTTCATCATCTCTCTCACGTTTACTCCTCTCTCCACTCCCTCTCTCCCCACACGTCGCGCCCCCCGCTCCCCGTGTGCTCACACCCTCCGCGCACCCTGCATGCCCCTGCACGCCACTCACCCACGCACGCCGCTCACAGCCTGCCCCGCTCTCCCGCATGCCTTGGTCGCCGCATACCCCGCTCGCCTGAACGCCACCGCACGCCCGGGCCGCAAGTCCAAGTGCCACGCTTCACTCGGCCACACCACGCCCGTGCATCGTACCCTGCTCGCTGCGCCCGCTCGGCCCCGCCGCGTCCCACTCCACAACGCACCGCATTGTGCCTGTGCTATGACAGTGCGGCGCCCCAGCGACGCATCCGTGCCACACTAGCCCAAGCCCGGTGGGCCACCCCACCGCGCCCACCTGGAGGCGTTTACTCCGGCTCACCCACATGGAGGACTTGGGCTACGTGTCGAGACTCTTCTCCCTTTCTACAACCATCAGGAAGAAGAAGTCTAAACCCAAGGGAACCCCCACTCTGGCTCTCTAGCCCAACCAACTTGGCTGGCAAGCTTAGAAGGCTTACGAACTAAGCGCTCGTAACACAATTATATTAACCCACGTACCAATTCCATTCCTTTCAACCACAAAATATACACATGTCATAAGGACGATTAAGACATGTCCTGTCCAATGACAACTTCATAAATAAGACAAAATTACCACAAAATTGGCCTTCTCCCTTGGCTTTGATATAGCCGAAGTATTTCCACCATAAGCTTAATATGGAATATTCAAATTGTCTGATTCTTCAACCATTGAAAAGATGAGCGAAGATCTACAAGTTTGTTGTTGATGAGATCTCCAATTTTGGACATTTATTGTGTCAAGTTTGCAGCAAAACTGCATAGTGGCAAAAAGGTATATACTGGCCGAATTAAAATACTTGGCCAAATTCAATTGGCCATCTTAGGTCGTATAATTGTAATTCCACCTTTGACCGAATATATGCAATCGGCCATCTTTGGTTAGTTTGCCCAAATCGCCAATTTGTTTTTATCACCAACATTGTTAAACTGTATGGCTCATAATTTTATCATACGATATCCAAATTGATTTATTCTTCGACTGTTCGAAACAAAACTCCCCTATTATAGTCAGAAACCGACCGACTGACCCAAGAAGACTGCATCATCAACCATGGGGAGAATATTCATCAAATATTCCCTGGCTCACTGAATAATCTGAACTTTCGAATCAGATAGAGGACTCGTGGAGCTAAAACTTTACTATTGGGCACTTTTCTGGATTCCTAACCAATTGGTTGCAGTCGCTAACGCCACCCAGATTTGGACTGGACCGAAGTCCAATCCAACCCATGCTTGGGCGAATCCCACCAGCTAGTCCGGTTCAGTTATCCTAGCTTAGGTCGTTACTGTTTTCCTAGTTTAGTTATTCATGTTGTAGTAACACTCTTGCTTTAGGTCTTTACTTGATTATGAAGTTTGCTTGCGTAGGAAGTAACCTGGTTTGCTTATTGGAGTTCTTTTTTTTTTATTAGTTAAGCTCGAAGGCTGGATACCACAAGGACAACTCTCAGCGGGCATGACCCAAATGGGTGATCCACGCTGAGGATGCAAGGAGAAGTCCAATAAGGTTTGCTTATTGGAGTTCAACTCCCCTTATGACTCCTGTATTGCTTTGCCTATTGAAAGGCTCCTAAATGAATGAGAAAGATATTCTCTTAATAATTAATCAAATGACCATTGTGGTTTCAATGCTTGATCCTCTAATGAGGGATTGTTTGAGGGAGCTCGTCTCCCAAGTCACCCAAGAGCTCTCCGAGTTCTTTCGGCATTCATCACCAACGACATTGCTTGCTAGTGCCTTCACCGGCGCTCCTCTTCATCCTGGTACTTCTTCTTCTTTCTCTCCCTTGGTCTAAGCCTAGCCTAGGTCCATCCCTCTCTTCTTCCATCCTAGGCCTTCTCCGGCTCTGGTCGAGATCGTTCTTCTTCTTCCCCTTCATCCTTCTCTCTCGACTCGACCTCCTCCTTCCCCGGTAGCCTCACCGGCCTTGTGCATAATCAGAATATGTCTCTAAACCAATCATCTTTCATCAATAAATATGTTACAAGTGTTTTGCTCGTAAGCCTTACAGACTCGCGTGCCGGGTCGTTGCGGGCGAAACGTCGGCGTGGGGTTTCCCTGGGACTTAGAGTTCTCCTTCGTAATGGTGGCGGAAGGGAAGTCCCGGGTGCAAGCCCAAGTCCTACAGATGGGGAGCCAAGGTGATCAGTTTGAGTTGACGAAGGAAAAGTTGGAAGTTGGGGCGGCAGAAGGGAAGTAGACTCGGAGGACAATGTGGCGCAGGCGTGGTGCGGTCGTGGGACGTGATGGCACAGCCTGACGCGGAAGTGCGGGTGCTGAGGTTTTCGCGGCGCTAGAGCGCAACAATGGCAATGTCGGGCGTCGGGAGCTGCGGGTGGGAGGCCACGGAAGTGCAGCGGGGCGGCGTGATAGCGGCCTATGGAAGGGGCACGGCGAGGGCAGCGAGCGACATGGGTGGCAGCGTCGTGGGAAGATGCCGGAGAAGGGCGCCGAGAAAGCAGGCTCCGAAGGGGAGGTCGGCGTGGTGAGGTAGCGGCCATAGCGAGGAGGAAGTCAGCGCAAAGGAGGTGGCGGCGATGGGAGGAGGCCGGCACAGGGGGTCGATGGCGGCGACAGGGAACCAGTGTGGGGGGACGTCAGCGGCGGCAAGGAGTGTCGCGCCCCGACCCGCGAAAGCCCAACCGGGCCGGGCGACGCGAACCGAAACCTACAAAACGCAGAAAACAAAGCTGGCGAGGGTTCCCTCTAACCTATTGGTCTCCCTAACAATTCACCAAAAGCGCCCCCAATTAAAGATACAATAATTTAACAACATCGAACCACAGATTTAAAACACAAAGTGTTAATATACAAATCCTCGGAGAGGGGAAGATCCAAATACAACATCACTCCCGTAGTAGACTAACTAATCAAGGGTAAAAGCAGTAAATATCGCCACCTCTCAAAGTCCACCAGGCGCCGCCGCACCGCCAACCAACTGCCCGGTAGGGGCCACAGAGGAAGAACTGACGCCTGCACCTGCAAAACGCAGCCCGGGTAGGTGTGAGCACTAACCTCAGTAGGGATCTACAGTACGACACACAGAAGGAAGAGGGAAACGCAACAGTGTCGCCCTCAAATAAGACCTGGGTGTATATAGGGATCCCATAACCCCACCGCGTGTCCCTGAGGCCTAGGAGCAGCACTCAATAGCAGGAACACCACTGGCGACACACAAGCTAAGTAGGCAACTTCACTACTCCCCACGGTCAGCACAGTGTGACACCGGCTACACCTCAGCATCCGACTTAAGGCCGACATGACCTCTACAATCATCAAGCCACAAGTGTACCAGTCATCTAAGCCTATTATCAAATCGACTGTACACCACAATTCAAACCGGGTCCAAACCACCCAACCCCGGTTCTAGGGCTAAGTCCGAGCTTCCAGCCTCGGGACGGCGACCCAAGGATCACCCACGCCCTAACCAATGCAACTAATGCACAGATCAACAATGCATGCTATGACATACACAGATAAGAAGTAAAGCATGCAACAGTATGACAAACATCATATAAGTCAACCGGATCGCTGCAGCGGTACTACCGACCGCTGCCAGCCGATCCGATGCGAGTCCCGGCATTACGACGGTACCACGACCGTCGACCGCGGACTCCTGCAATGGGAAGCAACCCCGAAAACGATGATGAACAGTAAACAATATAATATTATATTCTGAAATATAATATTGTATTCAAAACACTCAAAGCCTCTACTTAGGGGCTAATTGATCCCGTCGATCCGACGTCCAAACGGCGTCGGATTCAAGATCCAACTTAGGCATTAGTAGGTGTATATAACATGATCAACATATCCAAAATTCATAATCATCCAACGGTTGGATTAACGGAAAAACATTAATCAAAACCGCTAAATATAGTCAATAAAACCCCATCAGCTAGCTTTGGGATCGATCCGAACAATTTGGATCGATCCGAAAGCTTCATATTAGCTTACCAGTTAATTGCTGCAACGCAACCCTCTAGAAAACAATTCATAACAATTCGTAGGAAAATCGGAAAAAAGCAAAACAAACTGGAATGGAAAGCTAACGAAGAGATCTACAACTCTCATGTTTATCACAAACCAAGATCATCTACGTGCCGGCCGGAAAACTCGCCGCAAGTCGGCTGTTCTTCAAGAACAGCAGAAAACAGAGAATCCGAACTTAATCATGCATAAAACCTACTAAGATCTCAACCAAAGATCATAAAACTCATATCAGAAATTCTACTAGGCATAAGGAAACCAACAAGACAAAGAGCAACAAGATCCAACGGCTAGATCTAAAGAAACCCAAAAACGAACACAGTAGGTAGAAGAACCTACCGAAGAACGCTAATCCCGATTGATCCCTCGCAACCAGTCACCAACAAGCCTCCAAACCACACTAGGAGCCTTCCTCTCGTTGTCACGGATCCAACGAGCCTTAGAACACCCAATTTGGTGGTCGTCGGAGGGAGAACGGAAGGGAGGAAGCTCGCTACCGGAAACAGGGGAAGAAAGCAGAGCCGCGGGAGAAGAAAGAAAGAAGGAAGAAGAAGAGAAGAGAAGAGAAGGAAAGAAGAGGAAGGAAAGCTTGGGGGAAAGCCGGCGAAGGCGGGGAAAAGCTGGGGGAGGGGAGGGAAAGTCCTCCCTCCCCTGACAGGGGAAGCGATGGCCGCTCGTGGACGTCGTCACGAGCTCCACCGCCAACGACTTCCAGGCACAAAGAGGGATCGATCCCACCTCAAAATGGGATCGATCTCCCTTGCCCAGAAAGGTAAACTTGGGCTGAAACTCAAGTCCAAGTCCAGATCTTCCGATCTCGGGTCCACCTAGCCATTCTAAACAAACACCAATACAAACAAGGCCAGTGTGTGCACACGCGGGTCTGAAACAAACCAACAATGTGCAATTTGCCCTTGTGGTCCAAGAAACAATACGATCCACCGGATCGCGCGCTCGACGCAAAACAAACAAACGAGCCACGGGCCCGACCCAGCCGGTCGACCCAGGAGTAGAGGGGCGGGTCCTCACAAGGAGAGCCGGTGCGGGTGAGAAAGAGAGGAGGTAGAGGAGTAGAGAAGGAGAGGGGAAGGAGCGGCCTGGTTATATAGAGGTGGAGGTGGAGTTCCGGTTGGAGAAGAGAGGAGGAATTGGAGTTTGGGTTGATTTAGGAGTGGAGGAAGAGGAAGGTCGGCGGCGAAGTTGGAGGGGGACTATGGGAGGGCGGATGTGAGGACCCGTCCCTCTACTCTTGTGGCTCGTTGTGGACCGCAAGTGCAATTTGGTAAATTGCGCCTTGTCGGCTTGTTTCACACTCGCGTGTGTACACACTGACCATGTTTGTGGTAATGTTTGGCTAGAATGGTTAGTGGGACCCGGGATCGAAAGATCCAGACTTGGGCTTGAGTTATTGCCCAAGTTTAGCTTTCTGCACAAATAAGATCGATCTTATTTGGCTAAGAGATCGATCTCCTTGTGTCAGAAAGTCAAGCTGTGATCTTCATGAGAGATCGATCTTCTCTTGAGGAAAGATCGATCCCTCATAGGTCAGTTCGTCTGCCTATAAAGCGGACGCAACGGATTTCTTTAAACCCTTTTGAAATCCGGGGATCTTGAGCTCAGATCTGGCGATTTTTGAAGGAGTTTGAGGACGATCCAAGGCCTAGTAGCTTGGATTGAAGCTGCTATTGCATAGGTAGGGATCCTACCTACAATCTTTCGGGTTTTTGGAGTTTTTCTAGTTTGATTGTGATATTTTGCTTAGATCTGTTAAAATACATGTTGGTTTCCCATGATCTCACCGGTTTTGGACTCATGGTCCCTTGATCTATCAGATCCTAGAGTTTTGGAGGATTTGGTTGTATTTTTCGACGGTATTTCTCGCCTTCTGGTCGCCGGAGAACCCATTCGGATCGATCTCCCTTGAGGGAAGATCGATCCCTTCTTGGCCGTCACGCCCAGCCCGAGCAGGATCGATCCCTCGGTGGGAGAAGATCGATCCTTCCCTAGACTGGTATGGCGGGTTTCATGTGAGAACCTGTCCCTCTACCCCTGTGGCTCGTTGTAGACCGCAAGGGCAATTTGGTAAATTGCGCCTTGTTGGTTTGTTTCACACCCGCGTATGCACACACTGACCTTGTTTGTGTTAGTGCTTGATTAGAATGGTTAGGTGGACCCGGGATCGGAAGATCCCAGCTCGGGTGCGCTGAAGGTTGCTTTTGGGCAGCTTACGGCCCTTGAGCGATCGATCGCGCCTAGGTGCGATCGATCGGACTCTTGAGCGAGTCGGTGGGTTTTTGACCCGTTCGGATCGATCCAAGTGCTTTGGATCGATCCAGCCTGTCTCGGATCGATCCGACTTGGTGTGTGGGATCGATCGTGCTGGTGTCTTGGATCGATCCCTCTTGGCTTGGATCGATCCTCTTGGTCTTGGATCGATCCATTTTGGCCTTGGATCGATCCGGGTACTGTAGCAGAGCAGTTGGGCAGTTGTGCTTGGAGAAGACAGCCGTCGTGGGCGTCGTCCTCCATTGTCAGAGGAGAGGACCTCTCCTTCCCTTTTTCCCCACCTTCCCCGACCTTCCCCTTCTCTTCTCCTTCTCTTCTTCCTTCTCTTCTCTTCCTTCTTTCTTTCTTCTTCCCGCAAGCTCTGCTTGCTTTGTTTTCTTCCGGCAGCCCATCTTCATCTCCTCCGTTCTCCCTCCTCTGGCCACCGTTTTGGGTGTTCTAAAGCTCGTTGGATCCGTGGCGACGAGAGGAAGATCCCTGAAGTGGTTTGAAACCTTGTTGGTGACTGATTAGCGGGGAAGCCGCCGAGGATTAGCGCAGTTCGGTAGGTTTTTCTACCTACGAGAGTGTTTAATGGGTTTCTCTTTATCTAGCCGTTAGATCTTGCAGAAATTGTGTTGTTGGATGCATGTTACCTAGTATAATTTCTGGTTTAAGTTTCATGCTCTTTGGTTGAATTTTTAGTAGGATTTATGCATGATTAATCTCGGATCGGTACATGTATTATCTTGGGTTGTGATGAGCATAAGAGTTGTAGATCGTTGAATCTACTCTCTAACCTAGTTGATTTCATAATTTTCTGATTTTCCTACGATTTGTTATGGTTTTCGCACGGGTGGGCTGCGTTGTAGCAAGCATTGGTAAGTTAGTTTTGATTAGTGTTTTCCCGTTAGTCTAGCCGTTGGATGTTTATGGATTTTGGATATGTTGATCATGGAATATAGATCTACTGGAGTCTAAGTTTGATTTTGGACGTCGGATCGACGGGGTCAACTAGCTGCTTGTAGAGAATGTTTTGGTGTTTTGAATATAATATTATAAGCTCGGATTATAATATTATATTTTTACTGTTCAACGAAGTTTTCGGGGTTGTTTCCCGTTGCAGGAGTCCGTGGTTGACGATCGTTGTACCGTCGTAATGCCGGGACCCGCTGCGGATCGGCTGACAGCGGTTGGTAGTACCGCTGTAGCGATCCGGTTGGACTTATATGCTGCCTTGTCATACTGTTGCATGCCTATTTCTCTTGCTTGTGTATGTTCATAGCATGCATTCTCTTTTGTGCATTAGTTGTATAAGGTTAGGACGTTGGTGATTTGTGGATCGCCGTCTCGAGGCTGGAAGCTCGGATTTAGCCCTAGGACCGGGGTTGAGTAGTTAGGACTTGGTCCGAATTGTGGTGTCCAGTCAAACTTGATGATAGGCTTTGATGACTGGTACACATGTTGCTTGATGATTATAGAGGTCGTGTCGGCCTTGAGTCGGATGTTGAGGTGTAGCCCGTGTGTCCACTGTGTTGACCCTTGAGTAGAGAGGTTGACTACTTAGCGGTGCTATTTCCCGCCTGCAGTGCCGTTCCCTGCTTGTGGGCCGGCAGTGTTGTTTTCTGCTACTGAGTGCGACCATGTTCGTGGGCCTCAGGGACACGCGGTGGGGTTATGGGACCCCTGTATACACCCAGGTTTTACTTGAGGGCGACACTCTTGCGTTCCCCTTCCTTCTGTGTGACGTAGTGTAGAATCCTACTGAGCTTTATGCTCACTCCTACTTGGGTTGCATTTTGCAGGTGCAGGCGTCAGCTTTTCTTCAGTGGCCCCTACCGGGCAGGTGTTTGGTGGCGCGGCGGCGTCTGGCGGGGTCTGAGGATCGGTGATCACAGTATACACGTTTGTTATAGTTAGTCTCCTACGGGAGTATGATGTATAAACTGTTGTAACCCCATTGAGGTTTTGGATTATTATATTATATCTGCTGAGGTTTTAAATTTGTTGTAATATTCGGGGGTGCTTATGAATTGTTTAGTGAAATCAGTAAGTTGGGGAGAACCCCTCGCCTTTATTTCCGCATTTAGTTAGGTTCCGGTTCGCGTTGCCGGCCCGGTTGGGCTTTCGCGGGTTGTGGCGCGACAGCTTGGTATTAGAGCATAGGTTCTAGATCCCAGGGTTAGGATTAGGATACGGTTGAGATTGAGCGTGGAATAGGTTAGTTCTATGTCTAGAACATCCGTGCATGCTCCTTGTGATCTGTTATGCTTTTTGGCTTCCTGTTTGAACTGCTTGTTTTGCGTTTTCTGACGAGTGAATGCTCGTTTGTCGTTGGTGATTGCACAGATGTCGGGAGCTCGAGGCCGACCTTAGGTTGTTGGTCAGGGTGGGGCACGACTTGGTCGACTTGCCTGACCAGACAGGGTACCACCTGTCAGGGAGGTCAGAGCTAGACGGGTTGAGCCATCGCCAGCGACGGTTTCGGTCACACGGGAGGGGACCCATCTCACCGAGCAGAGGGTTCTCCCTCCTGTCAACGGGCGGACCGCTGCGACGGTCTTGTTGGACTTTCTGTAGCCGGACTCGTCTAGGTTCAGTGGTGAGGAAGCAGATCCTGTCGCACCCAGACCCGCGAAAGCCCAACCGGGCCGGGCGACGCGAACCGGAACCTACAAACGCGGAAAAAGACGGCGAGGGTTCCCTCTAACCTATTGGTCTCCCTAGCAATTCACCAAATGCACCCTCAATTAAAAGACATTAATTTAACAACATCGAACCACAGATTTAAAACTCAAAGTGTTTAATATACATATTCTCGGAGAGGGGAAGATTCAAATACAACATAACTCCCGTAGGAGACTATCTAACATAGGGTAAAAGCAGTAAACGATCACCACCTCTCAAAGTCCACCAGGCACCGCCGCACCGCCGACCAACTGCTCGGTAGGAGCCACAGAAGAACAACTGACGCCTGCACCTGCAAACGCAGCCCGGGTAGGTGTGAGCACTAAGCTCAGTAGGGATCTACACTACGACGCACAGAAGGAAGAGGGAAACGCAATAGTGTCGCCCTCAAGTAGAATCTGGGTGTATACAGGGGTCCCATAACCCAACCGCGTTTCCTTGAGGCCCAGGAGGAGCCATCAGTAGCAGGAAACGACACTGCTGACTCTCAACAGGACACTGAACACTGTTTGGTGGGAAGAGACACCACTAAGTAGGCAACTCCTCTACTCAAGAGTTTTAAGTAAAACCGGACACCGGCTACAACTCAGATCCGACTCGAGGCCGACACGACCTCTACAATCTTCAATCAACAAGTGCACCAGTCATCTAAGCCTATCATCCAATCGACTGGACACCACAATTCAAACCAGGTCCAAACAGCCCAACCCCGGTCCTAGGGCTAAGTCCGAGCTTCCAGCCTAGGGACGACGACCCACAGATCACCCATGCCCTAGCCAATGCAACTAATGCACAAAACAACAATGCATGCTATGACATACACAATCAGGAGATAGGCATGCAACAGTATGTCAAGGGTAGCATACAAGTCAACCGGATCGCTGCAGCGGAACTACCAACCGCTGCCAGCCGATCCGCAGCGGGTCCCGGCATTACGACGGTACCGCGACCGTCGACCGCGGACTCCTGCAAAAGGAAGCAACCCCGAAAACGATGATGAACGGAAAATAATATAATATTATATTCCGAAATATAATATTATATTCAAACACCCAAAAGTTCTCTAATATTATATTCAAGATCCAACTTAACCATCAGTAGGTCTACATGCATGGATCAACATATCCAAAATCCAGAATCATCCAACGGTTGGATTAACGGGAAAACACTAATCAAAACCATTAAAAATAGACCATAAAACACCACTAGCCAGCTTTGGGATCGATCCGGAATGTTTGGATCGATCCGATAACATTGGATCGATCCGAACCATTTGTATCGACCTGAACAGCTTCAAACCAGCTTCAGATCAGCCTCGTCGCAGGTCACGAGAAAATATTATGTTCATCATAAGTCAATATCATGTACGTACCGGCCGGAAAACTCGCCGAAAGCCGGCTGTTCTTCGAGAATAGCAGAAACCGGAAAATCCGAGCTTAATCAAGCATAAATCTTACTAAGATCTCAACCAAAGATCATAAAACTCATATAAGAAATTCTACTAGGCATGAGGAATCTAACAACACTAAGATCAACAAGATCCAACGGCTAGATCACGAGAAACCCATAAAAGAACACATGTAGGTAGAAGAACCTACCGAACTGCGCATTCCTCGGTTGATCCCTCGCAAACCCATCACCAACAAGGCTCCAAACCATGTCAGCGATCTTCCTCTCGTCGCCACGAATCCAACAAGCTTTGGAACGCCCAAAACGGTGGCCGGAGGAGGGAGAACGGCGAAGAACAAGAGGACTGCCGGGAGAAAATAGAGGAAGCAGAGCACCGCGGGAAGAAGAGGAAGAAGCAAGAAGAAGAGAAGAGAAGAGAAGGAAAGAAGAGGAAGGAAAGCCTGGGGGAAAGCCGAGAAAGCCGGGGGAAAGGGGAAGGAGGGGAGGGAAAGTCCTCCCCGTCTGACAAAGGAGAGCGACGGCCAACGACGGCCGTCCTCACGAAGGAAAACCCACCGACCTGCTACAGTGTCTGGATCGATCCAACACCATGATGGATCGATCCAAGACAAGGATGGATCGATCCAACACACTTGGATCGATCCGAACAGGTCAAAAACCCCTAACGGATCTAATCAAACACAAATATCAATCAGAGGTTGTGTGTGCACACGCGGGTGTGAAACAAACCGACAAGGCGCAATCTACCAAATTGCCCTTGCGGTATAAGAAACAATACGATCGCGCGCTTGACGCGAAACAAACAAACGAGCCATGGGCCCGACCCAGCCGGTTGACCCAGGAGTAGAGGGACAGGTCCTAACATATCAAGTGGCTAGGGCACGTCAGTTTGAGCGGGGGCTTCGATCAGAGATCTTGCGACGGACCAGTTTTTACTGCTTCCAGGTGTACTCAGCAGTTCGGGACTGTGCCGTGTCAGTAGAGGCACAGTTACGGGACGAGAGGTACCGGGCAGTTCCACCGGTATCCTCGACCAGCACACCACAGAGACCCCAGTTCAGAGGGGGAGTCGGCAGAGGCCAGCAGCGGCATCGGCGACCCTTCCAGCAGCAGTCGCAGCGCCTGCAGCAGTCCCAGCAGCAGTTGTCGAGATCGGCAGGCCAGTTTCCCCTGACAACCGGGCCGTCTGGGCAGGCTCCGTCAGGGGGAGGCCAAGGTCAGCAGCCTGATGGCGCGCCAGTCACGTGCTTCCGGTGCGGGCAGCTGGGGCACTTCCATAGAGACTGTCCCTTGCGAGGAGCGCGGGGCGCTGTGCCGCTGGGCAGTAGAGGCGGACGGTCCAATGCTTGGCAGGGGAGCAGTGGTGGGCGCGGATCAGGGGCTTGACCGAGCCGCTCCAGAGGTGGATGCGGCCAGCGAGGGTGTGTGTTTGCCCTTCCGGAGCGTGAGCAGCCAGACACTGTTCAGTTGTACCAGCCGCCAGCGCAGTACCAGCAGACAACGGGAGAGCCATCCGTACTCAGAGGTATCTTTCAGCTTTCTAGTTCCTTAGTAGATGTGCTGATAGACTCTGGGGCGTCTCTTTCCTATGTTGCTAGCATGTGTGTGGCATCGTTAGGATTAGAGACGAGTCGGCTAGAGGTGGCACAGTCAGTAGATTCACTGATCGGTGGAGCGGTCAGGGTGGACCGGGTCTGCCGATCTTGTTCCTTGGAGGTTGGAGGCCTCCATGTCTGTCTAGACCTGCGGATACTAGACATGACAGGCTTCGAGGTGATACTCGGTATGGATTGGTTGGCAGCATACCGAGCTATCATCGACTGTGGTCGCCGGAGGGTGGTCGCTTGGACACCCGACGGGACACAGTTTATGCTGTTAGGGGATCGGTTCTCAGCCGTTTCCTTTGCTTGTGGTGTGGGGAGGTGTGGCAGCGAGCTTTCAGCCTTGATGGCCAGCCTGTCCCTGTTTGGGTCAGAGGGAGTGCAGCAGACCAGTTTCCCCAGGATCGTCTGCGACTACACCGACGTGTTTCCCGAGGTGTTGCCGGGGCTTCCACCATCCAGAGACATCGACTTTGAGATCGACCTGGTACCGGGTACCGCACCGATCTCTCTCCCAGCGTTGAGGATGGCACCAGCAGAGCAGAGTGAGTTGAGGACCCAACTAGACGAGCTTACCAGCAGAGGCTTCATCCGTCCCAGCATGTCTCCCTGGGGGGCGCCAGTGTTGTTCGCAAAGAAGAAGGATGGTACCCTTCGACTTTGCATAGATTACAGGCGGCTCAACAGGGTGACGGTGAAGAACAGGTATCCGATGCCGAGGATCGACAACTTGTTTGACCAGTTGCGGGGATCTTCAGTGTTCTCGAAGATCGACCTCCGCACCGGCTACCACCAGTTGAGGGTTCGGGATTGCGACATCCCGAAGACGGCTTTTCCGGACTCGGTACGGACCATACGAGTTTGTGGTGATGCCGTTTGGACTGACGAATGCACCAGCAGCGTTCATGGATCTCATGCAGAGGAACTTCTGGCCTTTCCTAGACCAGTTTGTGGTGGTGCTCGTCGACGACATCCTTATCTACTCTCGGTCAGAGGCGGAGCATGAGAGACACATGACGACAGTGTTGCAGCTACTTCGGGAGCATCGGCTTTATGCCAAGGCATCCAAGTGTGAGTTCTGGCTTGCACAGGTGGGATTCCTTGGGCACGTGGTGTCAGCAGCAGGGATCTCAGTTGACCCGGCCAAGGTCGAGGCAGTGGTACAGTGGCAGAGACCGAGGACAGTGTTCGAGGTTCGCAGTTCCTAGGCCAGGCAGGTTACTACAGACGGTTCGTGCGGGACTTCTCCAGAGTTGCCGGACCGATGACCCGACTGACACAGAAGGCCGTCCCGTTCGTGTCGGATGATACTTGTGAGCGAGCTTTTGTGGAGCTAAGAACAAGGTTGACCAGTGCGCCGGTGCTGATCATCTCCGAGCGAGGTGTTGGTTACAATGTCTACTGCGACGCCAGCAGTGAGGGTTTGGGGTGTGTCCTAATGCAGAAGGGCCACGTAGTTTTCTATGGTTCTCGCCAGTTGAAGAACCATGAGAGGAACTACCCGACTCACGACTTGGAGCTAGCAGCGGTGGTCTTCGCCTTGAAGACCTGGCGGCTTTACCTCTATGGCGAGAAGTTCTTAGTCTTCTCGGACCATAAGAGCTTGAGGCACGTTTTCACCCAACGTGACCTCAACCTGAGGCAGCGACGCTGGATGGAGCTATTGGAGGACTACGACTTTGCTTTGCATTACCATCCTGGTAAGCCAAACGTCGTAGCAGACGCGCTGAGCAGACAGGTGAGAGACACTAGAGCAGCAGTTGCAGAGTTGTCAGCGCGGCGGTGGCAGGCTCTAGAGACAGCGGCCCAGTTGGGGCTCGAGTTTGAGGATCAGGGATCCAACAGTTTTCTCTACGCAGCGCAGACTATGCTAGCAGTCTTAGCCAGAGTGTTAGAGGCACAGCACAGTGACCCAGAGCTCGAGGAGTTACACACATCGGCGGGCACGGAGGGCGCAGACGGGGACTGGACAGTATCCTCAGACGGAGGGCTACGGTTCAGAGGCAGAGTAGCGGTTCCAGCAGATCCAGTTCTACGAGACGGCGTCCTACGAGAGTTCCATCACTCTCATTTTGCAGTTCATCCCAGTGGCACCAAGATGTACCAGGATCTTCGGCGACAGTTCTGGTGGCGCGGGATGAAGAGGGCAGTGACGGAGTTCGTATCGCGCTGCCTTACCTGTCGGAAGGTCAAGGCAGAGCACCAGCGGACTCCGGGGTTACTTCAGCAGCTTCCACTAGCTGAGTGGAAGTGGGAGCACCTCACGATGGACTTCTTGACTGGGCTACCGAGATCTCCTAGGGAGAATGATGCGATTTGGGTCATCGTTGATCGATTGACCAAATTGGCGCACTTCCTGCCTATGCGGACGACAGACTCGACGGACAGGTTGGGCAACTTGTTCGTCAGAGAGGTAGTCAGACTACACGGAGTTTCCGTTGCTATCGTGTTAGACCGTGACCCCAGGTTTACCAGCAGGTTCTGACGAGGCTTTCAGGAGGCAGTTGGCACACTCCTGACTTTCAGTACGACATTTCATCCGCAGACAGACGGGCAGTCAGAGCTGACGATCCAGATCTTAGAGGAAATGCTGAGAGCATGTGTCCTCGACACCGGAGGCAGCTGGGAGGAGCACGTCCCCTTGGTGGAGTTCGCCTACAACAACAGCTACCAGTCCAGTCTTGGAGTAGCACCTTTCGAGGCGTTGTACGGTAGGCCGTGTCGTTCCCCAGTGTGCTGGACAGAGGATGGAGAGGCTTCACTCACTGGTCCAGACCTCATTAGGCGGTCGTCAGAGAGGTTAGTGCAGATCAAGCAGAGACTTCTGACGGCTCAGAGCTGGCAGAAGAGTTATGCAGATCGGAGGCGACGACCGTTAGAGTTTGCAGTTGGCGACAGAGTGTTCCTGCGAACATCACCGTACAGAGGATCCGTCAGGTTTGGCAGGGGTGGTAAGTTGGCGCCGAGGTTTGTCGGGCCGTTTGAGATCCTAGAGAGGATCGGCGAGGTAGCTTACCGCCTAGATCTTCCTGGGAGCGCGAGGCACCGAGGTTTGGCAGGGTTTTTGCTGTTCTTGAAGAACAGCCAGCTTGCGGCGCGTTTTCCGATCGGTACATGTATTATCTTGGGTTGTGATGAGCATAAGCGTTGTAGATCTTTGAATCGACTCTCTAACCCAGTTGATTTCATAATTTTCTGATTTTCCTACGATTTGTTATGGTTTTCGGACGGGTGGGCTGCGTTGCAGCAAGCATTGGTAAGTTAGTTTTGATTAGCGGTTTTGATTAGTGTTTTCCTGTTAGTTAGGCCATTGGATGTTTATGGATTTTGGATATCTTGATCCTGGAATATAGATCTACTAGAGTCTAAGTTGGATCTTGAATCCGACGTCGTTTGGACGTCGGATCGACGGGTCAACTAGCTGCTTGTAGAGAATGTTTTGGTGTTTTGAATATAATATTATAAGCTCGGATTATAATATTATATTTTTATTGTTCATCGAAGTTTTCGGGGTTGCTTCCCGTTTTAGGAGTCCGTGGTTGATGGTCGTGGTACCGTCGTAATGCCGGGACCCGCTGCGGATCGGCTGGCAGCGGTTGGTAGTATCGCTGCAGCGATCCGGTTGGACTTCTATGCTGCCTTGTCATACTGTTGCATGCCTATTTCTCTTGCTTGTGTATGTTCATAGCATGCATTCTCTGTTGTGCATTAGTTGTATAAGGTTAGGGCGTGGGTGATTTGTGGATCGCAGTCCTGAGGCTGGAAGCTCGGATTTAGCCCTAGGACCGGGGTTGGGTAGTTAGGACTCACTTCGAATTGTGGTGTCTAGTCAAACTTGATGATAGGCTTAGATGACTGGTACACATGTTGCTTGATGATTATAGAGGTCGTATCGGCCTTGAGTCGGATGCTGAGGTGTAGCCCGTGTTCCACTGTGTTGACCCTTGAGTAGAGAGGTTGACTACTTAGCGGTGCTATTTCTTGCCTGCAGTGCCGTTCCCTGCTTGTGGGACATCAGTGGTGTTTCCTGCTACTGAGTGCGACCATGTTCGTGGGCCTCAGGGACACGCGGTGGGGTTTTGGAACCCCTGTATACACCCAGGTCTTACTTGAGGGCGACACTCTTGCGTTCCCCTTCCTTCTGTGTGACGTAGTGTAGAACCCTACTGAGCTTTATGCTCACTCCTACCCGGGCTGCATTTTGCAGGTGCATGCGTCAGCTCATTGGTTGAAAGCTCATTACATGGATCTAGTAGAAAGCTTAAGGGGTCATGGCATTGCACAGTGATGTGCTATCGCAGGCACTCAAAAATAAATCCAATACTCGTTAAAATAAATGTAGTAGTGCGAGTACGAGTCGATCCCACGAAGAGTGTTTAGCCTAGTTTTGTGCTAAGTGAACAAAGATAGGGGGGTTTTAAACGTGAGGAAAACAGTAAAGAAATAATCTAAAACGAAGAAACAAATTGAATCAAGAGAACAAACCTTGGTTTGAGTCAACATCCACCATCGGAATCCAATAACTGATCATAGATGCAAGTATCAATTAATTCATACCATGAATATTCACCGTTCGAATTAAATTCGAATATCTCCTCGATCATAGTTAATTAGAAACAAGCGATCTAATCAACCCTAACTACTAGACAACCTAAGACAAGCGCTGTAGATTTAATCTAGTAGCAGCGTTAAGAATAGGGAGATCGATGAAGCTAAACAACACAAGCACAAGCGGTTGCATTTAATCTAGTTGAATATTCTTCCTAAGATCTAACAAGATCTGATCAGCAGTAAATTATTAGATCCTAGTTGCTTCGCAGATTAGAGGGATCAAACAATTCCGGATTTGATATCCAACCTAGCAGTAGATCACCATGAATAATAAACTAGTAGCGCTCCTAGCAATTAAACAAGACAATCATGAGGATAAACGCAGAAGAATATTCAATACTCATCTATAAACTGAACAATAAAAATAAATTAGATCTCACAGTTTCATTGATTCCAAGGTTTCAGTCTCCTCGACCAAAGATCAAGATTTAGCCACGCAGGCCATCGAGAACAATCCTCAAAAGATTCTAATAAAGAAAATAAAACCTAGAAAAAATATAAAGGAGGAGAAAGAGCAGCCAAAAGTGTCCAAAAATCCCCCCTCAAACCCTAGAAAGAGTCCTATTTATAGCCCCAAAGTCTCTCCATCCACGGAATAGATCAAGACCGTTGATTTTATCCACTGGGAAAGTCCGATCGATCCTTCTCGGGGTGCTGGATCGATCAGTCTCATTAGAATCTTCAATTTGTAGTTACGCCCGAGTCCGATCGATCGAGCTATAGGCACTGGATCGATCGGATGCGTAAAAATCCATCTTCCCTAGCTATTTTTGAGTCCGATCGATCGAACTTTAGATGTCCGATCGATTTGGCTCATTAAAATCTGCAATTTCTGACATTTTCCGAGTCCGATCGATCCAACTCTAGGAGTCGGATCGATCTGGCTCAATAGGAGGGATGGTTCGATCGATCGGACCATGTTCAGCCAAAAAATACATGTTCTGTCACGTTTCTGCATGGTCCGATCGATCGGACCCTGGGTGTCGGATCGCTCGGACTGTTCAGCTTATTACTGTTCTGCCATCCAGACTGCGCCATCAGTACTAAAATTGCCGTAACTTTCTCTAGGAAACTCAGAATCACGAACCGTAAAATTCTCCAGAATCTAGACTTCAATAGCTTTCCAACCATGTATGGCACATCCTCTGGTTCTTCATGAACAGGTACAGATAAATCTTTAAAGTTGATCCATGCACTCTTTTCAGCTTCTTTTCGAATTAAGGACTTCAATTGCATCCTAAATCAAAATATAAGAATAATGAGTGTATTTAGGAACTATATAAGCATAGGAGACTAAGTATTAAGGGATAAAAATATAACATTATGCATTCTCATCACACAGCTACACAAAAAAAAAGAAAAAAAGAAAAAAGAAGTGAAAGTGGCAAAGTTACCAAAAACAGGTTTTGAATTGGAAGTTGTGTGTATACTTTGTGGATTGAAGCATGTAAAGAGTTGAGTTATTGTTTATGTCTTCTTCAAACTACTTGTTTCTCCCTGTTATGCACACACGAGTCACTCCAGCAATGTGTAAAGCTATACTTGTCTTGTCTATTTGAGCAGGGTAGAGGACTACCTATCTAAGTCTTGTCCAACTTTTTGAGTTTAGTTTACCTCTACTTCCCTACATGTGTATTCATTTTGGCTACGCATGTGCTTTTAAAGTTGTTTTTCTTTTATGATGGCTAAGCATCCATAGTGTATATCTTTTGGATTGCTCAAGTTTGCTAGGGACTAGCAAAGAGCAAGTTGGGGGTGTGATTGGATGCTTATATTGCATTCAATTGATTGATTTTCATATCCAAATCGTGCTTAATTTATGTTACTATGCATATTTATGATGAATTTCATGAATTTAGATCATTTACACCCTTATTATGTTATTGGTGTTAATTCGGTGTGATTGACATGTTTATGGATCTTTCGTACTCTTAAGAACAAATCTCGTATTCGAAGTTGAATTTTGAACTTAAATCGTGATTTGTGAATACATGGAAATTCGAGTATAATTGTTTTAAATGTTGATTTTAATGCATGAGCATGTGTATCACACCATATTTGAGATGTCGGAAGAGCTATTTGTGCTTAAAAGGTCAAGGATCAAAATATGACACTCAAAGCCACTTTCATTTTCCGTATTCTTGAGTGAATGATATGCGATCTTTGACAGTGTATAAATGCTAGCATATAAGTCCGAAAAATGTGTTTAAATACTTGAACATTTGTGTTTCATTGTATACTTGAAGGTCATATATTTGGTTTGATCAAATTGTGTTCAGGTCAAAATTTGGCACGCCAAACGAGAACCGAAACATTGCTGAATTTTTACTGTTTTCGTATTTTTCGGGGCTGAAGTAATCGGAGCATAACTTTCTCATTGATTATCAGAATTTAATGGTATTGCTATCGTTGGAAAGCTTATGAACGTTTCTAAAACTTATCTTTCAGGACCTTTCCGATTGGAGATTCGGTTCACATCCAAAATTGAGCTTGAAGATTGCTGATTGCTTATGAAGTATTTTTCAGAACTGAAGTGAATGGGCCATTACTTTTTCTGCTTTTATCGAAATTTCTGATCCAAGGTACCGTTGGAATGATCATTCAGAGCTCTACAACTTTCCCAGAAATAGCTTATTGGATCTGAATTTTCAACATACTATCCTATTAACCCATTAAGCCTCTTAATGGATCCTATGCTTCAAGCCTATAAATAGACACTTAAGGGCAGCCAAGAGAGGGGAGCTGGTGATGAGTGCATGAAAGTGCACTCTAAATAGCCTTATAACCATCTCAATTGCTAGATTATTATCCTTAATCAACATATTTATTACTATTTTTATATTTATATTTTGCTTCACAAAGTTGTTTGGAAAATGCAGGAAAAATGAGAAAAGAAGCTGAAAAGATTACATGGATCAACTTGAAAGATTAACCTATACCTTCTCATGAAGAACCAGATGATGTACCATATATGGTTGGAAATATCTTGAAGTCTAGTTTCGGGAGAATTTTACGATTCATGTTTTGGAGTTTCACAGAGGAAGATACAACACTTTTCATACAAGTGCGCAGGGCTGGATGAATAGTGACGGTCGACCGCCAGATCTCACGGTCGACCGTCGCACTCGAAAATTCCCCCGATCGACCGTCGCATCGACCGTCACTTG
Source organism: Narthecium ossifragum (assembly GCA_963920575.1). Lineage (NCBI taxonomy): Eukaryota > Viridiplantae > Streptophyta > Magnoliopsida > Dioscoreales > Nartheciaceae > Narthecium > Narthecium ossifragum. The sequence continues at coordinate 17,377,107 of OY986964.1, read as the reverse complement.
CAAAAATCCCCACGGTCGACCGTCAGCCTCTGTTAAAGAAAATTCTTCGCAGGGTCGATGCGAAGATCGACCGTCGCTCTTCCGAATTATTTTGTACAATTGACGATCGACCGTGAGATCTCACGGTCGACCGCCAGATCAGCAGGGAGCGTGAGATCTTAAATACCTTTATCTGGCCAATAGAAGTATTATAGATTGTGTTATGTGAGATTGGGCGAGGCGAGGGTTCATTCCCTAATCTTGCAGGATCTATGAATGAATGAGATTTAGTCGAGGCCGGGTTCAAGCTAAGACACTTCTTGGTTCTTAATTGTTCTTCAGAGCGTAATGGATTCTTGGTTAACTCTTAGTTATGGGTTCATTAACTAGGGTTAATTGGGGGTACTTGGTGAAGACCGCGATCGAACGGATCATCATATCGGAAGAACGAGCCCTTGGAAGGATAGTGAAGGTTGAGACTACACTTTCCTCTACTTGTTATCCCACCTTTATCCACTTTATTTATATTTTTAACTTCACAAATCTTTATTTCAAGAACCCCAAAACATCTTCTTTACTGTTTTCCCTTTTGTTCATATTTCTTTTACATCTAAAAGTTCTCTGTTTTGGATTCCATCTGCTCCCTGTGGTAAATGATCTTGGGACTCACCCTTGTTTAACTTTGACAACTCCTGCACTTGGGAGTATAAGCTAACTCATATTTGAGGGCAAGTCAAGTTTTTGGCGCCGTTGCCGGGGAGCAATTGGCAATTTTTCAACCGGGGAAAAAAAATTCTGCAAAAACAAAAGCTACAAAAAGAGAAGTACCGAAAAAGAGGAGCACTAACGTCGTCTACATCTACATATTGCTCGGTGACCTCTTCTCTTGTTTTTAAATTCTAGTGTTATTGTGTATGCATCATTGGGTTCGAGACCTTTCGAACCGACTACTTTGTTTGCAACTACACACTTTACCTTTTGCTGGGACAATTGCTATACCTGCTAGCAATATGTCTGAACACGGGTCTATTCACAGATCCATACACGGGAGTGAGAATTAGGATTCTATCCATCATGACTCACTTCCCCTTTAGCAAGGTAGGACACTACGTGACTACCTACTTCCTGATAGTGCCAATGTGCCTTCTTGTTTTATTTTCCGTGTAAATGCAAACAATTTCACTTTTAAACCTGGCATGATACCTTTGATCCCACACTTTCATGGAATGGAGTCTGAGAACCCTTACCTGCACATTAAGGAGTTCGAGGATGTTTGTTCAACATTCATGGATCGTTCTAGCACAGAGGAGGTGATAAGATTGAAACTCTTTCCCTTCCCTCTCAAAGACAAAGCCAAGACATGGCTTAATTCACTGAAACCGAGGTCTATAGGCACATGGAAGGAAATGCAGACTGAATTCCTCAAGAGATTCTTTCCATTGCATAGGACCACTGCTATTAAGAGGCAGATTGTAAATTACAAGCAAAAGGAACATGAAACTTTCTACCAATGTTGGGAAAGGTTCAAGGACCTTTTGAATTCCTGTCTACACCATGGTTTTGAGAACTGGCGGCTGATCAGTTTCTTTTATGAATGTTTGAATGCTAAAATGCGTCAATTTGTTGAGATTATGTGTAATGGAGAGTTCTTTAGCAAAGAACCTGATGAAGCACTTGACTATTTTGACTTTCTTGCTGAAAATGCCCAGTCTTGGGATTCAGCTGATCCACATGATAGGACAAGACCTATTGAGCATACCCCTGGTAAATACTCATTGAAAGAGGATGATGATTTGAAAGCTCGACTTACTTTGCTTTCTAGGAAAATTGACTCTTTGGAAATAAAAAAGGTGAATGAGATTCAAGCGTCTAACATTGAATTGAATTGTTCTATATGTGATGTACAGGGGCATAACACTGATGATTGTCCTACTCTCCCAGCATTCAAAGAAGTTTTGCATGGGCAAAGTGAAAATGTCAATTTTGTTTCTAAATCTTTTCCCAACCATACATCTAACGCATACAATGCAGGTTGGAGGAATCACCCCAATTTTGGTTGGAGGAACAATCAAGGGGTAGCCCCAAATCAATTCAACAATCAAGGGCAACCGCAGTTCAATCAAGAAGCACCTACCTACTTCAAGCAACAGCCTGTCTCTCCATACAACTATCAAGCAAGACCACAAGTCCCCAAGCCAAGCTTAGAGGACACTTTGCACCAATTTATGCAAGCCCAACTGGCTACCAATAATCAAATTCAGCAAGATTTGGTACAAACAAAGCAAGCAGTACATGATATTCAAAGTGCTTTGACCAATTTGACAATTGTTGTGGGTGCCTTGCAAGACAAAGGAAAATTCCCTGCACTAGCTCAACCCAATCCTCACAAGAATGTGATGGCCTGCCAAGAAGGAGGAGAGTCCTCCAACCCAAAGCAAGTGCAAGCTGTTACAACCTTCAGAAGCGGGAAGGTAATTGGTAAGCCTGATGAGGAACCAAAGGAGGTGATAAATTCTAAACCTCAATCTTTAGAAAAACCAATTCCAGAAGACAATGGGGTATACTCTACTCCTGCTCTATTTCCTCAAAGGTTAACACCCATGTTTAAGGACAAGCATCAAGCTGAGATCATGGAGATATTTAAGCAAGTTAGGATTAACATTCCTTTGTTGGATGCTATTCAACAAATTCCTGCTTATGCTAAATTTTTGAAGGACCTCTGCACTATAAAGAGGACGCTTAATGTTCAGAAGAAGGCCTATCTTGCTGAGCAAGTTAGTTCCATTATTCAGAATAATACTCCTCCAAAATATAGAGATCCTGGATCTCCCACGATTGCTTGTACAATAGGCAATGAAAAATTTGGACATGCTTTGCTAGATCTTGGGTCTAGTGTTAATATATTGCCTTTTGATGTGTATGAACAGTTAGGCCTAGGAGAGCTTAAACCTACTTCTATTATGTTACAGCTTGCGGACATGTCTATTAAGGTTCCCAAAGGAGTGGTTGAGGATGTCTTAGTCCAAGTAGATAAATTTTACTACCTTGTGGACTTTGTTGTGCTTGATGTGAAAGTGACTAAGGGACCTACCTGTCAAGCACCTTTAATCCTAGGATGACCCTTCTTGGCCACTTCTAATGCTTTGATTAACTGTAGTGGAGTTCTAAAGTTAAGTTTTGGAAACATGACTTTAGAATGGAATGTTTTTGATGCTTGCAAGCAACCTAGGGATCTTGAGGAGATTCAAGAGGTTAATCGATTAGAATGCTTGCTTGGTGATGAAATTGATGATTTTTGTGCTATACATGATTCTGCTGATTTGGACTTGCTTCACTATATTTCTGGTCCAAAAATTGTTGAAAACGATTGTGAAATTGATGATCCTAAAGATACTTGTTTTGTTTCTGCAGGGCAAGAACCATGGACTCCACAGTTAGAGCCTCTTCCACCTTTGGAGAAACATATAAGGCCCTCTTCAGAAGAATACCCGGAGCTGACTTTAAAGCCTCTACCTGCTGAGCTCAAGTATGCTTTTCTTGGACCGAACGACACCTTCCCTGTAATTATTTATGCTAAATTGGAAGGTGATCAAGAGGAGAAGCTACTTCTGACACTTGTTGAACATAAGAGCTCTATTGGCTGGACGATGTCAGATATGCGAGGTATAAGTCTTATTATTTGTACACATAGAATATTTTTAGAGGACAATGCTAGGACATCTCGACCGATGCAACGCCGGCTCAACCCTATCACTAAGGAAGTAGTGAAGGCTGAGGTTTTGAAATTGTTAAATATCGGTATCATTTACCCTTTTTCTGATAGCCGATGGGTTAGTCCAACCCAGGTTGTTCCTAAGAAGGCAGGATTGACTGTTGTCAAGAATGACAAGGGGGAGTTGATTCCAACTCGAACCCCTAGTGGTTGGCGGATGTGTATTGATTATAGAAAGTTAAATGATGCCACTAGGAAAGACTACTTTCGTTTGCCTTTCCTTGACCAAGTTTTAAAAAAAGTTGCTGGCCATGCATATTATTGCTTTCTAGATGGATATTCAGGATATTACCAAATTGACATAGCACCTGAGGACCAAGAGAAGACCACTTTTACATGTCCTTTTGGTACATTTGCATTTAGAAAAATGCCTTTTGGCCTTTGCAATGCTCCTGCCACATTTCAGAGATGTATGCTTGGTATCTTTAGTGATATGTTTGATGAGTTTCTTGAAGTATTTATGGATGAATTTTCGGGTTTTGGAGATTCTTTTGATTCTTGCTTGAAGAACTTAGCTATGGTGTTAACTAGATGTGAGGAGAAACATCTACTCCTCAACTAGGAGAAATGTCACTTCATGGTGACAAGTGGTATTGTCCTTGGACATGTTGTGTCCAAGAGAGGGCTTGAGGTTGATCAAGCCAAGATTGAAGTTATTACTAAACTTCCTACTCCGAAGACTGTTAAGGACATTAGATCTTTTCTTGGACATGCTGGTTTTTATAGGAAGTTTATCAAGGACTTCAGTTTGATTTCAAAGCCCTTGTGTAATTTATTGGCCAATAACACTGATTTTGTTTGGAGTCAAGAATGTCAAGATTCTTTTGATACTTTAAAAACCCTCTTGACTACCGCACCTATTATTCAGCCCCCCGACTGGGATTTGCCATTTGAAATCATGTGTGATGCTAGTGATACGACAATAGGGGTTGTCTTAGGCCAAAGAAGGGACAAGCTCCCTTATGTTGTTTGTTATGCAAGTAAGACCTTGAATGATGAACAAAAGAACTATACTATCACAGAAAAGGAATTACTTGTTGTTGTCTTCGCACTTGAGAGATTTCGTTCATATGTATTTGGTTTACGTATTACTATTTTTACTGACCATTCTGCTCTCAAGTACTTGTTGAAAAAGAAAGATGCGAAGTCGAGGCTCATAAGGTGGATTCTCCTCCTTCAAGAATTCAACATCACAATCAAGGACAAGAAAGGAGTTGAGAACGTTGTAGCTGACCATTTATCGAGGATCATAGTTGTTGATACTACGACACCACCTTCTACACTTACCTCTGATTCTTTTCCTGATGATAATTTATGTGTTGTTCATAGCTTACCTTGGTATGCTGACATTGTGAATTACTTGGTTACAGGCAAAACCCCACCTACTTGGAATGCAAATGACGCTAGACGGCTTAGGCGAGAGGCAAGGTCATTTTTCTTTGATGATCCCTACCTATTTAAATATTGTAGTGATCAAGTTGTTAGGAAGTGTGTTCCTAATGATGAGATACCTAGCGTTTTATCTTTCGGTCATGGTTATGCTTGTGGAGGTCATTTTTCTGCTAAGAAGACTATAGCCAAGATTTTGCAGTGTGGATTTTATTGGCCTAGCATGTTTAAGGATGCATTTAATTTTTGCAAATCATGTGAAGCATGCCAAAAGCTAGGATGTGTTACTCGACGCAACATGATGCCTCTACAACCTATTTTAGAACTTGAGATTTTTGATTGTTGGGGTTTGGACTTTATGGGACCATTTCCAATTTCCTTTGGAAATGTTTATATACTTGTTGCGGTCGATTATGTTTCAAAATGGATTGAGGCCATAGCTTGCAAGACCAATGACCATCATGTTGTCCTCAAGTTCATTAAGGAACAAATTTTTGCTAGATTTGGGATCCCGCGGGCTTTGATAAGTGATAATGGTACACATTTTTGTAATAAGCCATTCGCGGAGTTGATGAAGAAATATGGAGTCCACCACAAGGTGTCTACTCCATATCATCCCCAATCAAATGGGCAAGCTGAGCTAGCCAATAGGGAAATAAAGATAATCCTTGAGAAAACTGTAAATCCCTCTCGCAAGGATTGGTCTTTACGCCTTACTGATGCATTATGGGCTTATAGGACTGCCTACAAGACCATACTTGGCATGTCTCCCTACAGGTTAGTTTATGGAAAGGCTTGCCACTCCTGTGGAACTTGAACATAAAGCATTATGAGCTATTAAGAAATTCAATTTTGATGTTGCCCAATCTGGTTCTACAAGGAAGTTGCAAATTTGCGAGCTTGAGGAGTTGAGGCGATATGCCTATGAAAACTCCAAATTAGCCAAGGAGCATATGAAAGCACTACATGACAAGCACATTATTAGGAAAACATTTGAGCCTGATCAGAAAGTTTTGTTGTATAATTCCAGGTTGCACTTGTTTCCAGGCAAGCTAAAATCTAGATGGACTGGACCCTTTATTGTTGTTAATGCTTTGCCTCATGGTGTTGTTGATGTTTTTGACCCTAAAAATGGTAATACTTTCAGGGTTAATGGTCAAAGGCTAAAGCCGTTTCAAGCTGATTTTTCACCTGACATTATTGCCTTACCTTTGGGTGAACCTAGATGTACTTAGCCTTAGTGACCATTTCTTATATATAGCTATTTTCTATTATTTATTTGCTTTGTTTATGTTATAGTACCATACTTTACTGTATAGGGTGTTACTTGTTTGTTTTTGTTGCATGTTTTATTGTGTTACTTCACTTTATTGTATGGAGTTTTAGTTGTATTATATAGTTGTCCTAACACTCTTTACAGCCTGAGCGTCTTCTCTAGCCACACATTTAGTAGGTACATCTCTCTTTACCCCACTCTTCAGTTTCTTGATATTCCTTTTCATGCATTGAGGACAATGCAATCTTTAAGTTGGGGGGTGTGGGGTATTTGTTATACATGTTGATGCTATGTGTGGGATGAGTGTTTTGGAAATGCTACCTTGCGGTTATATGTTATATAGACTCATTATATGCTAGTTGGGGGGAGACTTCCCCTATCATGTTTATGTGCATCTACTCCCCCAAGCTTGATTGTCCGTTGATGTATACTTTGTGGATATAATGTACTTTTGTCGAATTTTTTTCAAATCATGCTAGCTTGATTCAGTTCTTGTACATGTTAGAGAGGAAAAGGTCGATTTTTCTTGATATGGTTGGACATGTTATTAGCATGATTAGCCCCCTTACCTGTTCAAATTTCAAGAGAGGTTAGCTTTTATACCTCTAGTTGTGACAATTTAAACACGAGGGAGACTTGTATTTTGATCTAGACATGTTCTGATAGATTTGCTTTTATTTGCTTTATTCACGCCTTCCAATGAACTGTAAAGTTGTTGAAGAGTAGCCCAACAAAAAAAGAAGAGAGGGTTCTTAGTAAGGAATAAAATGGCTATTTGCAGGTTTTATGCTAAGTAACCGGGTTGTGTGCATAACAATGTACGTAATTCGCGTCAAACGGCATGAGACTTAAGAATATGTCTAATGTAGCTAGTTGTGATTCGTAGCCTACGAGGTCTGAGTCACTAGGCCCGAGGGGTTCTTTGAACCTAGTGCCCTAAAGCCATCTGGCTTGGGAGTCAATGGCTGAAAGCTCATTACATGGATCTAGTAGAAAGCTTAAGAGGCCATGGCATTGCACAACTACACAAAAAAAAAGAAAAAAAGAAAAAAGAAGTGAAAGTGGCAATGTTACCAAAAATAGGTTTTGAATTGGAAGTTGTGTCTACACTTTGTGGATTGAAGCATGTAAAGAGTTGAGTTATTGTTTATGTCTTCTTCAAACTGCTTGTTTCTCCCTGTTATGCACACACGAGTCACTCCAGCAATGTGTAAAGCTATACCTGTCTTGTCTATTTGACCAGGGTAGAGGACTACCTATCTAAGTCTTGTCCAACTT